>ML121565.1:59473-164622 GCA_003788615.2 Terfezia boudieri ATCC MYA-4762 | reverse complement strand
CAGGATGAGAAAGTTCTATCTCAAAGAAACTAAGTGCCAATTTTTCACACCTAAATTGGAAATTCTAGGTCATGTGTTGACCGTAGATGGACTTTATGCAGATCCAAAGAAAAGAACTACCATATTGACATTTCCAACTCCAAAGAGAAAACAGGATTTAAGAGGTTTTCTAGGAATTGTTAATTATCTGAGACATTTTATTCCAGATCTAGCTTCGTATGCAAGTACGTTGTCAGAACTACAGGGAGAAATGAGGAAATGGGAATGGACAGACACTCATAATACAGCGTTTGAAAAACTAAAGGAACTCGTGAATTCCTCACATGTTTTAAAACCCTGGAACAATAAGTCTACTAAATCAAAATATTTAGTATGAGATGCAAGTGATGTAGGATTGGAGTCTTGGATCGGCCAAGGACCATTAAATCAAATCAGACCATCTTATTTCCACTCTCGAAAATTTAATCCAGCTCAATTAAATTATCCCACCTTCCAAAAGGAATTGTTGGCAATTATTGACTCATTAAAATTTTTCGAGGCTCAGTTGAGAGGTCACAAATTTACAATCCTTACTGATCACAAGCCATTGGTTACATTTCACACTCAAGCACCGTCTAGCCAGAAGCTCAGATGATGGAAAGATTATCTAATAGAATTTGACTGTACTATCCAGCACACTACAGGAAAGGAAAATTTGATAGCAGACACTCTATCCAGGAAGTATAAATATCAGGATATACTCACCATAGAAGAAGATTATATCTCCACCAACATCGATCCTCCTAACCTTACCTATCCTCCTCATATTTATACCAATGCTATAACTACCTCTCGGAAAGTCACTCCACAAGAAAAAATCATTATTGCAGAGAAAATGGTTTCTCGCGGAGCTATCAATTTCAAACATGTTGACTATGACTACAACAAATGTCGTGGAAGATCAGAAGTAGCAGGACACCATAAATCGTGTCCTTACCTCGATGATGAGGACTAAACAGAGACCGAAAAAACCGATTATGACATCGTAAAGGATAAGGACTCTCCATCAGATAGAGAGGCCCTCACGGAAATTCCAGAAGAAATATTTGAAGGGTATAATCGAATACCCAAACCAGAACACAAGCTTCTAACAGTTCTTGGACTTAGATTTGTTCCTCTTACCAAGGAACAACTCAAAGAAATATCTAAGGGGAAAGCAAAAGCGGAGGCAATGGCACCAGATATTTCTACTCCCAAAATCGAAATCGAAACAGCATTCAGATTGGATGCTGCTCTCGAGCACTATCTATAACATTGCAAGGAACATTGGTCTTACTGCAAGGACTACTATTGTCCAGCACATGGAAGCTCTCACCAAATGAGCAATAGATATTTTTCTATTACCTAGTGTGCTATTTATGGAGAAGAGGGACATGGTAGCTTGACCTGTATCTTCTAAGATACAGTTCTTATAAAGAGGAAGGAACACCTCAAGACTATAGTTAAGCAGCTAAGTGACAAACTAGAGTCCAAAGGTGCTGTCATCATACCACCTCCACCTCCACCTCAATCTACACCAGTCGAGCTTTTCCAGACCTCCTATAACGTAGCGCGAAGGGCTGAGGGGGGTCAAGGGGTACGAACAAGGCAGAAGGCAGAAGACGGAGGCCAAGGCAAGGCAAGGCAAAGGTAGAGTCGAAGACGAAGGCGAAGGCAAAGGTGAGGACGGAGGCCAAGGCAAGGTAAGGCAAGGTAAGGTAAGGGTAGAGGGAAGGTGCACAAGGAAGGTACACCAGCGTGGAGAGAAGCAAGGTCCTGTATTGTATACAAGACGTTGGATAGGGATCCAACGAGAGGGCGGAGAGAGCAAGCTATATATACAGGCTTCCTTCCGGGCCAAGGCCATCGGAAGGAATAAGGTTCCCGAGACCCCTTATCTCAGGAGCCGAGATAACAATGATATCACCTGAGTTCGCAGGTGATGCCAGAAGGAACAATGAATAACAACAACGAGGTCAGACTAGGCTGGGAAGGGACGGTTGTGACACTATCCCCCCTTTAGGCTCGGAGCCCCAGCGACGAAAGGCACGGCGAAAGGCAGGGCGGAAAACAAACAAAACAGGCGAGTGAAACCAATAACCAATAACCCAACCCTAACACTGGAAGCAGGTAAAACAACAACAACAACCCAGGCCATAACTCCGAATATCAAAAAATACATAAAGGGCACAATCCATGACTCTGGGTGAGTAAGGACAAGGTGGAGCATTATTCAGTAGGCCGAGGCTTCTGTGGATAACATTAGTGGAATAGGGCTACCATGTCCAGGGCGTTCTCCAGGTCATCAGCAGGCTGCCAGGTCGTCTTCTTATCCCCTAACCACTTGACCTTATACTGTAACCACCCATACCTTCTCCACGAGTCTAGCACGTCCTCCACCTCCCATTCCTCTTCACCTTCGACAACCACGGGAGGAGGTGGGGGGTGTTTTTGTCCTGGAAGGGGGTCCTCCGCGGCGGGCTCAATCTTGGAGACATGGACAACCGGGTGGCATTTGATGTCTCTGAGGAACCTCAGGTGGTAGGCATGAGTGCCCACAGCTGCTAATACCTCGAAGGGGCCTAGGAACTTGTAGTCGAGCTTGCGAGATGGCCGCTCTGTCTGGAAGTGCTGGCTGGAAAGCCACACCTTGGCTCCTGGCTGATATCAGGGGGCTGGCAAGCGTGATCCGTCAGCATATTCGGCCTGTCGGGCTTGTGTATATACCAATTCAGATCTCAAGGTAGTATGGAGCTCCGCAATTTCCTTTGCAAATATTTTGGCCGGAACATTCTCTCTGGCCTTCTCCAGGGGTGCTAAGGATTTCACAAACCGAGGATGCTAGCCATAATTCCCTAGGAAGGGGGAGGTCTTTAGTAACTCAGAGAACTGGTTGTTGGCTGCGAACTCGCAGGTTGCCAATAGGGACACCCAGTTGTTCTGCTGGTAGTTGATATAGGCTCACAGGTATTACTCCATGACTGCGTTCATTCGTTCTGACTGTCCGTCCATTTGAGGGTAATATGTTGTAGAAAGGTGCACCTCAATCCCTAACAGCTCGCAGAACGCCCTCCAGAACTCAGATATGAACTGGGGCCACAGTCGGAGACGATCGAGTCCAGGAGACCATAATAGTAGAAAACGGCATGGAGGTAGAAGTTGGCTAAGTCGGGGGTAGAGCAAGTGTCCCGACAGGGTATCACGTGCCTCATTTTAGTTAATCGATCCACCACCATCAGAATGGCGTTGAACCCCGAGTTCTCTGGCAGTCCGGTTACAAAGTCTATGGTTAGGTGCTGCCAGGGTTTTCTAGGAATCTCCAGGGGCTTTAAGGTGCCGTACAGGGCGTGGCGGACAGGCTTAGCACGTTTGCAAACATGGTAGTTCCGTACTTACCGCTCTACGTCCTTCCGCTGGTCAATCCATGTATATTCCCTGGCTAGCAGCTCTAACGTTTTAGCCACCCCCGGGTGGCCTGCTGCTGGGGCATTGTAGTGTTCCTTGATCAGATACAGGTGCAGCTCTCCTTCCGGCACATAGTGCCGTTCAAGGTGGTAAAGGAGGCCTTCCTGAATAGTACATTCAGCCAGGGAGATCTTAGGGTGGCGGTGCTGGCCGGAATCCACTGTGGCGATAATCTCCTTGGCCAGGGGGTTATCCTCGTATACCTGTCTCACCAGTTGTTGGAGATCGGCTTCCCCGGCGGCTTCCCTGGTGGCCTCAGCTTCAGCTTCTACATCAGCCTCAGCCTCAGCTTCCACATCAGCCTCAGCCTCAGCTTCTGCATCAGCCTCAGCCTCAGCTTCTACATCAGCCTCAGCCTCCGCGAGGACATTGGCCGCCAGATCAAGGTTTTTGGGCTTCAATACCACCTGATTTTGGTATTTTAGCCTTTCATGCTGCCCCTTAGGAAGATCTCCTGATCTCCGGATTAATGCATCAGGCTTGCCACTAGCTTTTCTGGGTCGGTACTTGATCTTAAAGTTGAACCGAGACAAGAACTCCGACTACTGTAAAGAAAGTCGGCGTGCTTTTCTGACTAGTTCCTATTGCCTCCAGCAATACTTGGAGTTCCACTTGCAGCAAACTATAGGAGCACGGGAACCTGTAGTTTCTGCCTTAAGTATTTGTCACCCACTCATATTCTGATGTCGCTCTAGTTGTAGAAGTTAAGCCCGGCTGGCTTGTAACTTATTATTAAAACATAGAGAAAGGTAGACCCATAAAGGGTCTTAGAATATAGCAGTTCAATACTTTATTTATTGAGGTAGATATCTAGCTCCCCTAGCTTCTGCTTGTCTAAGTCTGTCCCTCTCATTCCATAGGGGAATGAACCTGTAGTTATGCTAATTCTCCACAGAGGGGTGAGTCAGGATTGAGGCAGTGCAGTGGCAGTGCTCAGTCTCTGACTCATACATGATTTGAAATCAATAACAGAATTTAATAGAACTTATACATGACTCACGTTCATTAATAAATGAACTACATGAGTTTAATATCAATACTATTTAGTTGCCGGCCTTAAACAATAGTATTTGTTGTAAGTACCGCACTGGTAAATAGTTAATTCCACTAGTTGAGATTGGAGTTGTACGGGAGCTACATTTTATATAAGTATATAAAATGTAACTTCCTTACATGGCTCCCCTTTTAAAGAAGAGTTTACCTCTTTAAAAGTAAAGTTGACACTTGTTGTAATTGTTGTAAAATAAATTGTTGTCATACCGATAAGATTGTAGATACTTGCATACTAATAACTGTTTAGTCGGGAACCCAGAACCCCTTCTAACACTAGTCATAAACCTTTGTCGCACACTTATCCAAGGTGTGAAACCTAACAATTGAGTAACCAGTTCAATTGTTTAAACTTAGAATCCAGCAATTCCAAGCTTCTTCAATTAAGTATCATTAAATCTTAAGGTATAAGTTGATTCATTCTAAACGCTTGTTGACAAGTATCCTGGTCGCAACCTTTAGCTGTTATAAGAAACTCTTTGTCTCGAGTTAACTTATAACACTTCATACTATAGTAATAGGGGTATACACGAGCCTATTACTTTTCATAGAAGCTTGCTATTATTGCTTGTTGAGACTTGAAAATAAGGTACATTTATCCTGCTAAAAAATGTAAAGAAAGTCGGCGTGCTTTTCTGACTAGTTCCTATTGCCTCCGGCAATACTTGGAGTTCCACTTGCAGCAAACTATAGGAGCACGGGAACCTATAGTTTCTGCCTTAAGTATTTGTCACCCGCTCATATTCTGATGTCGCTCTAGTTGTAGAAGTTAAGCCCGGCTGGCTTGTAACTTATTATTAAAACATAGAGAAAGGTAGACCCGTAAAGGGTCTTAGAATATAGCAGTTCAATACTTTATTTATTGAGGTAGATATCTAGCTCCCCTAGCTTCTACTTGCCTAAGTCTGTCCCCCTCATTCCATAGGGGAATGAACCTGTAGTTATGCTAATTCTCCACAGAGGGGTGAGTCAGGATTGAGGCAGTGCAGTGGCAGTGCTCAGTCTCTGACTCATACATGATTTGAAATCAATAACAGAATTTAATAGAACTTATACATGACTCACGTTCATTAATAAATGAACTACATGAGTTTAATATCAATACTATTTAGTTGCCGGCCTTAAACAATAGTGTTTGTTGTAAGTACCGCACTGGTAAATAGTTAATTCCACTAGTTGAGATTGGAGTTGTACGGGAGCTACATTTTATATAAGTATATAAAATGTAACTTCCTTACAACTACCTGGCCTGCCGTCAGTTAAGCAGTTTGGTGGTGGTGAAATACGCAAGGTTCTTATGATTGGACAACACCTCGATAATCCCCTTGGCTGACTCCAGATGTGGCCTCCACTCCTAGAATGCTCACACGATGGCTATCAGCTCCTTATCATAGATCTCATAGTTGCACTCGGCTGGGGAGTGCTTTTTCGAGAAGTAGGCCACTAGGTAGAGGATGCCGTTGACATACTGAGACAAGAACCCCGCGGAGACATAGTCGGAGGCGTCAGTTTCCACGATACATTCGCTGTCTGGGTCAAAGTGGGCCAGGATTGGTGCTAAGCAGAAGGCTTCCTTGAGGTTCTGGAAGGCAGATTGGGTTTCTAGATTCCAGTCGAAGCACCGGTCTTTTTTGGTCAGGGCAGTAAGGGCAGCTATGATCTTCGAATATCCCAGGATAAAATACCAGTAAAAGTTGGCGAACCCCAGGAATGCCTGGACATCCTTCTGATTCGCTGGAGTTTCCTAGTCTTGGACAGCAGTGACCTTGGCAGGGTCCATCCTGATACCCTCCGTGGTGATAATGAGCCCCAGATACTTGACCTCCTGTACATGAAACTCATATTTCTTGGGCTTGAGGAACAATCCGGCTTGCTCCAGATTTTCCAACACCTGCCGGACATAAATCTTATGTTCTGCGAGGGTATCTGAATAAATCAAGATATCGTCGAGGTAAGCCATGCAGAATACATCCAAGAAGTCCCGTAGGGTGTAATTAATAAAGTATTGGGAAGAGGCCGGAGCGTTAGTTAAGCTGAAGGGCATAACATTGTACTCGAAGTGGCCATAATGAGTTCGAAAGGCAGTTTTCCACTCCTCCCCCTCCGCAATCCTTACCAGGTTGTATGCCCCTCGCAAATCCAGTTTGGTGAACCATTTGGCCTTAGAGAGCCTGGCTAATGTCTCCTGGATTAAGGATAGGGGGTACCTGTTTTTGACCGTTATCTCGTTTAGGCCCCGGTAATCGACACACAACCAGAGAGAGCTATCTGATTTCTTCACAAAAAGTATCGGGGTACCCGCTGGTGAGGAGCTGTGGCGAATGAAGCTCTTGTTGAGGTTCTCCTCCAAGTATTTCTTCAAAGCTTCCAGCTCCAACCGGGACATTCCGTAGAGGGGCCCATAGGGGGGGGTCTTATACTCTACCAGCGGAATTGTGTGGTCATATGGTCGGTGGAGCACCAGCTTCTCCACGGCTTTTTCCGAGAACGGATCAATAAACTCGTGATATTTATCTGGGACCATAGCCTTCTACTCCTCCTTAGGCCGTATCTTATTGATTTCTAGGTTTACCTTATGTATAGATAGGGCATGGGCCTTCAGCTTGTGCCTCCTGGTGAGGTAAGCGAAAGCCCCTACCCTGATGAAGCTAACATTCAGAGGTTTTTGGGGACTCGGGGGCACAGGGGGGACAGGGGGAACCGGGGGCATAGGAGAAACCGGGGGCACAGGGGAAACCGGGGGCACAGAGGAATTGGTATCGAGGTGCGCAGGCAGGTGCACCACCTGGGTCGGGTGGATTATTGGAGTGGGTAAGGCATACAATCCAGTAACGGTGGCCTTTGGATTCCCACAATGCTTTTTGCAATATTGGCTGTTGAACTGCAGGGTATAGGAGCTGAAGCTGACCGATACATCATGCATCCTAAGCCAGGGGATTCCAAGGACAATCGGGTATTTGAGCTTTGTCATGAACATGGGAAGGTTTGCTTCAGAGTGATCCCCGACCAGGGTAGGCACGCACGCAATATCGGTGATGTTGCTAGAGGAGATGGGCTGACTATCGATGACATCCAGGACACAAGGGGTTTTAAGCTTGGACATGGGTATGGAGAAATTACTGGCAAAGGTCTAGTCAATGAATGCAATCCCTGAAGCTCCGCAATCTATAAGGGCTAATGTAGTGATTGTTCTATTATTATTGATTTTGAGGACGATAGATACAACAAAATGCTCGCTGAACAAGCAAGATTCATCAACAACAGAAGAAGTAGAACACACAGAAAATGCAGACGAAGACAGAGATAAGTGGCCTGGGGCAGGTCTCTTGCTAATGTCAGTAACTAGGCAAGGTACAGGGCTTTTCCCGACTCGTCGACCTCCTCGATCCTGGGTACTGGGGTGTCGGCTGGGGAAATGGTATGGACAGCCAGGGAGCGACCCTTCCGGAGAGAGCAGGTTGCAATGAAGTGGTCCCCCTTACCACAAGCAATACACAGGTTGTTAGTTTGTCGGCGGTCTCTTTCTTCCTGTGTCAAGTGGGGTCTTCCTGAAGACAGGTCCATGGGGGTGGCTCCTCTGGCGCCAAACGAGGAGTAGGCAGGCTTGTTGGCAGGTTTACTGGAGGGTTGGCTTGGTGATTGTTGTAGACGGGCGGTGGAAGAGGAGGAGGAGGCTCTTGGGTGGCCTCAAAGTGCAGCTAATTGTTGCTCTACCCTGCTCACTTGGTCTACGAGGCCTTCGGGTGTGGTGGTTGCTGGACAGTATACTAGGGCCTGCCTGAGCTCGAAGGCGAGACCCTCCTTAAATTGGTCCAGTTTAGCATCGTCATTCCAGTTGATCTCGGCTGCCAACCAAGAAAATTCTGCGACATAGGTAGAGAGTTCGGTATTCTTCTGTTTTAATGCTCGCAAGGCACGAGTGGCCGTCCCTACCGGGTCGGGGTCCCCAAAAGCCCGGTCCAGGATCGCTAGCAAAGCTGGAACATCTGCCAGGTCCCTACCGTTCTCTTTGACGTATAGTTGGACCTGGTCCATAGCCTTGCCCTCCAGTAAGCCATAGACGTAGGTTAGTTTATACTGAGTGGTCGGGAACTTTGCGGCGTCTCCATTGAGCTTGAGATTGATCGACTTCTTCCAGGCCTTAAGCCTAGCTCGATCGCCGTTGAATTTGGGGGGTGCTGGAAGGTCCTAGGTCTTCTGGGTCTTGGGGGTGGAGTCTGTTATGGCGGCGGTTATGGCGGCAAGGTTGCCAGACATCTCGTGGTTGGTTATCTTGTCTTCTGCGGCGTCCTCCCGAAGGATAGTGATCTCATCCCTCGGCAGCCTGCAGCTGGTTTTGAGCCTGGGTGAGCTGGTTTTGAGCCTGGGTGAGCTCATTGCACTGGTCGCTAGCTAGGTTATCGGTGGCGAGAAAGATATCGATGATTTGGCGGTGGTATATAATGAGGTTATTGGGCTCGGAGGGGATTGGGAGGCTCCGCCAGGCTTGAAACCTGGCTCCTGGAGGCTGAGGGATCTCGTTGGTATTCATGGTGTCCGTACCGGTTGAGCAGAGTGATCCAACGTAGTGTAACGTAGTGCGAGGGGCTGAGGGGGGTCAAGGGGTACGAACAAGGCAGAAGGTAGAAGACGGAGGCCAAGGCAAGGCAAGACAAAGGCAGAGTCGAAGACGAAGGCAAAGGCGAAGGTGAGGACAGAGGCCAAGGCAAGGCAAGGCAAGGCAAGGCGAGGGCAGAGAGAAGGTGCACAAGAAAGATGCACCAGCATGGAGAGAAGTAAGGTCCTGTATTGTATACAAGACATTGGATAGGGATCCTACAAGAGGGCGGAGAGAGCAAGCTATATATACAGGCTTCCTTCCTGGACAAGGCCATCGGAAGAAATAACGTTCTCGAGACCCCTTATCTCGGGAGCCGAGATAACAACGCTATCACCTGAGTTCGTAGGTGATGCCAGAAGGAATAAGGAATAACAATAATGAGGTCAGACTAGGCTGGGAAGGGACGGTTGTGACACCTCTAATAGGGTAATGACCTACCGCCAAATAGAGGAAGCTCTCAAGAATGCACTAATCGTACCTCAACAACCGTGGAATCCTCTACAACCTCCAGTAGCGAGCGGCAGCAACGCAATCCAGATCGAAACTGCAGTAGTCACTACTTATTCCCAAAAGCGAGTAGCAATCGAAGAAGGACCAATTCTTATTCCCATGCCAAAATACAGAGGTCTCAGGCAACACTATGACTTTTACAAACTCCCAGGATACAACTCCACCACTTGTGAAAAGAAGAAGCCTACTATCCATGACTTCAACTATTGTATTGAGCCAACTCTCAACAAGCTTATCGACGACAAGCATATCAGTGATGGTTGGGAAGACAATAAGGACTACTTCCTTATTCAGTGGATAGATCAAGGAGAAGGAATGAAGGCAGCATACCAAGTATGTATGAAGGTATGTCCAATCTGGAAGGAACACTATGATTCACTAGTAAAGTGGAAGGATCATAGGAAAAGAGATGGATTTTGGTATATCAAGAACATACAGGGACAATAGAGATTAGTCTTATCGAGTACTTTCAATATCAAAGGTAAGAACTATCTCGAACTAGTGATAAATGAAGTACATGAAGCAACAGCTCATGGTGGAATTGAAAAGACTATGAGATACCTTACTGACCGATATCAATATCAGTCCTTTGCAGAAGTGGTTAAGGACTATATCGCTAGTTGTGATACTTGTCAACGGACAAAGTATTCCAATAGAGCACCTCTTGGGCATGTAACACCTTTATATGTACCAGAGAGACCTTGGACAGATATATCAATGGATTTTCTTAAGTTAGCACCTGTTTTTACTAAGTGTTCTATCCTGTATCCAAATATTCCTGTGGAAGAAGATCATATTGTTTGTATTTCTCGACTTTGGACAATTGTCAATAGACAATCAGGATTCAAATTTCTTATTCTTGTGTCAGACAATTTCATAGCAGAACAATATACTGCTACTTTTGAGACTCATATAGTCCCAATTATAGGATATCCTTTTTATATTGTTTTTGATCGAGACATTCTTTTTATGTCAACTCACTTTAAGGATTGGGCAAGGAATAAAGGAATCAAATTAGAACCATCTACTGCGTACCACCCTCGTGCAGATGGACAATCTGAAATCGTTAATAAAGAAATCTTGCAAGTAGCAAGAGTATATAAGATCGAAGGATTTGATTAGCTACAGAAATTACCAGAGATACAGTTAAGACTCAACTCTAGGTATAATGCTGCCAGGAAAGATAGTCCTTTCCTTATATTATTAGGATTTAATGTATACTATGGAGTATCGATATTACCATATCCTATCAACGCATATAAATCAGCAACCGAACGTCATAGTAATACATTACAAAATCTCTATGACGCTAAGAAGACTCAAGCATCTCAAGCTAATAAATGAGTACTCATGACAACTAAATTTAATGTTGGTTAATAAGTCATGTTATCCTCAGAAAATATCAATCTATCGAACGTCTCAAACAAACTCAAGCTACGATGGCTAGGTCCCTTTCCTATTATATCAACTAATTAGAAACAAAACAACTATAGCCTCAATCTATCAAGTCAACCAAACCTTAACCTCATATATAATACTTTCCATATCAGCAAGCTGAACCTTTATTGAAACAATGATCTATCTAAATTTCCAAACAGGCAATCCAAAGAACCTGAACCTGTACAAGATGATCGTTATGAAGTAGAGAAAGTATTTGAATTCAGAACAGCACTACGTACTGGTAAACGTCAATATAAGGTTAGATGACTCGGCTACTGTCCTAAGCATGATTCTTGGGTTAGCGCCAAGGATATCACTCAGGAGATTCTTCAATACTTTTGAACAACTGAAAGCTTAGAAGATATATTCAAGAGATGTTGAACAGCAAGAGGAAGACAAGGACCTCATACTAGAGATGAAACTCAAGCTCTCATATAACAAAAACGAGATCGAGTCCTAAATTAAACGAACTCTACTGAAATACACACCAACGCCAATATACTCAAGATGTATAAAATTCTGGAAAGAATGGAAGTGAGAATGGCAGAAGCATAAACTATAAATATAGTAAATCCTTCTAAGTGAGGAAGTGTAATAAGGAAGCTTATTGTCTTGTATTTCATAGCCTGTATTTTCTATATTTATTATAGTATTATGTAACTAGTGTTCACGGGCGAAAGGCTAGCCTTCGTCCACCCTCAGCAACTGCCGGATTCGGTAGTTCAACTGCCACGGAATTTGCCACAGTAAATTCCATGGAACTTGCTGTTTCGTGGACATCCTCTTGGGCTCCACACCCTCCTGTATGGCACACCCTCCTCGGGAGGTGTGCCAACCATCATTATGTATTTCCTTAGGTATTAGGGTCTCTGAACAACTATATAAAGGCCATTGGATCCCCTCTGGAATCTATTAGTCTCAAGAGAACCCGAACAGCAGCGATTAGATAGATAGCATAATTACAAACGAAGATTACACCTGTTATATTATTGTTCCTTACGGAACATCTCTTTTAGTAATCAACCTACCCTTCTGAGGCAATCCCTTAGCAGAACCGGCATATACAAACATCCATCACCAAGCGGATATAGATTGTATAAATAGTACCGAATGACTACTGTCTAGTATTATTCATTACATTGAATGACTTCAATAGGATAACATGAATAACATTATACCATCATGTACCTTGTGGAACTTTGAGCCTATATGCATATGAACTAATAGCTTTAATAACCTTATAAGGTCCTATCTACTTGCTGGTTAGGGAACAGTTATTCCTAGCTCATATTTGAAGATTCTATTAGTCAACCAATATCCAGTTGTCTATAGCAAACCTGTATACTTTCTCAAGATAAATAGTACTTCGTCTGTGGTTGATTTGCTTAAGGGTATTATATATCTGGTTATGTACCGTTATCATTCGCTCAAGCTATTCTTCTACAGTGGAAGAGGAGAATTCATAGTTATCTGAAAGGTAAATAGTATATGGGTTAAAGCCATATAGACTTTAGTAAGGAGAGTACTTATGAGTAGAGTAAATAGCAGTATTGTATGCAAATTCTGCTAATACAAGCCAATGCTTCCACTATTATTGTCTATTATAGCAGTAGATATGGAGATATTGCTTGAGTGTCTAGACTACTCATTTAGTGAGTCTATCTGTCTGAGGGTGATAGGTAGTTGAAAGGCAGAGGGTAATATTGAGCTTCTTATTCAGCTCTTTAAGGAACCTAGAGGTGAACTCTAGATCATGATCAGAGATAATATATTGAGGAAGACTATACAATCTCTATATCTTATTAATATAGATATCTGCAATATCGGATACTGTCCAAGTAGTCTTTACTGGAATATAGTATTGTACTTTGGTAAACCTGTCTATAATAATAAATATTGCATTAAAGCCTTCTAATTTTGGCAGCTCACCAACAAAGTCCATAGCTATTTCCTTAACAGGTCATTCCCTAGTTGGTATTAGTACTAACTTTGTTTGCCTACTATACCTATCTCCTTTCCCTTTTTGACACTTAGCATATCCTGCTATGTAGTTTACAACATCTTTCTGCTACTTATCCCAAGTAAAGTTTCTCGACACTAGTTTCTGAGTATGATGTCTTCCCCAATGTCCTGCCACTTGACTATTATGATGCTACTTTAGCACTTCCAACTTAAATTTAGGTGGCACTACCCATAGTCCATCCTTCTTCTGCCAACCCACAATATCTATGCCTTCTATTTCCATATCTTCAGCATCCTCTTCATCCTCTTACTCAAGTACTATCAGCTGTCCATCACTGAAAAATCTAGTGTCTATACCAGACCTTTCTTCCCTTAAATGTCTAGATAGGCCATCAGGCTTGCCTATCTTTGAGCCAGGTCGATAGTGAATATTATAGATGAATTCTGATATGCTTAGGTACTAGGTAAGTTAACGGGAGTTGAGCTTCTGCTTCATATTGAAGTACTATAACCTTTGATACTTTGTATAGATATTCACCTAAACACCTACTAACTAGTCTTACCATTTCTAGAAGTAATCTACAATTGCAAATAGCTCTTTATTATAGATAAGCCAGTTGCGTTGTACTGCAGAGAGGGTTTTGGCATAGTACTCAATGGGGTGAAGCTGCTTTCCTCTATTAATAATATAGTATTGAGAGAAAATACTAATAATAGCTTAATTACTAGCATCCATCTCTATAATTGTCTCTAAGTTTCTATCAAACTGCATGAGGATCAGTACTATAAGAAATCATTCTCAGAGGTCATTGAAGGCTTGCTGTTGCTCATATTCCCAACTCAAAGGGATATCCTTTGTCAAGTTAATTAATAGTCA
The DNA here is from genome assembly GCA_003788615.2 of Terfezia boudieri ATCC MYA-4762. Classification (NCBI taxonomy): domain Eukaryota; kingdom Fungi; phylum Ascomycota; class Pezizomycetes; order Pezizales; family Pezizaceae; genus Terfezia; species Terfezia boudieri. The sequence continues at coordinate 150,700 of ML121565.1, read as the reverse complement.
TACCTTAGTACTATAGTTGGCAATAAATTAACAATAGTAGTTAGCAAAGCTAGAAATGCTTATACCTCCTTCTTTTTAGTAAGGACTGGCCACTGAGACATTGTTTCGAGCTTGGAGGGGTCCATTCGAACTTGTTGACCATTGACAATGTAACCAAGGAATAAGGTTTCCCAGATATAGAATTCGGACTTCATAAGATTGACTGCCAATCTATGTTGGATGTATTACTAAAGAACCTTTTCGACCAGTTGCTGATGTTCTTCTTCAGTCTCTCCTCTGTAGATGAGCATGTCATCTAAGTACTAGATATATTCTTCCATATCCTTAAAGATTATATCTATTATCTTTTAAAATATAGTAGGAGCATTGGTCAATCTGAATGGTATTATCATATACTCGAATAGTTCCTTCTTCATTCTGAATGCTGTCTTCCATTCATCCTCTGGAGCAATTCTTATGAGGTTATACCTATTCTTGAGGTCCAGTTTTGTAAACCACTTATCTTCCTTGGTCTTATCCAACAATATACTGATAAGAGGGAGGGGGTATCTGTTGGAGATAGTAAGTCGATTAAGAGCTCAGTAATTGATATATATTCTAAGAGATCTATGGTTTTTTCGAATGCATAGGATTAGTGCACTAGTAGCTAAATGGGAGTGTCTTGCCTTCTCTATTGGTAGTATCTCTTTGAGGTACTTCTGCAAAGCCTTGTCTTCTTCCCATATAGTCTTGTAGATAGCTCCAGTAGGTATCTTTACACTTGTATCTTAGAGAGGGATATGATAATCTCAGGTCTTATGGTCAGGGAGTCTAGCTACCTACTCTATAGAGAATACCTGTATGTAATAAGAGTATCATTCACTAGCATCAATAATAAGTATGATCTTACCATCCTTTAGTAGCTCGAAATTTAAATCTAAAATAGTAATAGAAGGAATTATTCTGATAGAACAAGGAATAACCAAACCTGTAGAAATCTACTTCAGGCACTTAGCCTAAGTATTAACTGTAAATCTATTTTCCTCCAACTAAGACAAACCCAAAATCATATCCTTCTTCCCAATATCTAAAACTTTGGTATCCATCTTAAACTTACCCGAAAACCGAGAAGAAGAATCTAATAAATCAAACCTAGCATTAACTATATATTTTCCTCTAGAAATCTGAGATCTATCTCCCTATTTGACCCTAACTTCCTTAGCCCTTTTCCAAATACCCAACTTAATAGCAATCCTTTTTCTAATGACTAGAGTACTAGCTCTACAGTCTACTACTGCTTTGACTTCTTCCCCAGTAATAAGGATCCGAACTGTCAGAAGGGGAGAGTACCTAGGAGTGTATCTGATAGTAGGTAATGAACTCCTTACTTGTTTCTTGACTTTTTCTCTGAACCAACCTCTGTGATCTTGAGGTATTCCTTATCAGTGCAGGGCTTCTTATAGGCTAGTTCCTATATTCGAGTATTTGAGGGATAGGTGGAGGGAGAAGGAGTTTTAATTTGATACACATTCCTATATTGCATTAATTTGTGTTCTACTCTTCCATACCAGACATACCTGTGCTTATTCTATTATTTCTTAAATATAGGAGATGGAATTCATACTTGTTGGTTGTGTCAGCAGGATTTAGAAGTAGTGGTGGTAGGAGGAGTAGTAGTATCCCGTCCACGGAGCTGTACTCGATCTTCGAAGCTATACTTCTTAGACTTAGTAGTATCTTGTAGGAGATTGTGGCTGCAGCTCTGAAATTCCGTACTAATAATATTTATCTCAATCAGCTTCTGTCTCTACTCATTAGCAGTACTGTAGAGGTATTCGTAGTGAGCCATAGATACTTAGAAGTGGTGGGGAAGGTTGGAGATAATTATATTAATGACCTGAATATTGGATAGCTTTATATAATTATTAAGGTGGTCTACTTCTATTAGGTAGTCTAATACTAAACCTGTTTTCTTTAGTGCTACTAGTTCGTGGTATGCTCGATCTCTCTGATAGTAATCCCTATAGTATAATGCTATTGCCTCCTTAACTTGTACCCAAGTATGATACTTAACCCTGTTGGCCTTCCACCAGTCTAATGCCTTCTCATCCAATAACAACCCAACATATATAAGCTTTTGGTCTTCATTCTGAGTAAGAGTAATAAGAAAGTAGTCATCTATCTGAATTGTCCAGCCTTCTAGATACTCCCTGTTTCCCTTGAATTTGTTTAGAGGGAGTGCTTTCTCAGCCACTTGTCTGTCTTCAAAAATTTCTAACCCTATTGGACATTGCAGTAGGGGTGTAGGGTCTTGTAGCCTTGGTTGTGGTACTAGTGGTAGTAGTGGTAGTAGTATACTACCTGCTGCTTGTTCAAGTCTTTGTGCTGCATTGACAAAATAGTATTATAGTTGTGGAGCCTGAACCTATTGCTCTACTATCATTAATTGTTCTTTAATTCCTTTAAATTGTGTATCAGTTCATTCTTGAAACTATTCTCCTTGATCCTTAAGATAGTTGAGGTTATAGTCTATGCACTTAAATTGCTTAATATTATGCTATTGTCCTGATAAGATAAGGTTCTGGATTTGTTAAAGAGGAATTTGGGTATCATTCAATAGTTATACCTAGCTGTTAGTAGTAGCATTTGCAGTATTTTGGATATCTATGGTGGTCTTTTGAATAAACTCTGTAACGGGGCTCGAGGGGGAAAAGACCAAGGGGTACGACGACGCGGGGGGCAGAGGTGGGATCAGGGGTGGGAGCAGAGGTGAGGCAGCGGGAGAGCCGGCGAGGCAGAGGACGGAGGCGGAGATGAGGACGGAGGCCAAGGCAAGGCAAGGCAAAGGTGGAGTCGAAGGCGAGGACGAAGGCGAGGGTGGAGGCGAGGACGAAGGCAAAGGTAAGGCAAGGCAAGATGCACGAGGAAGGTGCACCAGCGTGGAGAGAGAAGCAAGGTCCTGTATTGTATACAAAACGTTGGATAGGGATCCAATGAGAGGGCGGAGAGAGCAAGCTATATATACAGGCTTCCTTCCTGGCCAAGGCCATCGGAAGGAATAAGGTTCCCGAGACCTCTTATCTCGGGAGCCGAGATAATAACGCTATCACCTGCGTCGCTGGTGATGAACAACGGTAACAATAACAACAATAACGAGGTCAGACTAGGCTGGGAGGAGACGGTTGTGACACTATCCCCCCTTTAGGCTCGGAGCCCCAGCGATAGAAGGCAAGGCAAAAACGAACAAGGCGAGAAGCAAGGCAAAAACAATACAAGCAGAACAGGCGAATAAAACCAATAACCCATAACAATTCCAATCCCAGGCCGACAAGAACATCATGGCACAGGGTGAGGCTTTCGAGGGTAGCGCTGGTGGAACAAGTTGACCAGGTCCGGTGCATTTTCCAGGTCATCAGCGGGCTGCCAGGTCGTCTCCTCATCCCCTAGCCACTTAACCTTGTACTGCAAACGCCCGTACCTTCTCCACGAGTCCAGCACTTCCTCCACCTCCCATTCCTCTTCACCTTCGATAACCACGGGAGGGGGTGGAGGGTGTTCCTGTCCTGGAAGGGGGTCCTCCGCGGTGGGCTCGATCTCGGAAACATGGACAACTGGGTGGCATTTAATGTCCTTGGGGAACCTCAATCGATAGGCATGAGTGCCCACAACGGCCAACACCTCGAATGGACCCAAGAACTTGTGGTCGAGCTTGTGAGATGGCCGCTCTGTCCGGAAGTGCCGGCTGGACAGCCATACCTAGTCTCCTGGCTGGCATCTGGGGGCTGGCAACCGTGATCCATTGGCATACTCACCTTGCCTGGCTTGCGTATATCCCAGCTCCGCTTTCAGGGTGGAGTGGAGCTCAGCGATTCTGGCTGCGAACTCCTGGGCTGGAGGGTGCGCTTTTTGCAGGGGCGCCAGGGCATCCACGAACTGGGGGTGCCAACCGTAATTAGCCAGAAAAGAAGAGGTTTTAGAGGATTCCGAGAACTGGTTGTTGGCGGCGAATTCGCAGGTGGCCAGCAACGAAACCCAGTTATCCTGCTGGTAATTGGCAAAGACCCGCAGATATTGCTCCATAATGGCATTCATCCTCTCCGATTGGCCATCTGTTTGGGGGTGATATGCTATTGACAAACGCACTTTAATCTCTAGAAGCTTGCAAAAGGCTCTCCAAAAGTCCGAGGTGAACTGAGGGCCACGGTCGGACACAATGGATTCGGGGAGCCTGTGATACCGGAACACATTGTTGAGGTAGAGGTTGGCTAGTTCCGGAGCCGAACAGGTATCCCAGCAAGGTATGACATACCTCATCTTCGTCAACCGATCTACCACCATCAAGATGGCATTGAACCCCGAATCTTCTGGCAACCCTGTTATGAAGTCCATAGTCAGGTGTAGCCATGGCCGATCTAGGATATCCAGAGGTTTCAGGGTCCCATACGGGGCGTGGCGGACCGGCTTAGCACGCTTGCAGACATGGCAGTTCCGCACGTACTGCTCCACATCCTTCCGCTAGTTGATCCATGTATATTCCCTGGCCAGCAATTCCAACGTTTTAGCCACTCCCGGGTGGCCTGCCGCTGGGGTATCGTGGTGTTCCTGGATCAATCGCAGGCGCAGCTCTCCTTCCGGTACATAGAGCCGTTCGAGGTGGTAAAGAAGGCTCTCCTGGATGGTACATTCGGCCAGGGAGATTTTGGGGTGGCAGCGCTGGCTCGAATCTACTGCGGCGATAATTTCCTTAGCCAGGGGGTTATCGTCGTATGCCTGTCTCACCAGTTGTTGGAGGTCAGCTCTTGCCTCAGCCTCTGCATTAGCCTCAGCCTCAGCTTCAGCATCAGCCTCAGCTAGAACATTGGCTGCCAGATTAAGGTTTTCGGGCTTCAATACCACCTGATTTTGGTATTTTAGCCTTTCATCCCCCCCCTTAGGGAGATCTCCTGATCTCCGGGTTAACGCATCGGACTTGCCACCAGCCTTTCCGGGATGGTATTTAATCTTAAAGTTGAACCGAGAGAGGAATTCGGACCACCTAGCCTGCCGTCGGTTGAGCAGCTTGGTGGTTGTAAAATACTCAAAGTTTTTGTGATTAGATAATACCTCGATAATCCCTTTAGCTGACTCCAGGTGTGGCCTCCACTCCTCGAACGCCCTTACAATGGCCATCAACTCCTTGTCATAGATCTCGTAATTGCACTCAGCCGAGGAGTGCTTTTTCGAGAAATAAGCCACTGGATGGAGGATGCCATTTTTGTCGTTCTGGGACAGGATTCCCGCGGAAACATAGTCAGAAGCATCAGTTTTGACGATACATTCGCTGTCCGGATCGAAATGGGCCAGGATCGGTGCTGAGCAGAAGGCTTCCTTGAGGTTCTGGAAGGCGGACTAGGCTTCTGGATTCCAGTAGAAGGCCCTTTTTGTCAGGTGTGAGCCAGCTTCGACCTTCGTTTTCGTCAAGGCTGTCAGGGGTGCCGCGATCCTCGAGTATCCCAGGATGAACTGGCAGTAAAAGTTGGCAAATCCTAGGAAGGCTTGTATATCCTTCAAGTTGGCCGGGGTTTTCCACTCCTGGATTGCAGCGACTTTGGCAGGGTCCATCCTGATTCCTTTGGTGGTAATAATCAACCCTAGGTACTTGACCTCCTGCACGTGAAACTCGCATTTCTCAGGCTTAAGATACAATCCGGCTTGCTCCAGCTTTTCCAACACCTGCTGGACATGAATCTTGTGTTCTGCTAGGGTATCCGAATAAATCAAGATATCGTCGAGGTAAGCCGTGCAGAACACATCCAAGAAGTCTCGCAGGGTGTCATTAATAAAGTGTTGGAAGGAGGCCGGGGCATTGGTTAAGCCGAAGGGCATGACATTGTACTCGAAGTGGCCATAGCGAGTTCGGAAGACCGTTTTCCACTCCTCCCCCTCGGCAATCTGTACCAGGTTGTACGCCCCTCTCAAATCCAGTTTGGTGAACCATTTGGCCTTGGAAAGCCTGGCTAATGTCTCCTGGATTAGAGGCAGGGGATACCTGTTCTTGACCGTTATCTCGTTTAGGCCACGATAATCAACACACAACCGAAGGGAGCCGTCCGATTTCTTCACGAACAGCACCGGAGCACCCGCTGGTGAGGAGCTGTGGCAAATGAAGCTCTTGTTGAGGTTTTCTTCCAAGTACTTCTTCAGGGCTTCCACCTCAACCCGGGACATTCCATAGAGGGGCCCATAGGGGGGAGTTTTACCTTCTACCAGTGGAATGGTGTGGTCATAAGGTCAGTGGGGTGCGAGTTTCTCTGCAGCCTTCTCCGAGAACAGGTCGATGAATTTGTGGTATTTGTCTGGGACCATGGACTTCCACTCCCCCTTAGACCTTGTCTTATTAATTTCCAGGTTCACCTCATGTATGGAGAGAGCATGGGCCTTAAGCTTGTGTCTTCTAGTAAGGTAAGCGAAGGCCCCTACTCCGATAAAGCTAACATTCAGGGGTTTGAGGGGCAGTACATCAGGAGAAACAGGGGGAACAGGGGGAACAGGGGGAACAGGGGGAACAGGGGGAACAGGGAGAACAGGGGGAACAGGGGAATTGGCATCGATGTGTACGAATGGGTAGACCACTTGGGTCGGATGGATTATTGGGGGTGGCAAGGCACACAGCCCAGTAATGGTGGCCTTCGGATTCCCGCAGTGTTTTTTGCAGTAAGGGCTGTTGAAGTGCAAAGTATAAGAGCCGAAGCTGACAGATACATCGTGCATTCTGAGCCAGGGGATTCCGAGGACAATCGGGTACTTGAGCTTGGTCACGAACATGGGGAGGTTTTCGGCGTAGTCACCAATCTGGGTGGGTAAGCAGGCAATGTTGGTGATTGCCCTAGAAGAAATAGGTCGGCCATCAATCACATCGAGGAGGCGGGGAGTTTTGAGCTTAGAGGTAGGCATAGTATGCTCGCTGACGAAGGTCTGGTTAATAAAGGCAATTCCTGAGGCTCCACAGTCTATGAGGGCTGTTGTGACGAGGGTTTTACCATTAAAAGATATTGTAATAGGTACAACAAAGTGCTCGCCAAATAGGCGAGACTCGTCAATAGAAGGAACAGCCAGACTAGAAGGAACAGAAAATGCAGATAGTGACAAATGACCTGAGGCAGGTCCCTTGCTAGTGTCAGCAACTAGGCAAGGGACAGGGCTTTTCCCGACTCGTCAACCTCCACAATCCAGGGTTCCGGGGTGTCGGCTGGGGAAATGGCATGGACAGCCAGGGCACGGGCTTTCCGAAGGGGACAGGCCGCAATGAAGTGGTCAGCCTTCCCACAGACTATACATAGCCTATTAGTGCGGCGGCGTTCCCTCTCTTCCTGAGTTAGGCAAGGCCTACCTGCCAATAAATCCATGGGTGCCGGCCCACCAGCCACGAGAGATTGATGGGCTGGCTTGTTAGTAACGGGGGTCTGGGTACGAGTGGGAAGGGGGTTTGTGCGGGGGGCGGTGGTAGTTGCTGGAGGGGCCCTTGGATGTCCCTGAAGTGCGGCCATTTTCTGCTCGACCCCGCTGGCTTGGTCAATCAATTCTTCTAAGGTATTGACTCTGGGGAAGTAAATCAGGGCCTGCTTTAGTTCGTAGGCGAGGCCTTCGTTGAACTGGTCCAGTTTCCCCTGATCATTCCAAGCAACTTCAGCCGCCAGCCAAGAGAATTCCACAACATACGTCGATAGTTCGTTGTTCTTTTGTTTGAGACTCCGCAGAGCCCGGGTAGCAGTCCCTACCGGATCTGGGTCCCCGAAAGCCCGGTCCAGGATTGCTAGCAAAGCTGGAACGTCTGCCAGGTCGATACCGTTCTCTTTGACGTATGGTTGGACCTGGTCCATGGCCTTGCCCTCCAGCAAGCCATAGACATAAGTTAGTTTGTACTGAGTGGTCGGGAACTTTGTGGCGTCTCCATTGAGCTTGAGATTGATCGAGTTCTTCCAGGCCTTAAGCCTAGCTCGATCGCCGTTGAATTTGGGGGGTGCTGGAAGGTCCTGGGTCTTCTGGGTCTTGGGGGCGGGGTCTGTTGCGGCGGCTGTTGCGGCGGCAAGGTTGCGAGACATCTCGCGGATGGTTATCCTGTCTTCTGCGGCGTCTTCCCGAAGGATGGTGATCTCATCCCTGGCGGCCTGCAGCTGGTTTTGAGCCTGAGTGAGCTGGTTTTGAGCCTGGGTGAGCTGGTTTTGAGCCTGGGTAAGCTCATTGCACTGCTCGCTGGCCAGGTTATCGGTGGCGAGAAAGATATCGATGATTTGGCGGCGGTATGTGATGAGGTCGCTGGGCTTGGAGGGGATTGGCAGGGCTCGCCAGGCTTGAAACCTAGCCCCTGGAGCTTGGGTATTATCGTTGAGGTTCATGATGTTCGTACCGGTTGGTCAGGGTAGATCCAACGTAGTGTAACGTGGCTCGAGGAGGCGGGATGTCGAGGGGGAAAAGACGCAAGGCAAGGGGTACGACGACGCGGGGGGCAGAGGCGGGAGCAGGGGCGGGAGCAGAGGCGAGGCAGGGGAAGAGCCGGCGAGGCAGAGGACGGAGGCGGAGGTGAGGACGGAGGCCAAGGCAAGGCAAGGCAAAGGCGGAGTCGAAGGCGAGGACGAAGGCGAGGGCGGAGGCGAGGACGAAGGCGAAGGCAAGGCAAGGCAAGGTGCACGAGGAAGGTGCACCAGCGTGGAGAGAGAAGCAAGGTCCTGTATTGTATATAAGACGTTGGATAGGGATCCAACGAGAGGGCGGAGAGAGCAAGCTATATATACAGGCTTTCTTCCTGGCCAAGGCCATCGGAAGGAATAAGGTTCCCGAGACCCCTTATCTCGGGACCCGAGATAACAATGCTATCACCTGCGTCGCAGGTGATGAACAATGGTAACAATAACAACAATAACGAGGTCAGACTAGGCTGGGAGGAGACGGTTGTGACAAACTCAGTATAAGTCCTCTATATTTGCTGGAGGTGCTACACTTTGGCAAGTGTAGCTTGCTTTTCTGCTTTTAGGTATTGAATCTGTACCTTCATAGCTACATAGCCTGAGTCGATAGGGGTGCAGTGGTAAGTAGTAGGTTACTTGCCTTTATTCAAAGGTCTTAGTTAAATGAAGAGTCCTTATTGGATGGAGGGAGCTACTAATCGAAAAATAGGTTCAAGAGAACAGGAGGATAAGGATCTAACTCCTATTTGTTGACGAAGAGTGCCCTAATATTCCTGGAATTATAGAGTCTGGAATGGGGGTACATAGTATTATATAATAAATTGTTCAGCTCATTGCTAAACCTAAACAATACTATCTTCATTATTATCTAGCATGGGCTCATCGGAGCTTGGTTTGAGTAATCCTCTCAATATAGATATAGTTGTAGGGGATTTAGAAGTATTAGTATCTATAGAAGTATATAGACAAGTGGTATAATATTATAGGTGAGCTATAACTACAAGAATACTTCGAAGTAAAGGTAGATAATAGTGGAGGTAAATCTAAATGCAGTTATAACTTAAGTATATTGCAGACTCAATAAGAGTAAAGCTATATGAGACTTAGAATACTACTTGGGTCTTATTCAATTAACTATGTAAAAGTAGTGGCTTATATAGAAGCATTGATCTAATAAACCCGTATTATATCTAGATGATACTTCCTAAAGCAAAGTAGTAGTATTGCAGCTTAATATTACTTGACTGGGAAGTTTCTTCCCAATTTGGATCTATACAGGCTGACATATATTAATTAGGCAGCCTGAACTTTAGTGTATTGCAATCAGGCTAAGATATAGGAGCTGAGAACTTAATATAGCCAATAATAATATATGAATAATAAACATAAGAATATAATAGAAATACATAGAAGAGAGTACATATATAAGGTCTGGAACCAGAGGGCATATACTTCAATATTCCAATCTGTTTAATACTAATACTAATGTACTACTATATCTGTGTAGGTAACCAGTCCAACTTACAGTTAGCATCTATAGTAGGGACTTGGTTCCAGTGTTACTGTAGGTCTCTTACCTAAGCCATAACAAAAAGCTTATACTTGTAATGTAGCGTGAGGGGCTGAGGGGCCAAGAAGTACATACGAGGTGGAAGACAGAAGCGAGGCAGGGGTAAGAGCAGGATAGAGGCAAGAGGAGAGCTGGTGAGGATGGAGGCCAAGACAAGGCAAGGCGAAGGGGAAGGTGAAGGTGGAGTCGAAGGCGAAGTTGAAGGCGAGGACAAAGGTGAAGGCAGAGGCGAGGGTGAAGGCGAAGGTAGAGATGAGACAAGGCAAGGTAAGGTAGATGAGGAAGATGCACCAGCATAGAGAGAGAAGCAAGGTTCTATATTATATATAAGACGTCGAATAAGGATCTAACAAGAGGGTGGAGAGAGCGCACTATATATATAGGCTTCCTTCCTGGCTGGCTAAGGCCACCGGAAGGAATAAAGTTCTTGAGACCCCTTATCTCAGGAACTGAGATAACAACAATATTACCTGTATTACAGATGATACTAACGGAATAACAACAACAACAATAACAACAACAACAACAATGAAAGTCGGCTGGAATTCCATCTGACTCTCAAACTAGGCTAGAAGAGGATAGTTGTAATACTATCCCCCCTTTAGGCTTGGAGCCCTAGCAACAAAAGGCAAGGTGACAACAAACATATGGAACTGGTGAATAAAACTAATAACCTGCAAAACTAGTAACCCATAGCCCAACTCCAATACTGAAAGCAGGTAAAAGCAATAACAATAACAATTTCAATCCCAAACCAACAGGAATATCATAGCATAGAGCAAGGCTTTCGAGGGTAGCACTAGTGGAACAAGTGGACCAGGTCCTGTGCATTTTCCAGATCATCAGCGGGCTGCCAGGTCGTCTCCTCGTCCCCTAGCCACTTGACCTTGTACTGCAAATACCCATACTTTCTCCACAAGTCCAGCACTTCCTCCACCTCCTATTCCTCTTCACCTTCGATAACCACAGGAGGCAGTGGAAGGTGTTTCTGTCCTGAAAGAGAGTCGTCCGTAGCAGGCTCAATTTTAGAGACATGAATAACTAGGTGGCATTTAATGTCTTTGGGAAACCACAGGCAGTAGGTATGAGTATCCATAGTAGCCAACACCTCAAATGGACCTAGGAACTTATAGTGGAGCTTGTGGAAGGGCTGTTCTATTCAGAAGTGCCAGCTGGAGAGCTATACTTTATCACCTGGCTGATATCTGGGGGCCAGCAACTATAATCCATTGGCATACTCGGCTTGTCTAGCCTGTGTATATCCCAGCTCAGCTTTCAGGGTAAAGTGGAGCTCAGCAATTCCAGCTGCAAACTCTTTGGCTGGAGCATTATTTTTGGCTTTTTGTAGGGGCCTCAGGGCATCTATAAACCGGGGGTGCTAACCATAATTGGCTAGGAAAGGGAAGGTTTTCGAGGATTCCGAGAACTGGTTGTTGGTAGTGAATTCGCAGGTGGCCAGCAATGAAATCTAATTATCCTGCTGGTAATTGGCAAAGGTGCGCAGATATTGCTCCATAATGGCATTCATTCTCTCCGATTGACCATCTGTCTGGGGGTGATATGCTGTTGACAAATGCACTTTAATCCCTAGAAGCTCACAGAAGGCTCTCCAAAAGTCCGAGGTGAACTAAGGGCCACAGTCAGACACAATGGATTTGGAGAGCCCATGATACTGGAACACGTAGTTGAGGTAGAGGTTGGCCAGCTCCTTAGTAGAATAGATATCCTAATAAGGTACGATATGCCTCATCTTTATCAACTGGTTTACCACTATCAGGATGGCGATGAACCCCAAGTCTTCCAGCAATCCCATCACGAAATCCATAGGAAGGTACAGCCAGAGCTGATCTGGAATCTCTAGAGGTTTCAGGGTCCCATACGGGGTATAGCAGACAGGCTTTGCACACTTACAAACATGGCAGTTCCATATGTACTGCTCTATGTTCTTCTGCTGGTCAATTCAGGTGTATTTCTTAGCTAGAAGCTCTAACCTCTTAGCCACTCCAGGGTGGCCCACCACCAGGGTATCGTGGTGTTCCTCGATCAGCCTCAGGCATAACCCTCCTCTTTCTAGTATATAGAGCTATTCCTAGTAGTATAGGAGGCCTTCTTGGATGGTGCACTCAACTAGGGAGATTTTGGGATAGCAGCACTGGCTAAAATCTACTACAGTGATAATTTCTTTGGCCAAGGGGTTATCCTCGTATGCCTGTCTCACTAGTTGTCAGAGGTTAGCTGTCACCTCAGCCTCTGCATTAACCTCAGCTTCAGCCTCCACCTCAGCCTCAGCTTTAGCTTCCACATTAGCATTAGCTTTAGCTTCAGCTTTTGCATCAGCCTCAGCATTAGCAAGGACATTAGCCGCCAGATCAAGGTTTTCGAGCTTCAATACCACCTGATTTTGATATTTTAGCCTTTCATCTCCCCCCTTAAGGAGATCTCCTAATCTCCTAGTCAAGATGTTCAGTTTCCCCCTAGCCTTTTCTGGCCGGTATTTGATCTTGAAATTGAACCGAGATAAGAACTCTGACCACCTGGCCTACCATCAGTTAAGTAGTTTGGTGGTAGTGAAATACTCAAGGTTCTTATGGTTAGACAACACCTCGATAATCCCCTTGGCTCACTTTAGATATAGCCTCCACTTCTCGAATGCCCATATAATAGCTATCAAGTCCTTGTTATAGATCTCGTAGTTGTACTCAGCTGGGGAGTGCTTTTTCGAGAAATAGGCCATTGGGTGGAGGATACTGTAGATATACTGAGAGAGGATTCCCACAGAGACATAGTCGGAGGCATCAGTTTCCATAATATATTTACTGTCTAGGTCGAAGTAGGCTAGTATTAGTGCTAAGCAGAAGGCTTCCTTAAGGTTCTGGAAGGCCAACTGAGCTTCTGGACTCCAGTCAAAGTGCAGGTCTTTTTTAGTCAGAGTAGTGAGGGGGACTACAATCTTTGAATACCCTAGAATGAACCGTCAGTAGAAGTTAGTGAACCCTAAGAAGGCTTAGATGTCCTTGAGATTTGCTAGGATCTGCCATTCCTGGACAGCGGTAACCTTGATAGGGTCTATCCTGATGCCCTCTATAGTGATGATTAACCCCAGATACTTGACCTTCTACATATGAAACTCATATTTCTTAGGCTTGAGGCACAATCCAACTTGCTCCAGCTTCTCCAACACCTGCCAGATATGAATCTTATACTCTGCTAAGGTATATGAATAGATCAAGATATTATCGAGGTAAGTTGTATAGAACACATCTAGAAAGTTCCTTAAGATATCGTTGATAAAGTGTTGGAAGAAAGCCGGAGTATTAGTCAATCCAAAGGGCATGACATTGTACTCAAAGTGGCTATAATGAGTTCGGAAGGCTGTTTTCCACTCCTCCCTCTTAGCAATCCATACCACGTTGTATGCCCCTCTCAAATCCAGTTTGGTAAACTATTTGGCCTTGGAAAGCCTAGCTAATGTCTCCTAGATTGGAGGCAGGGGATACCTGTTCTTAACTGTTATCTCATTTAGGCTATAATAATCTATACATAACTGAAGAGAGCCATCCGATTTTTTCATAAATAGCACTGGGACACCTACTAGTGAGGAGCTGTAGCGAATAAAGCTCTTGTTGAGGTTTTCCTCCAAGTACTTCTTCAAAGCTTCCAGCTTCAACCGGGACATTCCGTAGAGGGGCCTATAGGGGGGGGTCTTACCCTCTATCAGTGGAATCGTGTGGTTATATGGCTGGTGGGGTATGAGTTTTTCTGCAGCCTTTTCCAAGAATAGGTCGATGAATTCATAGTATTCATCTGGGAACATGGACTTCCACTCCTCCTTTGACTATGTCTTATTAATTTCCAAGTTCATCTCGTATATAAACAGGGCGTGAGGCTTTAGCTTGTACCTTCTAGTAAGGTAAGCGAAAGCTCCTGCCCTAATAAAGCTAATATTCAGAGGTTTTTGGTGGCCAAGGCACATAGGGAGAATAGGGGGAACTGGAGGTACAGGAGAACCCATGGGCACAGGGGAAACCGGGGGCACAGGGGAAACCGGGGGCACAGGGGAAACCGGGGGCACAGGGGAAATTAGGGGCACAGGGGAAACTGGAGAATTAGCATTGAGGTACATAGGCAGGTGTATCGGGGGTGGCAAGGCATACAGCCTAGTAATGGTGGCCTTCAGATTCCCACAGTGCTTTTTACAATACTGGCTGTTGAACTGCAGGGTATAGGAGCCGAAGCTGACCAATACATCATGTATTCTAAGCCAGGGGATTCTGAGGACAATTGGATACTTGAGCTTTGTCATAAACATCAGGAGGTTTGTCTCAGAGTGATCCCCGTCCAAGGCAAGTACATACGTAATATTGGTGATATTGCTGGAGGAGATGGGCTGACTATCGATGATATCTAGGATACGAGGAGTTTTAAGCTAGGACGTAGACATGGCGAATTTACTAACAAAAGCCTGGTCAATGAATACAATTCCTGAAGCTCCACAATCTATAAGAGCTGACATAGTGATTGTTCTATCATTGATTTTGAGGGAGATAGATACAACAAAATACTCACTAAACAAGCAAGATTCATAAATAGAAGGGGAAGAAACAGAGAATACAGATAAAGACAAATGGTCTGGAGCAGGTCCCTTGCTAGTATCAGTAACTAGGTAAGAGACAGGGATTTTCCCGACTCATCAACCTCCTCAATCTGAAGTACTGGAGTGTCGAAAATAGTATGGATGGCCAGGGTATGGGCTTTCCGAAGGGGACAGGCCACAATAAAATGATCTGCCTTCCTGGATGCAATATATAAGCCTTTATCCCTGCACCTATCCTATTTCTCCTGCATCCATGAAAGCCTTCCCGAGGACAAATCCATAGGGGCAGGCCCTCCTGGCACCAAGGAAGGATGTGTTGGTTTGTTGGCCAGGGTTGTAGTTATTGCGGAGGATTGAGCTAGTTTTGACTACTGTTGTGCTGAGCAGGTGGTCAGTCAGAAGGCTATCCGGTGGCGTAATCTACTCATTTGTTGCTCTACCATGGAGGCCTGGTTAATCAACTCTTTGAGGGTATCAACTACGGGGAGGGTAACCATAGCTTGTTGGAGCTCATCGCTGAGCCCCTCCTAAAATTGCTCAAACTTGGCCTGGTCATTCTACCTTACCTCTACGGCCAGCCTGGAGAACTCTGCCACATACATGGATAACTTTGAGTTCCACTGTCTCAAGGCTCAGAGAGCTCGACTAGCCATCCCCACTGCATCAGGATCTCCAAACGCTCGATCCAAGATGAAAAACAAGGCTGAGATGTTATTGAGCTTGATCCCTATCTCAAGCACATATGGCTGTATTTGATCCGTGGCCTTGCCCTCCAGTAGGACAAACACATAAGCCAGGCGGTGTTGTTCTAATGGAAACTTAGCTAAATCCCCACTCAACTTCAAGTTCACCACATTTTTCTAGTCTTGCAGGCAAGCCCTATCCCCATTGAACTTAGGGGGGGTGGGGATACTTTCCATTTTGGCAGTGGCGGTGGTAGTGGTTGGTATAGGGATAGCCAGATTCACCAGGGTATGGCTGAGGTTTTGTACTGTAGTCTACTTCATAGCAATTGTTGCACCAGCTACCTCCAATTCCTTATAGAGGTCAGTGATTTCTGTATTGGCTGACTCCAGCTAATTCTCCATAACAGATAGGCAGTTACCGAGATCCACCCCAATAATGTCTATTGCCTCAACTATATCGATTACTTCTCAGTAGTATGTGGCTATTTCTGATGGGATGGTAGGGATTGGGTGGGCTCTCCAGATTTGGAATCTGGTACCCAGTAGGAGGTTTGGGTATCCATCAGATCGATAGTATTGTTTCTGTCGTACAGGTTGGTTCAGGAGATCCAATGTAGTATAACCTGGTATGAGGCACTGAGGGGCCAAAGGGTATGTACGAGTAGGCCTGGGCATGAGCTGGCTCGAGGTTTTATAAAGAGGCTCGAGCCAGCTCAAGCCGGCTCATGAAAATTGTAAAAGTGAATAGGTAACTGTGTACTCTACATATCTATATAGGTTATGAAAAATATGAAAGATAAAGAGATATAAACAATATGGATATAAATAGATATGGAAATAGGACAGAACTAATTTCAATCCTCATCGTCCACCTGAAGTCTACAGCAAAATCACGCAATATATAAGACTGCAGTTTTGTAGCCACCGAGTAAATTATAGGTTACAACCATAGCGACATATAGGTCATTTTATCAATTTTTGTAATTTCCTCCTCTTGTATTGGTAGGTATGGTTGATAATGTCAGAAATTGAGTAATTGTAGTTATAAGTTCTAAAGGGAGGTAATGAAACTTCTAGACTGTCACTAGAGGTTGTGTTATTGAGGTGAAAAAAAAAAGAGGAAAGGGTGGGAATGCAACGCATTTTGAAGATTTCTACTCCCTAGGTACCTTCGGTATTTTGTAGTTCTAATGACCTCCAGGCTCGAGCTTGGGCTCGAGCTTGTGTGATATTGGTCTCAAGCCAGCTCGAACCTGTATAACCTTGGGCTCGAGCTGGCTTGGACTCATAGCTCGAGCCCAAGTCTCTAGCCAACTTAGCTTGTGCCTAGGCCTACCTGTGAGGCGGAAGACAGAAGCAAGGCAGGGGCAAGAGCAGGGCAGAGGTAGGGGGAGAGCCGCTGAGGATGGAGGCCAAGGCAAGGCAAGGTGAAGGCGAAGGTAAAGGCGAAGGCGAAGGCGGAGTTGAAAGCGAAGTTAAAGGTGAGGACGAAGGCAAAGGCAGAGGCGAGGGTAAAGATGAAGATGGGGATGAGGCAAAGCAAGGCAAGGTACATGAGAAAGGTGCACCTGTGTGAAGAGAGAAGCAAGGTCCTATATTGTATATAAGTAGTTAGATAGGGATCCAACGAGAAGGTAGAGAGAGCACACTATATATACAGGCTTTCTTCCTAGCTGGCCAAGGCCACCAGAAGGAATAAGGTTTCCGAGACCCCTTATCTCGAGAACTGAGATAACAACAATATTACCTGTATTACAGGTGATACTAACGAAACAACGACAATAATAACAACAATAATAACAATAACAATAACAACAACAATAACAATGAAAGTTAGCCGGAATCCCATCTGACTCTCAAACTAAGCTAGGAGGAGATGGTAGTGACAATACCCTACTAACTCTATGACTACACTATCCTACTAATAGAGAGTAAAACCTCTTCTTATGAGCCCCTATATAGAATATCCTAAGTAGAGTTGGAAGTCTTAAAGAAGAACTTGGAAGAAAACTTTAATAAGAGCTTCATCTACTATAGTTCTTTATTAGGAGATACCTCAATACTATTTATAAAGAAATTGGACAGATCTCTTTGATTGTATATTAATTATTATAGTCTGTAATAAGAAAGCTTATTATCTTGTCTTTTATATCATATATTCCTCTTATATACTTATATTATATATATTTCTTATAGCTGTATTTTCTAAATTTATTATATAATTATATAACTAGTGTTCATAGTTGAAGAGCTAGCTTTCATTCACCTCTAGTAACTGCTGGATTTGGTAGTTCTACAGCCATGGAATTTACCATGGTAAATTCTATAGAACTTGCTATTTTATAGACACTCTCTTAGGCTCCACACTCTCCTGTATAGCATACCTATTTTGTGAGGTGTGCCAACTATCATTATGTATTTCCTTAGTCATTAGGGTCTCTGAACAACTATATAAAGGCCACTGGATCCCCTCTGGAATCCATCAGTCTTCAGACAACCTGAACAGCAGTGATCAGATAGATAGCATAATTACAAATGAAGATTACACCTATTATATTACTGTTTCTTATGGAACAATCCCACTTAGTAAGTACTCTATCCTTCTAAGGCAATTCCTCAGTAGAACTGGCATACACAAACATCCATACTCACGCAGATATAGATTGTATAAACGGTACCGAATGACTACTGTCTAGTATCATTCATTACATAGCCTGAACGAGATAACGGTCAAAAACAGGTACCCCCTACCTCTGATCCAGAAGATATTAGCCAGACTTTCCAAGGCAAAATGGTTCACTAAATTGGATTTGAGAGGGGCGTACAACCTGGTATGGATTGCCGAGGGGGAGGAGTGAAAAACTGCCTTCCGAATAAGATATAGCCATTTTGAGTATAATGTTATGCCTTTTGGGTTGACTAATGCTCCGGCATCTTTCTTGCACTTTATTAATGACACCCTACAAGACTTCTTGGATGTGTTCTGTATGGCTTACCTCGATGAAATCTTGATTTATTCAGATACTCTAGCAGAACACAAGATTCATGTCCGGCAGGTGTTGGAAAAGCTGGAGCAAGCCGGATTGTACCTCAAACCCGAGAAATACGAGTTTCATGTGCAGGAGGTCAAATATCTGAAGTTGATTATCACCACGAAAGGCATCCTGATGGATCCTGCCAAAGTTGCCACAATCCAGGAGTGGGATACCCTGGCCAACTTGAAGGATGTGCAAGCCTTCCTAGGATTTGCTAACTTTTACCGCCGGTTCATCCTGGGATACTCAAGGATTGCGGCACCCCTGACGGCCTTAGCGAAAACGAAGGTAGAAGCTGGCTCACACCCGACAACGAAAAAGGCCTTCCAGTGGAATCCAGAAGCTCAGTTGGCTTTCCAGAACCTCAAGGAAGCCTTCTGCTCAGTACCAATCCTGGCCCACTTCGACCCAGACAGCGAATGTATCGTGGAAACCGATGCCTCCGACTATGTCTCCATGGGGATATTGTCTCAATATGTCAACGGGATCCTCCACCCCGTGGCTTACTTCTCGAAAAAGCACTCCCCAGCTGAGTGCAACTACAAGATCTATGACAAAGAGCTGAAGGAATTACCATGCGTCCGGTGCCACTGCCGCTAACAACAACAAATGGAGGGATGTAGTCTACGGCTTGTATGTGGTTAATGAGCAGACTACATACATATAAGTACTTATCAATTGCCTCACATACCTGCCACTAAACTATGTACCTATTCCTGTCAAACGCTATCATTGCATAGGCCTTGCCTTCCCCAAGCTCTCCTAGTGATATAGCAAACTCATGTGAACTCACATAATGTCCACCTATAGCTATAGTTCCACAGTTATTGCAATGGCTATAAAATTACATACAAAGTAAATAGATACGTACCTCTGCCTTGCCTACTCTCTCTCATTAATCTTTCTCTTCTTCACTTTTGCCCTTTGTGCCTGGTCATCCTTGATTCCCTTCCGTTTGCTCCTTATTCTTGGCCTTTGCAGCTGTTGTCCTTCAAGGAGGATTGGAGCTTCCTCCACGCTGGTTGCACCTTCAACCACCCTGGCTCCAGTTGCCCCTGAAAGCCCGACATAGCAATCCACCCACCGGTGGCTGTATTTAAAGACCTCCACCTGGGCACTTACTGATTTTTGTAAATCAGTACCTCTGCTGTCTTTCACTCCCAATAGTTGGTTCATAGTCAGTTCGAGTGTATGCTCATGCAGTATGCCGTATGTTTCATGATTATTCCCTACAACTTTAAACAGGAAAATATTGTCATTTTTTGACTGCAACTGCTTAAAATCGGACTTCTCTGCTCCCAATTCGACGATAATTGCCAGGATAGGGACGTGGGGAAGAAGCTTCGTGTAGTTCTTTTCCGGCACTACCCACGGCTTTGCCGTGACTCGATTTTTAACCTGAATAAGAACTGCGCTCAGATAGTCACGATTGAAAGGACCTTGTGGATCTCCAATATAAATGGGGATGAGAAGGTCCCAGTCCGCTCCATTGAACCTCATCTGTAGAGCTGCCTGATGAAACATTAACCCATGCAATAACTCTCCCATCGTTTCCTGCGTCAAGTTGCTTTCCGTAGATATGAAATGTGAGAAGTTTAAGTATGCAGTCTGGAAAACATCTTGCGCAGACATTCCTGTCCTTTGTGCAAGCTTTTGACTTGATCGAGCTTTCGCTGAGAGGATTTGATCCGAGATAGGTTTCGTAAACAATATTTTGAGGAATGATAGAAGGGTAAATTGCACAGCAAAGCTGTACGTATCGGTCGAGATGTTTTGTGCTAGGAGGCGGTCTCTTGCTATTATCAGGTGTATTCGCATCGCAAGCTCTCCGGTACGGCCTTTGTCAATCAAACCAGGTGACAGCAGCTTATTGACCAGCGTATGTAAGCTGTCACTCCACACACGCATAGCCCCCTTTCCACTATTGAGTAAGTAAGCTAAAGCTTCGCTAACTACCGGCTCGGACGGGGTGTTTGTATGCAGCAACCCGTTGTCCGAATCCATCTCCAGTATCACCCGCAGGTGGCTATTGACACCTTGTTCACAAAGTCCAACTACCTCTTTATTGCTCATACAAGGCTGTGTGCATACCCTGTACGACATCAAAGCGAAAATATGATTGACATTAGCGGTATCGAACTGCTCGTTGAAAACTTTTTTCAAGACGATTTCACGGATTGTTGAACATGCCTCGGTGGAATATGCTCTCCATAAAGGGCGTCCTAGCAAGGCCATATGCTGTATAGTCGCGAATTGGGCCAGCGGCTTGGTAATTTGACTAGCCATGTCCTCCTGCAAACACTGGCTCATGCCTACATTTATAGGGAAACTGAAAAATGGTATAATGCGCACGAATTTCCGTTCTCGGACCCTAGCGGACAGGTCATTCGACGTGGACGGCGCAATATTGGTTAGAGACGAGTTGGTATCCAGAAAGAAGGACCAAGCAGGAAATGACCGTAGGCAACGCAATACCCTTCGGAGGGCAAGGTATGGGCTGGAGGCTGGTGTTCCAACGATGAGGTTTGACACTTCGTCAAAGACTAGTAGGGCGGGAACTTGAACAGCAGGCTCTCCAGCATGAAGGTTTTCAAGTAATTTAAAGAGTGGCTTCTTTAGGTGTCTGATGAATAGGTGGTGAGTTTCCATTTGATCAAAGTCCTATTTGATACAATTAGTGTTTTGCCTTCCGATATAGAATAGGTAACAAACAGCCAGTTTCGAGTTGAGAATTCCCATCCATGCTAAATCCTTGCAAAAGGTTGCGTATAGCTTTTTGGTTTCTTCAACAATCTTTGAACATAACTGAACTCTCTCCAGTGATCGAGTTGTATAGATTACGGCACTGGGAGTCAAGCTTTGTTTCTCCCCTGCTGGGGTTTGTGTCTCCTGGTACTCTAGAGGCTGCATTAAGTCGTGAAACTCCTTGATGAAACCTTTGGTGTCTCCTGCGTGGGAATTCATGTATTTGGCCAGTTGTATGTTCACTATTTGGAAGCAACATTAGCGATACTATTTATGGGTGAAGGACAGTGTGTGAGTTACCCTGAGCAATGGTACTAGACAAAAATGCAACAACGGTGGTATGTTGGGATCTCGAATCCTCCGCCGATGCCCGTAGCAACTCCGTAATCTCAAGGTCCCCAGGGGGAAACCCGGTTTGTCCTGGTAAACGTAGGGTGAATACAATCCCCAGTCGGAAGAGACTACACTGATCTAGCAACTTGGATTTTCCCATGCCGGATGACTGGACGATCGGAACAATCTTTGCATAATTTTTCAATGTCGTTTCTTCCTCGCTAAAACTCTCCTCTTTCTCATCCAGCTCTCGGAGTAGTGCATGGTGAATATCCCCAAAGAAAGGCTGCCTCCAGGCCACCTGCATGCTACGCAGGCTGCCACTGATAGTTCTCGGGTCCTCAACCAACTTAATCCTCTGGCGTGAGGTACAGGCTTGTATGAGAAGAGAGTTTATGCTTTGGAAATCTTTATTCTGGTATGCCGTTCCCAAATTGCGAAGGAGCGCACAATTGTTTTCATAAATTTTGCTCCGGTATTGAGGAGAACGAATGAACTTCTTAAGATCAGCAGATATATAGGGCGATGCTTTCAGGCCAGTTTTCAGCTTTTGGGATAGCTTGTATAAAGCATCATCCTCATCGCTCTCGCTGAGTTCGTGCGCGGAACTCATAGCGTGTGGTAACGTAAGATGCACTGGAAGCAAATGGGGAGTGAGTGTTGGCAAAGATGTTCAACTTTACAGGCTGAGGTGTTATATTGCGTTTAGCCACGTCACCATTTGGGTGTGGGCAGTGGTGTTGAAATAATATGCTTTATCATATGTGCTTTATCATATGCTCGTTTCATATGCTTCATTGAAATATGCTTTTACAAGAGCTCACATATATGCTTTTGCACGCTCTTACTATCGCTACTATTTTATCATTTTAGCTGTTACTGTTGTTACTTATGTCACATCTTCTGTTATTGCTTCTGACCGAGTCGCTCGCTTCCAACAGCTATTTAAACCGCTGGAAAGTCCTGTATGTTTTCTGTATCAATCAATCAATTCAGTATCGATCCTATCAATCATTCAACCAATCGAACAAGCTCTTGAGATCTATCCAATAAGACATCGTTGCATTCTTATCCCCCCTTAGCTAGTCATCTCTATTCATTTAGTTATATATGTAGAGTACAATAGGATCATATTACACAATCCTAATCCTAATCCCTATCCCTCATACTCCTTATCTTCCCCTACTAACACTGAGCATAGCGAGGTTGCTGCAACTTGTAACTTAAGTATGTAGTAGCACCCATCTGCGGCCTCTTCAAGCACCCCTTCAGCGCCCTCCTTCGCCCTCCTTCAGCACCCTCCTTCTTCAGCACCCTCCTTCAGCACCCTCCTTCAGCACCCTTCTCGAGCATTGCTAGCACCCCATCAAGTACCCCCTCAAGCACTCTCCTCAAAGTTATCCAAGTGTTGAAGCCATCTATACTTCTGGTGTGCAGTGGGCATTTGTCCGCCCCAGACCTCCTAAGAGGTGCCAATCTGCTGTGGACCTTTGTCCGCCGTTTGGGATATAGTAAAAGCTTAGACATCTTGCGAAGCTGTTGTAGGTAACTACTGACGGAAGTGCTGGCGGAAGTGCTGGCGGAATGCTTCCGTATTACGAAGGCTTACTAGGGTCGCGTCGTCAACGCGACTGCTCGCATTCAGGTGAAGTGTCCTTGATTGGCCATTCATCTGTCCATCCGCTGTTAGTTTTGCTTAGTCTGGTTGACAGTTTTGCTATGCAAAACGGCATGAGACTAATGCAAAACCTCTTATTCCAAGAGGTTGTGTGCTAAGTCATCTTGTCTTGGCGCTATCTCCGAGATCCTCCTCAGCTCTTCCTCTCCGCTCCCAACCTCCGCAGCATTTCCGTGAGCTCCCGCAATGTGCGTTCTGTTCGGTTTCTGTAGACACTGCTCGCGCCCAAGTAACCCCTCCGCAGCTCCTAACCTCCGCTTCCGGTCTCCGCAACGTTCTCGCATCACCTCCACAGCACTCCAGCAAGGTGCATTCCGCTCGGACTGCTGACAATCCAGGCAACCCGCTCCGCACTTTCGATCTCCGCAGCAGTTCCCAAAGTGCGTTGATCCAGGCGTTGACTGCTTACCTCCCTCAGTTTGCTGACGATACAGGCATAGGCATCGACCGCTGAACTCGGCAGCTCAACTGTGTTGCACCCCCTCAAGGTGTGTATCCCTCGGTTTTCCCCAAACAGTGCTGACGATCAAGGCAACTCCTGCAGCCCATAGCCTCCACTTCATATCTGCGCAGTATTTCCG
Organism: Terfezia boudieri ATCC MYA-4762; assembly: GCA_003788615.2. Taxonomy (NCBI): domain Eukaryota; kingdom Fungi; phylum Ascomycota; class Pezizomycetes; order Pezizales; family Pezizaceae; genus Terfezia; species Terfezia boudieri. Next base: position 127,055 of record ML121565.1, on the reverse strand, counting down.
CAAGGTGCGTTAGTTCAGGCGTTGACTCCTCACCTTCACTGGCCCCTGACGTTTTGCTCGATTTTGCTGACGATCTGGGGATCAGCTGCTCACCTCAGCTCCTCACCCCCGCAGCACTCCTACAAGGTGCGTCCTGCTCCGGTTTCTATCGGTTTTCTACAGACCTGCTGATGACTCAGGCAATCCCCCTCCGCCGCTCCTCCCCAGCTCCGCCGCAGCTCCTCATCCCCGCTCCTCCGTAGCGCTTCCCAAAGGTGCGCTCCGCCGTCCCCCTCGGTCTTCTAGCTATCGGTTTTCTATAGACACTGACAGCCAATCCCCCTCCGCCGCTTCTCGTCATCGCCGTTCTCATCGCAGCTCCTCAGCAGCTCCTCCGGTACCTCTTCATTTGTAGAGCTCTAAGGTCAGTGTAGTAATTTGGTTCATTTTTCTATGCGATTTTGTTCTGTTCTTGGTTACCTTGCTGTTGTTATTGTGGGTTGCGGGGGTTTACTTGGTTACCTTACTGTTGGTTATTGTGGGTTCCGGGGGTTTACTTCACCCAAGGGAGGTGCTATGCTGCAATGTGCATGGTTGAGCCCTTGATGTCGTAGTCAATCATTGCTTTCGCCCCTCATGTATACTGCTTCCTGGCTGGACTGTATACCACTGTGTGGGAATTGGTCCTTTCTCAGGAAAGGGCACCTAGCCAGCTCTCGAGCGCGGGGGAAATGGAAGCCCCAGTAGCAACTTCCATACTGTCATTGCGACACGGCGTATCTTATGCCTTAAAGGGATATTGTCATTGCGACACGGCGGGTCCGTTGCCTAAGGAGGGACAGGGCGTATCTTATGCCTTAAAGGGATATTGTCATTGCGACACGGCGGGTCCGTTGCCTAAGGAGGGACAGGGCGTATCCTATGCCTTAACCAAAGGGATATTGTCATTGCGACACGGCGGGTCCATTGCCTAAGGTTGGACAGGCGTATCCTATGCCTTAAAGGGAGATTGCGTGTTTGTGTGTTTGTTTCTCTGAACATTTTGGCATTTAAAAATGGACTTCACTGCTAACACTGACATTTTCCTAGTATTCTACCTTACTCCGCCTCCGCCGGACATGTCCGCCGCCTCAACCACCGCCGCCTCAACCACTGCCGCCGCAACCACCGCCGTCTCGAGCACCAGCACAAGTGGATCCGCCGCCTCAAGCATGTGGAATTCTGAGGGTAAATGGATTGGAGGCATTGGTGGCTGTACGCGACGAGTGAAGATGCGGGTAGCAGAAATGATTAGGACCCGTTTATTCACCGCGGATGACTTTATTGAGCTTCATGGAGATTCCTCCATGACTTTAGCTGACCTGGTTGCTGGCCGCTATATGGAATGGAGACAATCGCATGACAAGAGTGTTACCCAGTCCTCCCCCGTTACTGTGCGACACTTGAAGGCGCAAAGGAAGGATGCTCATGGGCCACTTACAGAGTGTTTAAAGAAGAAATTTCTTGCAGGGGAAAAGGTAGAGGAGGGGGAGTTGCCAAAGTTTGAGGTTGTAAAGTCATGTCCGCAGCCTCTAATCATTAAGGACAAGGGATCTAGTAATATTCTTGCTATTCGACTAAGAATTCCAGCAAATTTGGTACAAGTTTTGAAGGAAACTACTAATAAGCTGCCCAAACATAGAGCGAAAAATCATCAAAGGGGAGAGTATACTGTCCGCCATTATGCTCTTTGGGCAGATTATTCAAAGCATCCATATATGAGCAAGGACTATCTTCATGACAATGAAGCAGGCAAGGGATGGGTTGAAGCGAATCATGCGTTATTTCAACACTTAGCAAATGAGCTTCGGTTCTGGGATTCTAATGCCTACAAAGCAATGTTTAATCTACCTTGGTTAAATAAATTAATAGAAAAAGGTGGATATCATGTTGGTCAAAAAGGCAACACAACGAGAACTGATATCCCTTTACAAAAGGTGGGTGGACTATGGGCAGGATTGGCAATCTACCAGGACCAGAGGGGTTCGGGAACTCCCCATAAGGATCAAGAGGATACAGGTGAAGGCTACAACTGTATTGTACCATTTGGAAATTGGCATGGTGGTGATCTCCTTCTGTGGGAGATTAACAAAAGAATTGAAGTTGAGGAAGGCTACGCAGTATTCTTTCGTGGAAACTATTTAACCCACAATGTATTCAATATTACAGCAAGTCAAGATGGTGGCAGTGGAAGGAATGTTGTGGATTTGTTCTCACATATTAATCTGAAAAGGGTTGATCAAGCACGGGGTCGACATGGAAGAAAAGAAGTGACAAGAGCATTGGGGGGGACGAAGCGGAAGAGGCAAAGTGATGAACAAAATGATAAATGAAATATATCAGTGGCAAGCGCTCATGTTAGGGGAATAATATATATTATGGCTAATTTTCTTCAAATAATCTTGCGTCAAACTTAGTTGAATTCATAGCACAGTAGATGAATGGTATAACACTCTCGCTCGAATCCAGATGGATAGATTGATAGAGGATGCGCTACATACGTTACTTAAAGTAGGCAAATCAGCGTATGAGGCTGCTGCTACCAAATTGAGCGCCTGCGGTGACCATTGTCCAGAAGTTCCTAGCAAAGGCGGTGGCATAGAGGTCAGGCTAACATCATCCGCCAAGCGTTTTACAGGCAAGGAGTCGAACTGAAAAGATATCCATATACTCATAGAGTAGATAAGAGTCTCCCTGGTGGTAGAACACTGAAGGAACCGGTAATCCCTAGCGGGTCTTGGCATGAGACTAATCCCTAGTTCCTCTAGAGAGGCAACGCTAAGGAGGATTAGTCATGATGATCAGTTATATAGACCGCACAGAGGAGAGAGAAGACAATCAAGCTTCGATCAGTGTTCACGTTTACGATCTTGACTTTCTGTCCCCTTTCGTGATCTGTGATCTCAACTTTCGTCTGCCTCCTTTGTGTCTTTGCTTTCTCACGGTTTACCTTGGTTCTTCAAATAGAACACTTCCTCAACTGAAACAAGCTTCACAACGAACGGAAGAGGGAAAGGAACACCGCATCGCTACAACGCTACAACACCTAAACACAACTCGGATACGTCGAATCAGTATGGCAGCACAACAGCCGAATTTCGTGGCTCTAGTTCAATCGTTACAAGGCGTGATCAATGAAGTCACCTTAGTTCCAAACATGCCAGGTGTAGGACAAGGAAACGCGATGATGAACTTGCTGCTCCAGATCCAGCGGGACATCTCAAGATGCGATCGGAATAATTTCGCTAGATTAATGAACTCAACTATCACGCACTCAGCAACTCCGATAGAACCATTGTACAACGTGCAAAATCAGCTTATTCACAATTTTCCTCCGACGGCCGCACATGTGAGGGCACTTACTGGCGCCGAGATTGATGTCTTGCTCAATGCTCTAGGTTTACCTCTCAACGGATTAGTTGAGGTTCGCAGAGCACGGTTGAGCAGACACGTTGGCTTAATTGCCATTTAATCCCAAGCGCTACTCTTTGTCAAATCAGGAACGGCACCGACAACACCGTACAGGACGAGCCCACTTGGTCGATCTCAACAACCAGAGGGTTTCCGACGTCGGGGAAAACAGCGATTTACAGAGCGGAACGAGCAGAGCACGAATACCTATTTTTCGGGCTCAATTGAAGTGAGCTACACAATCCACCAGAGAGTCGAGTTTCGCTACGACGCAGGGTGATTTTTCCAACGTTGCAACCGTATTCACCGGTGATTGGTGGTGAATACAACAGCAAATTGGAGGCTCGAGGAAAAGCAGCCCGTTGCAACCCCAATAGCAGCGCAAGACCTTGGGTCGCCTTCGGAGTGAGAAGTCAGTTTTCTTCGGGGAATTATTAGGACTTTTTAGGGGATGCCACAAAACCGCAAGGGAAAAGGGAGGAGCGTCAAACCTTTGGCGGTTCCTACCCTAGACAACAGACCAAGGTACAAAACCCCAGATCCTGTGCAACTACCAACACCGGGCCCCACACCCAGCGCTAGATTGCCTACGATCTTCAAGAAGAGATTAGGGGGTACGCTCAGCGAGAGCAAGGAGGAGGAGAAGGAGGAGGAAGCAAGTTCCAGCTCGGAGGAGGAGTCATTTGGGCCTTGGGTGGCGAAAGGAAATCCAGTCGGGTTTCTGGACTCAGATGATGAGGAGTTGATTGATGGATGGGGAAGAGAGCAGAGAGCAGAGAAGTTCAATTCAATGAACTTGCGGGAGTGGAAAACAGTGGGGTTGTTCTTGCTAAGCTACTTTGTCAGGTTCATCGGAGGAGAAGAAGCACCCGAAGGGACTGACTTTGATATGGTTTTAGCAATCTTAGGAGAAGATGGCTCAATAGAGTTTGAGGGTAGGGATGATTTGTCCAAAGGTGCTGATCATATCCTGAATGGACGGAGTGAGTGGATGGACCGACAGGATGCTACAGAAGACAAGGAAGACCAATGGGAAAAGGAAGTAGCTTCGCTTCAAGAACAAATTCGAGTTCTGAGAGATACAGAGGGTGTTTCAAATCAGGAACGAAAACAACACTTGGACTTGAAGCTATCTTATAATTACCTGGTGAATATGCAAGCTGAGCGAGAGGAGTTGGCAGGAAACCAACTACAGATATGTAAGAGAAACTGGAAGGAGTGGGCGGAGAAAGAGGCAGGAGAGAGGTCAAGGAAGATGCTGGTTTCCGAGCGGAAGAAATGGCAGGCAAAGGGTAAGGCACTACCGGTTGAGACGGTATCGGTCCCAACCCAGCTAGACCATGTTGTGGAGGAGATAAAGAAGGTACAGGTAGAAGTGGCAGTACAAACAGAGGCAGAGATTGAGGAGAAGGGGGCAAGAGACAAAGAGGATGTTGTGATGGCAGAACAGATCAAAGGCAAAGGCGATTGTGATTCATGGGGTCCCCTGCCAGAGACCCATGGCAGATATTATACAGGATACAGGAGTACATGGGGTTATGGGGGCACGTTGGCTCCTGGGAGGTACCCGGAGACTGGGGAAAGCCACCAGCTCCGTTGTAGTGTTTTTGGACAGGATAGTTTCTGTTGGGAGTCACCTAAAGATGAGGGGACGGTGGCTCCCAATTGAGGCTTATGACTTTGAGAGAGGAAGGAAGAAGGTGGATTTGCGTAGCGATTGGTAATGGCTTTACCTTGTCCGGCATTTCGCACCCCTATAGGTAGCGGGTCTTCTACAGTTATTTCAGAGTTGTTGTTTTGCTCGTTGTTCCGTGAGCGTACCGAGTCTTTTAAGATGAGGGAACGGGGCCGCCTCATAGCCTTAGGTTCCATAGGCGTATAGACTTCAAAAAAAAAAAAAAAAAAACTCTTTGTCAAATGGGATGGCTGGTGTGTATGGGTTCTTGGAATGAAGTGAGCAGGCTTTTACTGGAGCATCTAGGCTTTGCGGTTGTGGTTCGGGTAGAGTTGAAACTGAGTGGCATGCGGTGGTGGAGTGTAGTATCTATGACGAGGAAAGGGAAGAAGTTTGGGGGAGTTTGATTGGTTTGGGAAGTAAGGTGACAGGGGAGGCTTTGACGCGTTTGAGGTTTTTTCAATTGGTTATGAATCCCCCCCCTAAAGCAGCCTGGTCCTGTGCCACGTTTGTTGTCGTGTGGAAGAAAGATGGAGAACAGAGAATGGTGAGGGCTAGTTGGGGGGGGTTTGAGTTGCGTATTTAGAATCTAGTAAAGCAATAGGGCTGAGCCAATTAGGCTCAATTGCCTTATTTTTTTTTATAAGCTTTGAATGTTTTGTCGACATAGCATCTCTCATGTGCTGACTGATTGCACCCGTCATAGTTGATAAAATCATCATCGGCATCCGCGTTATCTTGATAGTCCCATGGGTTGGTTGGCAGACAGAATTTGGGCGTTAATTGGCAGTCGGCTTGCGGCTGGTTGGTAAGAGTCCAAGTCCAGGTGCTGGCTTCTTGGCTCTGTGGGTGTTCCATCGGAATATGTTCGGAGGGAAATTATGGTGATTAGCGATGAGAAGGAACGCAAAGAGGTACTGAAAAGTTGGGAGGTTCTGGCTCATGTTGAGGACAGTTTTTCTGCCGACACCTTACAATCCGAAGCTTGGCGAAGGTTTAAGTCGCTGACAAAACGTCTGTAGCGAGAACTGTGTTGAGGATGGTGACGAGGATGCTGATGCTCGCGCTCTCAGCTATCATCCAGTGCCGGCAAATGGCATATCAGAAGAAGAAGGTGGAGGAGAAGAATGCGAGAAGGTTTAGCAAATGATGGGTTCTTTTTTTTTTGTTTTCCCTCAGTTGGAGATTCACGGCTAAAATAGTTGATTGTCTCTATCTATACTATGTTTATTGTCTATATACTATAACGACGTACATTTTCTTTATTCCAGCGAACAGGAGAGTTGGTCATGGACCTTGCAATCACCGAGGTATCCTCCATATTCTCGTCACTATTGTCTGAACCGTCTGAGGAGTACTCATCGGCTTCCAGCATAATCAATGACAAAATCTCCCCTGACGAAAGATTCAGATTCTCAAAAGGGTTGATGTAAATCTCCTTGCAATCAGACTCGTAGTGACTAATTACGACATCGGTACAAAAGGCATGAAAGTAAGGCTCGTCAAGGGCTTGGTTCGCCGTATGCCGTTTTTGGGGGGTTGAATTAAAGGAGGTGGAAGAGCAACTTGATAGTATCATTGTCATACGCAGGGTAAATATCTTGGAGGGGGGTAGGAGGCTGAGGGAGTTGGGTGCGAAGCCATAATTGACCCTTCACCAAGAATTGAGGCATATCATCCTTGAAGGGCGTTCCAAGAATTCGGATAATATGAATAATCTGATTGAGTTGATTGTCGCCTTTGAACAGAGGTTTGCCTCTAAGAAGGTGAGCAAATATACACCCAACAGACCAAATATCCACTATAAAATTAGCTACTATAATAACATTGCATCAGAATTTCGTGCTTACAGGCTTTATTGTAAAGCGTTGGATTCAAGATAACCTCTGGTGCCCGATACCAGAGCGCAGTCACACACGATGTCATCGGGCGGCTTGAGCATCCCCGTGCTAGTCCAAAATTGCATATTTTAACTTGCCCCCCAGAATATTTGCAGGTGTCAAATCTCGATGTACAACATTAGCGGAGTGCATGTACTTCACTCCGCAAAGAATCTGGTATATAATCGACCTAATAACATTGGAAGTGAAGCACTCTTGTGATTGTTCCCATGACTCTGCCAAGACCGGATATGACCCTCCTAAGAGTCTGGGACAAGCCTGTAACCTCCGCCTTGCTGCTACTCTTCACCACCTCTCCCTTCTAGCAGCCTACTCCATTTAAGCAATCAACAGACCGTCATGTCAACTGCAAGCGAAGCTTGGTTTAAGTGTATCGACCCTGAGAGCGAATGGGGCCTGGTGACGCTGGAAGGGATTAAATATGTGGCCCAGCTCAAGGAAGCAATCAAAAAGAAAATGGCACCTGAATTGGATGCTTATTCGATGGTCAACCTTACTATCAAGGCGAAGCAAAAGAATGACGACGACAACAATGCAGTGGAGGTCGATGCAAGAAGGACTCTTGCATCGATTTTCGAGAGCTTTGGAAATGACACTGAGTTTCTTGTCAGTGTTCCAGTTCCACACAGTAAGTCCGAGCAAGGTATGTTGAACAAATCATCTCCTCATTTTTCTTACCATTCCCTATCTCTTTGGACTAAAGTCCACCGACCACGCGTCTTTGTTATTCATGTTCACAACGTGCTGAGGTCTTCCAACTTATATAGTCACAACTCGAAAACGAAGTGCTCCAGTTCAATCTTCTGAAGTCACAGACCACGTACCCAAAAGCCCACGGCTGAGCCAAGAGACAGGTTAGACACTCATTCCTTTTAATTATTCTATGCTACACTTGCTAACAACTATGAGTGACATTCATCCTTCGTTGTTTCATAGACACATTATCCTTTCCTGAGCCAGACTGGTTCAACCTAGGTTCTATCTATACGTGGTTCCAAAGGTTTACATTACAACGGGGTAGAAACCCACTTGTCGGAACCTTCGGCCGTGACTTTAAATTTCTTGGACGTGAGAAGACAATTGAAGCTCTTTGGGATGGAAACGGGCTGCGTCCTGGAATTGCAAAACGATTCGAAAAACACAATGAACATGACAAGAACCTTCACCCCATCCCTATCTTAGCCGGAGGTCCTGGAACCGGAAAAAGCAGGTTCCTTGACGAAATTGAAGGATTGATCTTTTGCTGTGCGAGCAAGTCCCCCGACATGAACATTCAGAAGGGTTTCGAAAATATGGCCGTCATCAATGTCAATTATGGAAATGGATCTGCTGCCAGTGATATGGATATACGGATTGGCGCGCAGGCATCCCTTTCTCTACGGCTCCTTTTTGAGTACTTCAGACCCCAGGATTCCCCTAAGGCCCCTCTCAATTATGGAGGCTTTATTAATCTCCATGCAAAGAACCCTCAGCATCTTACTCTGCATACCGCTCTATCTGTCATTGCCAAGGACTTTACGACACATAAGCAAAAAGGTTCCGATGCTACAGTAGTGATAGTTGTTGGAATTGATGAGATTAACAGGCTTCATGATTGGAACAAGGAAGTGTTGAGACACCTCATACATAGTATCGGAGCAGTCATGTGTTCACCCCCTATGAACATTTATTTTATCCCCATTTTAGCTGGAACTATTGAGGGACCTTTGGAGCGGTATATATCAGGCTCTATGCACAAAGCACTTCCTCTTCCGCTCCCTCTTCTCTCGGTCGACGACGCAATCAAGATTAGTAACCTTGGCGAAGTTGATGGCTTCGAAGAATACGTTGCACTCAATCCGTCTTTCAGAATGAGTGTTAGCGATCTCGGGGGTCACGCCAGAACATTAGAATATTTCTACGAACGGTTTACGCAGCTGGTGAAGCAGGACAAATGCAGCTTTAGTGATATTAATATCGTGAAGATAATCTCGAAAGTCAGAGACATGATCAGCAACGACTACCAATTAAAGAGATTGCCGAAGCAATTGGAAGGAGTTGCAATTAAGGTTTTACTGAACCAAGAAGTTAAGGAAAGCGATTTGGTCGCCGGTTCTGGGGAATCCTATAGAGATTTTAGTGATAAGGGAGTTTTGAGTCTGATTCCCTCACCAAGACATGGTTTCTGGAAAATTCGGATACCCTACCTATGGCTGTGTACCTTCATGGAATTCTCTGACAGTCCCGTAAGAAAATATTGGGAGGAGATGCTCAAGTACGATGAGCCAATGTATTGGCAAAACTTTGAGATGTTCAATCTCAAATTTCTCGCTATGCGCCTCACTCTTCTTCGCATGACAGGCCTTACAAAGGTTGATTTAAAGGAATTCCTTCAAGGTGCCATTTTTTCCGAACAATTTCCTGAGGTTGACATTATCCTCCCAACTGAAGCTCGGCTGGGTCAAATGAGATATCGATATCCAGAAACAGAAACCGGGACTATCAGGCAGAGTGGGGATAACGCACGCGAATTTCACACAATATCTGGTGTCAGCATCACAAAAATCGACTGCTTACCAAATGAAGATATCTATAAACATTGTGGGCGTGTCATTCTTAATGCACCGGGAGCATGTTGGGATCTCTTTATGTTTCTTGAAATACAATATAGGGGGAAGGCTCAAGGAAAAATAGGAACCCTGTGCCTGACTGGACAAGTCAAGAAAGCAAATGTGGAAAGTAGCAATCCATTAGTTGCAAATGACCATTTGATTTCAACAGAACATGCCAAGGCAGCCAAAGCTGTCTCGAACATTCCTATAGACGAATGGGTCTATCTTTTCCTAGCGGATGCTGACACGAGAAACCTAGATATCAAAACCAAGGACAACTGCGCATTTGTTGGAGATGGTGAGTTTGCAAACTTTTACGGATATTCATATTCCAGTCGTGCACAATTTGCTTCTGCAAATGAGATCATCTACATCAACCATGCGTATCCCAAATCGCTTCAAATCCTCGGATTCAGCGAAGAGGAGGCTAAGGACATAGTAACAAAGCGTAAGAGACGCTGCTTTGACAGCTTGGACGATGTAAGGAAAAGGTTGGGATTGGGCAATAAAAGACTGCAGAATACCATTAGCTTTGCACGTCTTACATGAAATCAAAAAAACTCTATTTCCTCCATTTTCGTATCATGGGTTGGTTCAACGTTATGAATGCTCTAGAAGGTCGTTGCTAGTAGGGGTGGTATGATGGTAAGTTACTATTGACGGCAGGGAGAGAGCTCATGTAGTATGCAACAGAGCCCAGGTTTGGGAGCAGATAACTGGTCATGAGGTATGATATGAGCGGCGGGGGGGGGGGGGGGTATGATCATCACAAGAAGTATGTGGCGTAACAGTTTTGAGCATGGTTGAGGTTGGGTTTAAGTTATTTGTCCGATTAAAAACCTCTGTGTTTATAGCAATTCTAGCCAGACTATAGCAATCTCCTCACGCTCGACGTTTGTAAAATGTGTACGGTGCTCACCTGTTCTCAACTTTATATACTACTTATTCTAGCGGAAAACAGTAGAAGATTGGCGATATGCAATTGACAAACCAGAAAAAAAGAGAAAATCTACAACACCAGGGATTCTCCCATCGCACGCGAGTGTAGACACAGCATAATTACCCCTGAACTTGAGTTTCAATCTGCATCTCTCAATATCAATCCCCCTGAGCTCTTAATATAAAGCCTCTCAATTCCCCAATCTCAAAAATATTGACTGCTTCAACTACTTCATATCCACGATATCAAGTCTCTATACGTTCTTCATGCATATATGTCAATCCTCCTGTATATTGTCCTGCGAACCTTCTATCGTACTTCCTAGTCATGTACTACTACGCCTGCTCTTTGAGTAGTTACTAAATAATCAATAGGAAGGAGACTCGTTTACAACTAGATGGGGAGACGGGGTTTTTCGACGGGGTTTTTCGTTTTTGGAGTCCCTTTGGCGTTATGGACTTAGGCGCAATTGAAGTGACTAAGACACTCACGCTGGGAAAGCAGAAAAGCAAAGCCGTTGTAGACGAAGATATATATGTTTCCCAGGCTGAAATTTCCATGGATGTCGAAGGCTTAAACTTATACGAGAAACGCCGTTCAGCTCCTCAAATTGCACTTCAGCAGCTCCCCAGTACAGGGCAAGAATACTTCTAAGTGTCAATAGGATTCCAAAGGTGGAGATAGTGCCTATTAGATACCACTTCGCGGTGCTATCACTAGACCTTAGGTGAAGCTAAAGTGCAAGGATAACTGATATGAACAACAACGCTTTCAAGACCTTGAATAATTCATAGCACTGTCGACGAATGGCGGGGAAGGACAATAGCGTAGACAAAATTATAGCTCCTGTGGCCTAGTTATAAATTAGTAGATAGAAATACTGAAATTAAGGTCTTCTCACCACTAGTTCTGCGGCTCTAGCGGCGCGAAATCCTGCACCCATCAACATAACAACACTGTGTATTACGGCTTCCAGCAACAAGATAGGTCCAATACACACATGTAACTATATGTGACTTTCTGGTGTCAGATGACAGAAGTTGGTGACTGGGTTGAGGCGCCCCGATAGTAAAAGGAGGATGATATTCACTATACACATCCGTGCCGAGCTTTTGCCGATTTGATCCATTTTCAACCCCTATCGTAAATCATCGGAATGATATTTATGACAAGAAGTGCTAACAAAATGAACATGTGATACCTCGTGGTGAGCCACGTATAGTATAAAGGGGAATAATAGACATGTTTATCAAGGAAGAGGGTGATCCTGAGATAGATGATCTGCATAAGTTTTGGGACGATTTGGACAAAAAGAAGCCCGCCAAGCCCTCCCCAAGATATGGCATACGCTATCCATGGTACATTAAGTAGGTTGTATGTAAGAAAGTAGTCTGGCTTGATGGACAATCCATATATCAATCATGGGGTCCACTTTTGGATTGGGCTTTTTCTAGACCCATCCATTTACAGCACGCGACTATTAAATAACCTTCGAACGAATCTCACATTCCATTTCCGGCATCTACTCCCCATTTCTATCCTTCAAGATGTCAACTCCTGCAGCTAAGGATCCGGAAAAGCAACGCAATGCAACAGAGGCTGCTCGATTTTGCATGAGAAGGGCTGGGCTCTTCAAAAAAGCCAACGACCTCTGGGTACTTTGTCGGGCTGATGTTTATCTCATTGTAAGAAGGAACGAAAAATTCTTTGTATACAAATCAATGGATGACCCTTCATGGCCACGACCAGCGAAAAACCTGGTTCTTTGATTATATTCTTTGCTGTTTTAATTTCTGAATCTAATGTTTTCTCTAGAATATTCAAGTAGCAGCTAGTCCAGAAGATTTTAAATGTTCAAGAAGGGCAAATGGGAAGATACGCATTGGTAGTGGACAAAATAACTTGGAGCCACCTGCGTTCGAGTAAATGCATGCCTGAGTTCTTCATCAAAGTAAATTTTTTCTAGTTACATGTAGTAGTGGTAGTCAAATGAGAAAAATTTTTTGAAGTGATAGTCAAAATTTACCAGGCCCCCCTGTGCAGACTAAACCATATTGAGATGCCCCATTTGACCACGCAAACTGAAAAAAAATTACAGTATACTCTCGATATAAGAATATCGTCCGGCGGGGGGGGGTATATTCTTATATCGAGTATATTCTTATATCAAATATCAGGGTAACTACTAAAGGTATACATCAAATAAAAGAATTAACGTGAGGTAGAGGAAGAACTAGGTACAGGAACAGCCCCGGATGAAGTGAAGAAGGCTGTAATAACTGTTTGCTTGCTTTTCCTTTTGTCTGCCAGTTGTGCAGCCTCAATGCGCCGGCGTTCGCGATAATAGGACTGTTCCGCAGCCTCCCCGAGGGGGCCTGATTGTAGACCATGAAAGGTCAGAGTCATTGAGTCAAGATCTTGTTTGGATATTTATCTTCAAACCAACGTTTAATGCCTCGCCATGTAAGATCAGGATATGTATTTGCATAGTCATATATCTCCTTGCGTTCTTCTTCAGTCCACCCTTGACGTTTCAATGCACCAACTAGCAGGCATATCGAATTAGATTGAGAGTTCGGAGGTGGTATTGAAGGTGTATGTAGCTGTATTGTATGTCGCGGTATTGTATTTGGTGGTGTTGGTGTTGTGTTGTTGCTCGTGCGTGGTACCTCTTATCGATAAGCCTTCCTATTTCAGCTAGGCTGTTTACATATTACCCAATCAGGTACTCTTGGTATAAGAATACCTTAGTAAATAACCTCGAAAAAATAAGAATATTCTTCTATCAAATATATTCTTATTTTGTATGGGGGGGTATATTCTTATATCAAGTATATTATTATATCAAATATTCTTATATCGAGAGTATACTGTATGGTGTTAATCGTGATACCGGAACCATATGAGCTATCAACATGCCTCGTTCTACCGAAAAAGCCCGAATCCAACAACATCTTGACGATCTCCAAAATACAGCCATTGAGGAAATCCTCGAAGATGAGCCTAGCTCCGACTCATCAACTGACTACTATCACAACCTTCTGGAGGATATCTCAGAAGCTTCGGAAAGCATCAACATGAAACAATACCTCATAGATAGAGGTAAAGGTACTGCAGGACGCCATAAAAGTGATGATATTTTAGAGGATATCATCGAACGCTATCCAGAGGAGGCCTTTTTAGACTACTTCCGTATGCATCGAGCAAGCTTTTGGCTTTTAATAGAGAAGCTTCGTGAAGCTGCTGAAGAGTTAGGATATGAAGATTACTGGCATGAGCGTGGAAGAGAGAATAGCAGTGGTAATAGGCCTATGCCTATACACAAGCAAGTGGCTGTAGCTTTATACAAGCTTAGTAGTGGGACTGGAAGTTTGGAGAGTGACCGAATTGCATTGAATATTGGAAAAGGTACGGTACAGCAATACCTTTGGCGAACAATCAACCTTCTTGCATGCATCGGTCCTCAATATATCCAATGGCCTCAGCGAGGGCAAAGGCTTGGGGAAGGTCCTATTTTCGACAAGTGTATCGGCTGTATTGATGGGTCAATTATTAAACTCTGTGAGAAGCCAAAGCACAATCATGAGGCATACTTCTCACGCAAAAAGGACTATGGATTCAACTTGCAGGCGATTTGTGATTGGAATGGCAAGTTCATCTGGGCCAGAGTTTGCGGAACCGCAAGCATGCATGATTCATCAGCATTCAAATCGTCCAAGCTGTATCAAGAGCGCAATTCAGACCTATGGATGACACCTTCGGAGTATCTACTAGCTGATAAAGGTTACCAGCTAGATCGCCATGTTATCACGCCTTACAAAGGCGATGCAGCTCGAGCTCCAGCAAATCGGAGATTCAATGATTATCATGCAGTTAAACGAGTCAAGATTGAGTATGCATTTGGAGTTTTAAAGGGACGATGGCACAGTCTGAGAGGGTTGTCAATTCGCATTAATACTTCAGAAGAAGATCATGAGAGAGTGACAAAATGGATAACAGCCTGTATTGTCTTACACAACATGCTAGCGGACTGGAATGAAGATGAGGAGTGGGTTGATGAAGAAGAGGTAGAAGAGCAGGAAGGAGATGAAGAACAGGATGCAGTGCCTCGGAATGAGAGTATGGAAGCATCTAAACAAGCTGGCGCTACTTTGCGTGATCACCTCCGAAATCTTGTTCTTGAGCTTTATTAATACCATGGACATCGGAGGGTTCATCGGAGGTTCATCGGAGGGCTGAACGGAGGGTTGAACGGAGGGTAGATCGGAGGGTTGGTTGGAGGGTGGATAGGAGGGTTGGTTGGAGGGTTGATCGGAGGTGGCATTGGAGCTAGATATCTGGGTGGCATCAGGGGATATTGGCGGTGGCCGCGGACCATTGGCTAGAGCAAACATTTGCATCATGATCTGCCATTGTCTATCCATCATGCACTCTTTGGCTTCTTGATGTATTCGACGTTCTTCCCGTTCTTTTCGGCGCTCTTCCCTCTCTATTTCGCGCTCCTCACGAGCCCGTTGTGCCTCTTCTTCTTGCCACTTCATCTCAGCCCTTCATAGCTCTAATGCATCCTCTGCCTGCTTTTGCTTGCGCGTCTCTTGAGTGCTACTGACTTCTTCCAATAGGCGCTTAACTCTTGACCGGGAAGCTCTGGATGAAGACTCAGATGATACCGCACTCACGAGGGGCGGACTCGCTGGGGGTTGGCTTGGTGGACTTGGGCTCGGTGTAAATTGGCTTGGTGGACTTGGACTCGGTGCAGGTTGGCTCGGTGGACTTGGGCTCTGTGGAGGTTGGCTCAGTGGACGTTGGCTCGGTGGAGGTGGCTCGGTGGAGGTTGGCTCGGTGGAGGTTGGCTCGGTGGAGGTTGGGTTGGTGCTCTGGGTTCAGCGGCTGATAGGATTTCCAGGCTTCCGCTAAACCTGGCATTAGGATGTTCTCCCCAAATACCATCCAATCGCCAGAAGAAAAGACATTTCTTCTCAAGCACAGCATTAATAGACTGCTCATTCTCTTCTGGACGCAACCCCCACCCTGATTGATCTATCATTGCCCGAGCCTTTTTCCATTGACCTTTCATATTCCCTATTTTTTGTCCTATTCGCACTCCTGTAATCTGATCTTTACCTTCGAAAATATCATCCTTCGCTTGCTTAAACCAAAGCGCTTGTTTGCCTTTCATTGTCCTCCATCCAGCTTATCAGATCTTCTGTTTCTTCTTTTTCCCATCTATATGAAAATGCTGACGAGGATGTCGTGACTTGCGACATGCTTGAATAGAGTTGTGGTGGGGTGTGTGGTGGGGTGTGGTGTGGTAGGGTGTGGTGTGGTGGATGTTTTCGTGGTTGATTAAGCCATAAGAAAAGTTTTTGTGAGTCGATTGATCCTGATGGAGTCGACTGATGAAAGTGCTGCATATCAGGAAAACCTGACCTTGGCAAGGCAGGGGGTTTCGCCAAGAGCCAATCAGCGTGTAGGCCAAGGATTAAGTTTATTCCGAAACCTGGCAGAGAGTCTCGTGATATGACTTCGGCAGCTGCATGGAGACCAGTTGGGGTAATGAATACAGTGGGGAAGGTCTATAGTCTGGGTATGGTGACAGACCTGGAAGAGAAGGTTAATTGGAAGGAGAAGGCATACGGAGCTAGGAAAGCGGTAGGAGCGGTAGATATGGTCTTCGACTTCCTCAACCTGGCGGCAGAGATGTCCAAGGAAAACTTCATTCCGGCAGTGAAGAGAAGAACTATTGTGGCGGTATTTTTCGATGTAAAGGCGGCTTTCCCAGGCTCATCAAGGGAGAATATGTGGCGCGTGCTAGAGGAGCATCCAGAGGTTTCATTTTGGAAAGAGGATATTGGGAGAAGATGTGACCCAAGGATGGTTAAGGCGAATTGGGAGGGGTTGGAGGAGAGTGGGGATATGGAAGTAGCGGGGCTGGATCAAGGAGATCCTGCATCCCCAATACTATGGCAACTGATCATGGAAGGGATCTTAGCAGACATGAGGCGTAACTTAATAATGTCGGTACCGGAAGAAGAGATTTTAGCGGACTCCTATGCCGATGACGGGTTGCTGGGTACAGTTGGACCTATTAATATTAAACAACTCCCGACGAGAGTTAGAGCTATTGGAGAGACAATAACGAAAGTTATGGATCGCTGGGGTTTTCAAGCACCGACTGATAAAATGGCATCGTATATAAAAGGCAGATTGTCACTGAATGCGGCTTTGAAGGTATGGCCTTCGGGAGTACCTAAGCCGCGTAAGGAGGAGGTGGTTAGGTTGGGAATTCCGCTGAATAGGAATGCGTCGAATTCGGTACTCCGTGACTTGGTTGTACGGAGAGCTAAGGCGGCCAGGGCTAAGGCGGTGATGGTCAGGAACATGGCGAGGGAGGCAGGTTGGGAGGGGAGATCATTGGTAGAGGTTGCAGTTTCAGTAGTCCTCCCATCCCTTACTTATGGGTGTGAGACATGGCAAAGCAAGGGGGCACTGAATATGGCGGAGAGAGAGTGGTATAGGTTAGTCAAGATGTGTTTGCAGTGGCAGGGGACTATTGCCAGAAGAGCCATCAATAAGGCCCTGGGGATTCCTACTGTACGGGAAATGAGACTTCACTTGAGAAGGAGGTTATGTATCAGGGTTGCTACGGCCCCGGGTCACCCGTGTAGAAGGGGGGGCCCATTGCTCCAGGAAGCTCTGCATGAATGGTTGGATGGATCATTGGAGATAGAGACATGGGATTTCAGCTCGGCAGTGACGTCTTGGAGAGAGAGGAAGTTTGATCTGGACAGGATGCTGGACAGGACGGAGACGGAGGCATGGCAGAGGTGCGTGGAGGACTTAGTGAATTATGCCATCTCGGAAGAGGACAGAGAAGTCTGGTACACCGATGGATCCACGCAGGGGGATGGGAGGAGCGGAGCAGGGATTGTTAGAGCATGCGGGGGTATGGTGTTCTCCAAGCCTAGATCCTTTTCGCTGAGGTCGGGCCTCGTAGCGGGAGACGCGGAAATGGAGGCAGTGGCGAGGGCAGTGGAGGCGGCTAAGGGTAGGATTATGATACTGACAGACTCCATGGACACGGTGGAGAAACTTACGTCACAGGAGAGGAGACCGAGACCGGAGAGGGAACGAGTGGTTAGGTCCTTGGGTACGGACCCATTGATCGTTTGGATACCCGGTCATGTCGGAATTACGGGTAATGAAAAAGCGGATATTGCGGCGAAAGAAGGGGCAGTAGGAAGTGAGCCTCTGGAGGGAGGTAAGGTTTCAGTCGCGTGGGCCAGGCAGAAGGATTCGGTAATGTGGAGCGAAGCGAAGTCGGATGCGGAGTGGGGTCAAGGCAGGTTGCGGGAGTGGCCATTACGTTTAGTTCGCAACTTGATCAGGATCAGGCAGGCGGTTGGCCCATGCTCTCTATGCAAAAAAGAAGAGCGGGAGGGCAATATCACGTTCCATATTATGTGCGAATGTCCCGAATTGGAGGAGGCGAGAGGTAAGGCGGGTTTGTTCAATCCGGCTGGAGTAGGGGAGGAGAGGGGCCATGCAGGGTGGAACGTATGGCTGGGAAAGAGCGAGGTGGCAGGAACTCGGGCTTTCGTACGGGAGGTGGGTAGAGCGTGGAAAGCCATCAATTCTTGGCCTTTGGAAAATTCGCTCGAGATTCCTTGGAATGAGGTTGAGGAAGGGGAAGACGGACTGGAGGCTTAGCGCTGTTGGTCAAGGGGGGGGTGGTTGTTGGTTGTTTTTGCTTTTCCTTTTCCCTTGTTCGTTTTTTGTGTTTCTATATATTTAGTGCTATCGGGGGTGAGGGGTGGTAGGGTCAGGGTCGCTTCGGCGGCATTTGGCGTCACCCAGGGGTGGAAATACAAACACGATCAGGAATTATGCATCAGATGGAAAAATTTTTCGAATTTGCCTACCACTACGGAGGCTCACACCAAAAGTCTTTTCCCCTTTCCTTTTTGGGAATCCTGCATATGCAAGACTATGCACGGCATGCAACTTGGCATTATTCAGCTCCAAAACGGGTGGCAATGGCAATTAGTGATGGGTTTTACCTTTACTATTGCCTTAATCTGCTGTTGCCTGTGCTGCCCTGAATATAGCCAGACTACCTTGAATATACAGTACCTAAATGGCTTATGACGTCCATAATGCGGCTGGCGGAGTGTACCAAGGCTGCTGCATTGGTGATGCATACGCCAAGCACATCCGCTCAGGCTTGGCATCAATGAAGCAGCCTTGGCATACGCTGCATACGGCAATATAGGACAATTAAGACGTTCTGCACCCAAAGAAGCTACTGGGTAGGAGGCGAACCTAGAGGCGAGGAACAAGTAAAGGTAAAATGAATCGTTACATGGCTGGTATATGATGCATTGTCATTAGAACTCATTTTAATGCCAAGTGGCATACAGTGCATAGGCTTGCATATGCAAGATTCCCAAAAAGGAAAGGGGAAAAGACTTTTGGTGTGGGCCTCCGTACTATTCTTGGTAAAAATACGGCGGGTACAAGAATCTTGGCAAAACAAGTCTATTCACACAGTCCACACGGGAATAATAACCATCCACAAGCGTTACCATCCTCAAGGGTCCTGCAATACCCCACATGGATATAGTGGAAGTCCACATGGATATAGTGGAAGTCCACATGGATATAGTGGAAGTCCACATGGATAGGAAGTCCACACGGGTTTTCCATCAAACCACAAGGGCAATAGTCCACACGGGTTATCAGGATATCCCCATGGCCTCAGAAACATTCCCCACGGGTACAAGGCACAAACTTAAATTCGAATCTTGACCCACCTCTCTCAGAACATCATGATCACCATTACCTCAAATCACCATCATGACCACCATTAAGAGCCATAATCGCTATGTTGTTAGAGACGAGGTCTTTCTACTGGAGAATAACTATCATTTATCAAAATATCTTGGAGAGGGTGCCTATGGGATTGTGTGGTATGTTTGTTATTGGAAAGTGTGAATTCTGCTGACAATAATACATAGCATGGCAACTGATATTCATACCTGCGAGATCGTTGCGGTCAAGAAAAGTAGGATAATGTCCTTGCAACGGGAAAAGGCAATGTATGTTTTGAGAGAGATAACGATATTAAAGCATTTCCATGGGCATCCAAATGTATTTCTCCGCATTATGTCTGACACTCCCCATTGGGTCTCATTCTAATTATGTATCAACGTTAACAGATAATATGTCTCTACAACATTGATATCCCTGATCCAGTGACCAACAATGTATACTTCTATCAAGGTGTGTCATAACTAAATCACTCCTAGCTATCGTCGCTAACGTTACAGAAGAATGTATTGCAGGTAGTCTTCAAAAAGTGCTTGGAGAACTACATGAGTAATTAGATACACTATTTTTTGCGGGCTAACGACCGAGTACGGTCTAGTGACCGACCTGCAGACCCTGCCCTATACGGTGACCATGCTGCGCTTACCATTGCCAAGAATACCGGAAGCGCTTCAGGCCCAACAGCAGGGGTCTGCCACTTTACTCAGTATAGTATCGTAGCAGTACGAATATTAGACATTACTACACTCAACATAGGTAAGTATATTTTACGTAGCTAAACCAAATTCAAATAGAATAGGAGTCAAGACGGTCGATTTCTACTTGCAATAGAGACCTTTCGCACTCTACTCTAGAGCAACTGGGACCCCGGTCACACCCCTGCTACACCCTGGTCAACGCAACAGCTGTGGCTCAACACTTCCTCCAGAGCTTACGAGTGCTCCAGCGTAGAGCAAGAACCACGGTTTCCTGCTCTACAACTTTGACGGCCGATTTCTCAACAACCACAACCTCTCCTGACCTATCTAAGCTACCTGCTTCATCGCCAAGATACCCTTTATTAGCTTTGGTATAAGATAGTCTGATACCCGCTCTGCCTTCCAAAGTTTAAAGCTAGGTCTGATAACCTATTAGGATATGCAAGCCGTGCAAGTAGCATACATACATAGTATGTAGATTGCGTCCATCGGAGTATGCTAAGGCTGCTGAATTGGTGATGCATATGTAAGCTCATCCGCATAGGCTTGGCATCAATGAAGTAGCCTTGGCATACTATCACTGCATATGGCAATATAGGGACTATCAAGACGCTCTGCACCCAAAGAAGCTATTCAGGGTAGGAGGCGAATAACAGTAAAGGCAAAGCGATCTGGTGGGCACTATAAAATGCATTGTCGTTGATACCCCGATTAATGCCAAGCTGATGGGTGCATAGGTATTGCATATGCCATATTCCGCACGATAGCTACTCTACAATTCTTGCGAAAGGTCTTTTATGCTGATCTGGATTATACCCCGGCCACCCCCCTGGCACCCCTGACCCGGTCACCTTCACTTGCCACCTCTACAAAAGTTGTGCGAAAGGTCTCTAATATCTACAACGCGCAAACTTGTCAAACTATCTAATGTCACCTGTACATGATTACCCATTCTTCCACTCGCTAATTTCGTACTGTAACCATCTACAGGCTAAGAGACTTTAATTCGAATATGGCATAAATTTTTATCATGAATACTGCTATTCCGCCATTTAACAATCTTGCCTTCTGCCATAACCCTAGCAGTGCTTGATTTAGATGATTTTCGTAGCTGACACTCATATTTCTGAACTCGTACTGTACCATTGCATTGAAGTAGCTCCTGTTGAAGTGTTGCATAAACCAAATCGACATAGGGCCATATTTCATTAAACTTGTCTGCAGATATGACAACTGGTTTATTGAGCTCAAACAAAAGGGTACGGTATCCGTAGTGATATTCCTTGGTACTTTGTATACTAACCCTCCTCTTCCTGGTAGCCGCTACACGGCAAGGCATTGAGCTGTAGAGGCTCTCCAATAGTGATTCCGGAATCTCCGCCAAACCTCCTGCAGTTCATCTGCCAGTAGGTCAGGAAACCTTTTTTAAGTTGGTGCTTCATGTACGCCCAAATAATATGTTCAATCGGATTCAAGTCGGGAGAGCGCAGCAACTACCTACAATAGTCCATTGGCGGGCAAGCTGAGGTATAGATTGACGAGTTGTCCTGCATAAAAATTAGATTTTCAATACCTAGAGTTCACTCAACTCCAAACGGACATTAGGACGGACGTGTGTTAAGATCTCAATGTGTTGACAGCAGTATTTCGTCCTTCATCCAGAGTCCATATATATCCTAATATTGATCCATAGAAGCATCTCAATACCATGACAGATATATCATGGGATGTCCTATAATAGCACTGTGTTGGTTTCTCAAACTCGGACAACTACTTCTGCTAGATTGGAGAGGTGGCATTAGGAGAGGCGGCATAGGGGAGGCGTCCGCTTGGACTATCTCCGTAGAGGAATGAGCTTGAGTCGACATGAGAATGATAAGCGAACTATATACGATGTCAGAGGTTTTTTCCTCTTGTAATCATGAATGTTGCGATATAATGTTGTGACTACGTAGTAAGACATGTATGCAACCTGTGATAGGCGCGATTTGATACATCAAATCTGAATCAAGCGCTCTGTATGCACAGTCCTTTTATGCAGGGTACGAAACATTTTGCCACCTAGCTGTATGTAAAATATACTTACTAATGTTGAGTATAGCAATGTCTAATATTCATGCTGCTATGATACTATGTATAATAAGTAAAGTGGCAGACCCCTGCTGTTGGGCCTGAAGTGCTTCCGGAATACCGCAAAAACTCAGAAGTAAGACCCCCGGTCAAACTAATGTAGCTGTAGTTGAGCTGCAGTAGGGTGTCTGAGACGTCAACCAACCATATTACCAGAAGTTAAAAAAACAAAAGAATGATGACTTGGGACGGCATTGTCAGATTCGAACGTTCACCGAAGAGCACATTGCAAGTCTACCATTCAGCCATAGAACATGGCTATAATTATATGGTTATTGAACAGCAATATATCGTATAAGATTCACATTTGCATTCTACAATTGGCTGCATTCTATGATGTGCCAACTCAGTAGCCTAAAGTCTCTACCAGTACAATTGTAATTAAATTGTCAAGAGTACCAGTATAGCCTCTATTGCAATTCAATTATCAAGAATGTCTACTAGTAAGGTTCGAGTACGCCCTGGACCGAAGCCTAAGCCAGTTGCTCTACAACCTCGAAGTCTCAACTCTTTGAATATTACTCACAAGCCAAAAAAGAAACGGAAATCCTATACCAGAGTTTAAATTGCAAGCATTATCTATGCTACAGCAAACTCGAGAGAATGAGGATGGAGAAACTGTTCCAGCAGGAATAACATGGGTTGCTAGGCAGTTAGGAATAACCAACAAAATGCTACGGCAGTGGTTAAATCAAAACTACAGTACGAGACCATGCGGGAAAGTCTCCCACCGCAGCACGCAATGGGTTTTTAGAATTTTTGACTTCTTGTTTTGGTAGCATTAGATGGTTGCCTTTTTGGGAAATCATACAAGTAGTCCTTTTTTGGTCCATACTTTTTTTGGTATCTCCCAGTCTTACCCTTTTTGTAATTAAACTAGTTCTATCTTGGTAGTCTCACTACCATACTATTTTTGGTCTGGTTATCAATTTTAGATCGAGACTCCACCATGCCAACGTCTAGTAAATGTTGGCATCTCCTTAATATTTACGATATTTCGTGGCTTTTGCTCAAGTATTGCGTTATATAGGGTAAGCAGCTCGGACGTTCTGGCATACTTCCAATCCAGCGGAATTTTTTTCAAAACGTATGTGGGAAATATTGTTACCTATGATGATGGAGCAGTTTATTAGTACATCTCAATTTCATGCGAAGGCAGCCAAGACCGGTACATAGTCGGAAGACACTACTCCAACTGGAATACAAATAAAAGAGTAATCCCCAACATGAGTGGTATTCCGATTATTGGAGGAGAAATTGATTTTAAAACTAGTCAGTAAAAAAAATCCGATATCCCACTCGGCTTGAAACTCTCAACCCTACGGTGATGCTCTCAGCTGCTGATCAAGAAAGAGCTCTTGCTCCAAAAAGAATAATGAGCACACTAAAGACAACAAAAAGTAAAATGAAAGCAACCTATATACTCTCAGCGAAAACTTCGAAGCAAGCGAAGTGTATAAACGAAACATGTTTTGGGGCATCTATAATAGGATCAATGCTGCGGAAAAGGGAGGAACTATTTCATTCCATGCCGACTTCTCGATGTTAATCAAGGGAACCAATTTGTTTGGAGTATGTCCTACCCCTCCATATATTTTTTTTTAAAAAAAAAAAAAAAGGCTGCGACAAATCAACTCCGTGAGCAATCTAATCTTCAGTCTTGGTAGATTGTGAAATTCACCTTCACCCTGATGTACGGCTTAACGTTTCCTCTTGACAAAACTTTACCTTTACCAGAAGGTTTGTCAATTTTCCCAAACATTCATAACCGATTATAGCTATTTTGGAGTCTGTAAATGCAGGGCGATTCCGGTAATAAACATCCCCCCAACCCCCACAATGGTGAGCACGGAATTCATAGTTCCTGTCTCTCGTGGCGAAGAGATGGTTCGCGATTTTGAATTTGAAGATAACGGCTTATCGACTACATCAGTTGCTCTGCTTTGAAACCCA
This sequence comes from Terfezia boudieri ATCC MYA-4762, assembly GCA_003788615.2. Classification (NCBI taxonomy): domain Eukaryota; kingdom Fungi; phylum Ascomycota; class Pezizomycetes; order Pezizales; family Pezizaceae; genus Terfezia; species Terfezia boudieri. The sequence continues at coordinate 102,909 of ML121565.1, read as the reverse complement.
CCCCGTCCCCAAGGGAACAAACTTTGTCAGAAAGTTGGATGCATAAGTCGGTGATCGTACTTCTGACGCCTAGGTAGTCCTACCGCCGAAGTCAAAGGGAAAAATAGTAGCAGGCACTAGAGTAAATGAGTTACTCTCATAGTCAATGGAATAGGGGCTACCTAAATCCACAATTCGCCTCCCAATTCCCTCCATTTTGGGTCATCCGATATGTTCCGCTCGAGCAGAATACCAACTCCTTTTCTTAGTGAAGTCAATGCCGAATCAAAATACCCCCACCAGTTTCAATGTAAGCCATTTTACTGGAGCGAGACTTATCTTACCATACGCATCATGAAGCCTATCACAGTCAAACATTGAATCTAGACATACAACCACAAAGAGCCTCTTCGCCTAAAACACCCATCTCAGGCGATTCGTAATTACCCAAATGACTATGCACTCTCGTATAGACACTGAAATTGAGCAGAAAAGTGTGGTAATAAATGTACCTCAGGTCCGGTCCCTTATAGCTCTAAGGAACAGAGCATACCTATTGTGAACTACTGAGGTATGTACGCGTGGATGAGCTCCGCTGTGGGAAGCGTGGAGACAATGTATGACATGACAAAGTGATATTACCTCAACTGTTTTATCAGTGGAGTACTATGACACCAAATTCGTGGCAGTCTCTACTTCTCAGTCCTTTAATGCAGCTGCGGGAGCTTTGTCTTCACTGGACTCTACACCTGCCAGGTTATAACTAATCATGCAGGGGCCAGATCGCAAACAGTTGCGACATAGTATATGTAAGTTCTATCAGATGCAGCTACAGTCCTAGAAAGCCCACTGGCGGCCGACAGCAACATGTCAAGCGCTAAAACTGATTGAACTTCTGATTGTGACGAGTCACCTGGTTAATCAGCCTTGACCATACCTCTGAGCATCTACCCTATGGATGCAGCCGTGCTAGGGGCACCCCGAACCTTTCACATCGTGGTCAGGTCTGTCAGCAACTCTGACTCTGCATGCTGCTCTACGTAGTGGTGATAATCCCACCACACAAATCAACAGCTGGCAGGCTAGCCTCGATCCGCTGCCGGCCCTGATGTGAAGTGAACCTGACGTTGATCAGTGATCATCAGCCGGTTGCCTTGTGGGCGCTAGTTTCGGCACCACCTGTCCAAGGAAGAGTTCGACTAAGGCGGATTTCGCAACCTTGTTAAGCTGACTGTAAGTACCTATGGTACGACCCTATCAGGTGATTTGTTGGGATGGTGTGCTAAAAGTCCAATCAAATCACAAGATCTTCTCTTGTACTACCTAACACCAGTTCAAGCCACGATAATTGAGCAGAAAGATTGTTAGTAGTCTAGTTGCAACACCTCCAGTGGACATCTGGATACAGTTAACTGCAGCAAGGCATGCACTGTGCACCAATGCTGGAGGGTAGATGATATCTAGATCATCCTCAAATATATGACAAATAGCGATATGCAGGCATAGTGAATATTGGCTCCTCCATTGGGAATGATCTTCTCTGCACTGAATCAGCCAACAATCTATTCCAAGCCTTGAAAGACCTACACGGCCTATAAGATATGGGTGACTTCTGAATTTCACCTTCTACTTGAATGCTCTGCTCTTATGCTCGGATTAGGGCCGGGTCTTGGCATGAGACTATCTCTGCTCTACACCTAATTTTCTTAATGCCAATATTGGTAAGAAGTGAGAAAATCTATCGAGCAGGTTACTTACATATAGACGGTTAGCAAAATATATTGGATGTAGACCTTTTGACTCTGTCATGGTGGCCTTGGATGCAATTCTATAAGATCCACCCATGTACAGCGTAGCTACTACGAGAGCTTATAGGAGTAATGAGTATTTAAAAAAAAAAAAAAAATACTACGAGAGCTTTGAATATAGCACAAAATCATTCCAGGAGTTGTTATATAGCATTAGCTCTATTTAAGGAGCTCACATTTTAAATTTAGGGCCAACTGAGCAATTGAGGCAGTGGTCATTTTTTGTTTTGAATATTTGTCCTTTCCCGGGCGCCCGATCCCTGTCAACTACGTCAGCCCGGCCAGGGCCTCGAATGTCTGCTGGTACCTGAGCAATACACTGAGTTGCCCTTGCTGACGTTGTTGGCCCAGACCCCAAGAGGTTCGCTAGTCAATGCAGATTTTACTGTGACACAATCGACACAGTTTATTAGATTCTCGCTTCTGGTTCATCTGAACATCCTCTGGGACCACGGAAGACTATGCCAGCGCACATGAGAATCGGGCAGTCGTATGCGCAGCTACTCGACAACGCTGCAGCATCTGAGCCACTGACAATTGCAGGTCTTCAAGGTAACGTCCCCTCAAATAGCTTTTGAACCAGGCTTATAACTTCAAGCGTCATCTAATGGCTCGCAATATGCGGCTGATATATGAGCTATTGATGCTTTGAGCCCAGAGTACTGAAATTCTTTGAAACATCATTCGAGCACCACAGGCGCAGCGTGTCTAGATAGCGGGTGTATGGAGGGTGAAGCGTTCCTAGAATGAAGCTTAATTATGCGAGATTGATGTTCCTGCATTCCCAGGAAGCTAATCAGTCAATACTATTATAGGGGACGTCGTGTTTCGACCAAGAGTTCGTCTGATTATTAAATATCCGCATATTCTACACACCCGTTGAACTGACGTCGAATCTTAACTCACTCGCCAATAATATTACTACTTGCCATCTGGGGATGCAAGGACATCTAATGCCTTGGATTGTATTGATAGATGACGTAGCGGTAGAGTCTGAGCCGTTGTTTCGCTGCTGCTATGTCCAACAGAAGCAGTTTGACGTAGCCTAGCGTTATTCCAAAAATTTCTGAATCTGAAACTTGTGACTTCAACGTTCGCTGCTGCTGCATGGTTATTGAAACTTTTGAATCTAAATCTTTCGATCAATTCTTAAATGACTTAGTGGCGGCATACGAATGTAGCATCTCAGGTGTATATATTTACCTGAGGTCCTTCGGGTGTTCTTAAGTAGGTGTACAGATATAAGCGTACAACCATCGACCACCGGAATACCCCGGGAATAGCAGAGGAAACTACAATTAAGACCGTCACTGGGGAGTATTCTGATAGACAAACTGTAACTGCTGCTCCATCTCTGTCGTAAATGTGAGTAAAAGTCTGAGAGAGCCTTCTAACTTCCCTAAGTGATTCATTCAATTGATAGTCTAAGTAGTATTCCACACCCAGCCACCGATTATGTTCCATGTTGATCACGACATCCTCAATCCGACGGTCAATCTGGACGCTCGATTAGCTACTTTTCAATTCGTGGATATTCGACGCAAAACACACACCATTGATGGACAGACTGTCGCACAGGTAGGTCTTTTCGCAAGAACAGACCTAGGGCATCCCATTCCAGAGGGATTGGTAATCCTCGAAGAAAAACCATTGGTCTGGTACCAAGAACCCCCAGAAACGGAAGAGGATGATATAGATTGGTTCCGGGAGACTATTGGAAGTCTGACCCCGCAAGAGAAGAATATATATAATATACTTTATTGTTCTCCAGAGCTTCTAAGGAGCTACGATCAGGAGGACATAGACTTGGGCAGATGGTGGACCAATCGATTCCTCTTCCAAGCAGAGAGTGTGTCATCTTTCGCCAACAATCCTAGCATTGGAAAGAAACGTCGAAACACTATTGAAGCCATTTATCAGCACAGCAGTGCAATCAACCATTCATGCCTGAACCCGTGTGCTGAAACGAGGTTGAAGCCCAATGACGCCGATTTGACGCTCCAAGTTGTTGCAAAGCAGGAAATCAAACCCGGAGAAGAGATTTTGATCCATTATGATTGGGCGGAGTTCCATGATTTGCGGAGTGGTAGGCGGAACAAGAAGGCGCATACAGTCCACAGTGACCTGTGGATTAACAGGGGCTTCAGTTGTGAAGACTGTATTTTGGAAGGAGGCAACAAACGAGTTCCTCGGCATAGCCACCAAGACTCAGAAGCGGACTTGGATGCAATTACACGATGTGTCTTGCAACCTGCAAGCCCGATAGCTGTTCTTAAGAAGAGAGAGCTCTGGAGAAAGGAGTCGGCAGATAGATTAGGAATGAAATTAGAATAGGGGAGTGACTGCGCCTATTTGCTTGCATCCACTGGTCCTGTTGTGTCGATCGCGCTTGCCGCTTCTACATACGTACGCACGCACGCACACGCGCACATGCCTGAATTTGAAACCTCTTGCCCAGGCCAATTCGAAGGGATATACATGTATATAGAGCAGCGATATCCAAAGCCTCTATACTTTAAATTCGGTTTTAAGAAAATATAAAATGCTGGAAAACTGCATATTAGAATGCCTCAATACATGTCAATGGCTGTGATTACTTCGCTCAAGGGGTATTAGATTTAAAAATGAGGTAAAAATTAATACGAGGGATGTTGGACTCTCAACAGAACTTGCTGTGGTGCACAAATTGTGTAACTTGAATTGACTTAGCCCATTTTTTTTTTCAAAATATAAACTTGATACAATGGTAACCAGACTAATCAATGGCACAGCTGTATATAACCCCTCAACTACCTTGGTATGCAGACTTGCAGCTCAGCCACCGGCGGGTGGCATATGGTACTGGCACATGTAGAGTGTAGCATAAAAGTGCCTTTCAGAGTGTTGTACCGCCTTGCATTGCCTCCTTCCTATTCTCTTTACCAGATTGCTGGTTCCCGCAGTAAATTCACCTGGTATGGGCACAGATCATCTCCTCCGGCTTGTGTTCTCGAGACTTCCGTACTTTACTTACTTGTGCCCAATTCCTAACTTTGTGATGGAAGGAAGAAGAACAGGCATTGACTCAGGACGCTTTGAGAGCTCCCTCCAACCAAACTGCACCGACTAACCGACTAAGGACAGAGCCCTACCTATCAGCATAATTACTCTGTACTTTTTTTTTTTTTTGTTTGTTTGGGGGTGGTAACTCAGTGCGGATACTCGTATTTAAACTACTTATCTACTCTATGGCGAGGGAGCGCATCCCCGAGTGATCACTCAGCTTGGTTCCAGTTCCAGCAACCAGACAGTTAACAGTTCCAGATCCGATTCAGCTTTTCGCAAGCGTAGAGCTGGCAAGCTACTCCGAATGACACACTCATGGTGCCAGACGAAGCGAGAGTGTACCTTCAAAGGCTGTATATGCCTAACAGTGAGTTCTCTGATGACCCGGACTTCCGGGTGGCTCCTCATGGTCCCCTCACTTGGGACCGAATAGGAGTACTGAGTATTTTTAAAAAAAAAAAAATCAAAGGACTAAGATCGTATTATGTAGGGTGATCTCTTGGCAAAGGATTTGTTTTAATTTTTTATTTCTCAGTACTCATATTCGGTCCCAGCAGGGGTTCCATGATGAGCCACCCAGAAACGGGTGGATTCAGGACAAGACAAGTTAATTCTGCCAGAGCTTAGAATCCACTGTCCACCTTGACGAGATAGCAAACTAGCATGAAGGGGGGGGAGACTGTGTAATTGAGTTCGTTTATCGAAATGTCATTGCTGGAGTCCTACGGGTTCCTGATTGCAATTTAATCCCTGGGCTTAATATTGCCGTTAAGAGGAATGTTGAGCTGCACATCAAGGCCTTTGAGGCACACAAGGTTCCTTGGCTCATTCCTCTCTATTTTGACGGTATGGGACCCAACTTGGAAGTTGGTAAAGAGAAGGCCAGGGGAAATACACCTCCAAGTACCTATGAGGCAAGTCGGCTTCTATCAGCGGAACTGAAATTCAGAGGCTGTACAGGGCATCAATAATGCACCCTAATATGTCATTTCTAACAGTGATATAGCACCACAGACATATCAAACTTGCATCCAATCCTACACTCAGAGACATACATATAGACTTCACAAATCTGAAAAGTGATAATCCTCCCCTCATCAATCGCAAGCTCGAAGGCCGTCTTGCTTTGAATGTGAGGTACTGTATCTTGTAGCATGTTCGGAATCTCAATGTTAACCACAACATACGCACTAGAACTTGTTGGCAAGGAAAGCAAAAAGGTGAATGACAGACTTGAGGTACTTGAATCTCATAGCACCAAAGTTGGCAGAATAACATCTTCTGACATGGACCATATTAGATTTGAAAGGTTTTGCAAACAACATGCTCAGGCCCGTTAATAAATGATAGAAGGCGATGAGTTGTTATTAGAGGCATGGTTGCAATGAAGCTTCGCACTCTCCTTGGAGATTGCACATTGGAACCAATTGCTGACGCCAAATTTCCATCGGTAGAATATCAATCTTTAATCATGACTTGGAGAAAGCGATGCCAGAGCTGATCATACACAATATCGCACTTACAGGGAGGATATCCAAGGGGTGTCAACCAGTGTCCACATTTAGAGATTACATGTTTTGCAAGGTGCGGAATTTGGGAGTTGGGAATTCAGGGTAAGTAACATTAGTCCCAAGCATTTGCTTCCACTTTCATAATCCAAGTCTAACGTCTTAATCCTTTCTTAGTTTGGTGATATAGTCTTCAATAGGATGCATGGCGAGGAGATCATCGGCAAAGACCAGGATAAATGATCTTACAATTTCTTGAAATCTCAATGTCCTTCACGGAGTCTCTGTTAACCTTATCATCCAAAGGACGGGGACACATACTTCCACCCCCTCGGACTCAACAACATGGTTGCTGGTTGAGACATGCCCATCATTCTAAGTGGTACGCCAGAGCCACTCGGGGTTACCCTTAGAACCCCCATCTCACCGAACCTCCCCGGCTTTCCTTCGGTAATTATAAGGCCCTCCACGAGTCTTGGACAGCATGGGGCTTTCTGGAAATGCGGATATTAAACCCATTGCAATCTCGTTACCAGTAGTGAACCCATTTCATACAGTAATTACAGTTACTGAAGGCAATATCACCACTAGGAAATCCAGCGCCAGCGCCGACAAGATAGCCTAGCTACCATCACGAGGCACACCGTGAAAACTCACCCAGCAACGAAACACTCACAACCAAGACGGACTACCGAAAATACAGCTTATCCATTAATCAATGTCATATTGAACGAAAGAGGACACCCCAAGCCCGAGATTAGAGCTTGCTATCCAAGCGTATTTAGGACTTGAAATTGGGAGTGTCTCAGGGCTATCATTCCTTACTTTGCTGAGGGAAGGAAATAAGCATATACTCCCATAAATATGGAGGGGAGAGTTTTCAAGCTTGTCTTCGTCGGGCGCGTTACCGTCGGGAATTGTTTTGGGGCTCCGGTGCAGTTACAGAAAGTCATAGCCATAAGTCTCTGGAGGATTTGTACAGCGCAATTTGCTTTTTTGCCCACCAATCGATTTTCCCAATAGCTTTTCAAACTTCTCGCCTCGAGTTCCGCTCTTTTCTGTTCAGATCTGATTTTTTAATTTCTTTGGCTGATTTCTTTCCAACATGACATCTGTTGGTGGAGGTCAAGAATTCACAAAATGGACACCCATCAGGAGACACTCACTCACCCCCCTTTTTATGCATTCGATCGCACTGTTGTATGTCTCACTAAAAATAGTGGGTGCTTGGGCTAGCTAGCTCTGTAAATTATGCAGAGAGGTGGGGTGAGGAGGTTGAGTGAATACTTTCCCCCACGTACTATAGATAATTACCAGTAACAAATTAGATGTGTAGAATTGTATACGGAGAAGCATAGGTGCATTGTTTTTTTTAAAACAAGTCCTCCACCACCACCAGTAGCCTTTGATGAGCACCCATAACTACACCTCTAACTTCGTGATCCGCGAAAGATCTCGAGAGGGATTACTTTTTTTTGAGAGAAATCATAGATCTTTAGATTAGCAGTTTCCTGACTTGATGTTTTCTTTCATTCTCCAGTTTTGCTGTAGAAATGACATGAATACTTCTACTTTTACTTCCGCAGTCCGATGATCTGAATGGCAAATCATCGCTTCTAGTGCCCGATTGGGATCCGACTACCAGTATTGGACCTTATATATCCCGGATTGGCATAGTTTGGTCACGTGCTGAATTTAACCCTCAAATGCAGACACATACCGGAATGGGGCTTTTTACTGGATATACTTTTATTAACTGTCGGATGTCAGGTCTTGTAGATTCTTGCGGAAAGAATATATATATATATATTTCATTTATACAAAGGGAATTGAGGTACGAATTTGATAAAGACTTTTTCTTATTTTGCATGTATGTAGATTTCTGAGAATCTAAAGTATTCAATAAGTTAGAATAACAATTCTATAGATTTTGGTGGCAATGCTGCATCCGATAGATCTGGGAAACCGGGCGCCAGGTGGCTTGATATACGCCCACTCAATACTGACAACCGTAACAACATTCAGGAGCTATCAACTAGAGATATTCAAAGCTGGATATCTGTGCAGTGTAGGAAGTGAAATCTGAGGGGGACTTGTAGCTTTTTGGAAGGAACGTGCCGTCACAACGAAACTCTTATTATAAAGCATACAAATCTAAAAAATCATTTCATGGGATCACTGTATAGCAAACGTTTATACAGGCTCCTGGTCCTGTATAGCATAGCATATATCTCCAACAAAACGATTTCCCGATTGGAGACTTCTAGCCACACCCAGATTAGCCAGCCATATACCCAATTACAACAGAACGTTCGTTCCAAAAAAGAAAAAAAACTAATACTCCTATGTGCGTAATTACAACCCGCACTTCCCCTTGCACGTCCAATCCTCAAGCCAGGCGTATTGAGGTCCTGCTGTACGTACATATAGGATTATGTACTTGGCAAGATTTCTATCCACTTGCGTACCATGTGTATGCATCATGTACATTACGTTTTCCTCCTCTGAAACCCTACCCCTAGGCCCAGCCCCATCCCCAGTTGGAATGGGAATTCAAACTATGCTACCATTCTTCCATCCACCTCCAGTGAACTCGTTTTACTACCAGCCCCTTGGAGTCAGTGGGCAGATCAGCGAAATTTAACAATACTGGCATGAAAGGAACATCATCTTAGCTTCTTAGCTTCAGTTCCTTCAATCCTTTGTCCAAGCTTATTTTTGCATGTTATAAATTACGATTCGGTGATTGAAGATTGAAATCGTGACAACTTCAAAATAACTATCCTCCATTATTTCCATACGAGCTTTCCCCCTGGGCTGCTTGCTTCCGATGATACTAAAACTGTTGTGTAAGCATAGAATTGGGGTCCTATCACACGAGGAACGAGTTCATTGGCTTTCGTCTTACACGCTTCAGTTCCTGTTTGGACGGAAAGATACCGCATACAGACAGCTACATTCTAAAAATAAAAAAAGGCTGGAGATAATAAGGCATACCATGGTAAATTCGTCTGTGCCTTTTATCGTATCATAAAACGAATGCAGCTAAAGTAAGGTGGCCAAAAAAAAAACCGCTCAACACCGGCTGCCGAGAGAGCATTATAAAAAGCCAGCAAGCAAACCCTCAAATTCGAAAAATCCTCTCAATAGACTTCCAGAAACCCAAAGCCTAATCTCCCCGTCCATCCTCCTATCTCCACCTCCTGACCATAACCCACCACCACCATTCCTTCAATCAGAATCCTCAATTAAAATTGGCGAATCCCCAGTCCCTCTTCCACCTCCGGTACCGGGAGCAGTCTCACTTCCGAACAAAGACGCCTCTTTCCCCTTTCCAGGCCCAGCAAATACAAACGTCGCGGGGTTAGCTCCAAATCCGGAAGTACCAAATACTGGTCCTAGACCCGACCGTGAAACATGCGGCCCAGAGAAAGTATTTTTCATAGCACCAATGCCGCGAATGGTACCAAATCCTAAAGGACCCGCTGTGCCGACATTGGCGGCTGGAATATTATTTTCCGCATTGATCACACTAGCAGGAGCTCCGGGGGCACCGAATCGGTAAACAGGGGGGGCTTTGTCCGCCAGGGTGTTGAATTTCCAAGGCGCTGGTATAGCGTCCGCCATCTCTTGATCGGGTTCAGCACAACGATTACCGGTTTCGCCGCTGTAATCCGCAAAATTTTCCATGAACGTATCATTGTCATTCACTCCATCCGTACTATCACCATCCAACACGATAACGGGGATATGAGCTTGATCTCTAGAAAGATTAGAACCGCCAAACCCTCCACCAAGGAACTGCCCCCTTGTCCGAATCTGCTTCCTAGTGTGCTCCTCACCACTTTCCCCAGCTGCATTTACAATCTTCACCGCAGCATCAATTTCTCCTCCGGTGCTTAACGTCCCACAGTCAGCCAAATGGTGATTTCCAAACAAATCTTGAACTTTCGACAGCGAATTCTCAACTTCCTTCCCCTTCCCCTTCCAAGCTGATCTAGAAGGCAGACTCTCCTCTCCAGCTTCCATTTCCTGCCTATCTCTTTTACCTGCACCAACGGCCGTCAACCGATAAAGTAGTTCTTTGAATCCACTTAGCATGGGCGCGTTCACATCCAAAGCTCTCCCTTGTTTAACTTGTTGAGTTTTTTTCCTTATCTTTTTCTCCAGCTCCTTTCTAAGCTGCTGATGTGCGGCATTCTCCATTGCTCCTGGGCCAAGCTCTGTAAGCTCGATTTCTTGAAGGTGCTGAATTTGTTGTTGCAGAATCTTCAAATTCTGTTGACCGACAACGTCTCCTTGACCCTTGTCAATCTTTTTCTGGGCTGCTTTGATTCTAGTCTCTAAACTTGAGATAAGAACGTCACGAGCAACTGCGCGAGGCTTTGAAGTTTTACAGCGCGGATAGGGCGCCACACGTGTTTTCTTGGGAGCACGTCGTAAATTTAGCAACTTTCTTAGCCAAGACTAATTGCTGTATGAGACTCACCTGCGGTTTTCTACCAGCCTGTTTATGAGCTGAAGAAGGACCAGGTTCTGGTGCAGCACGACGCGGGTTCAGCACATCAAGAATCGCGCCACTTTCATGCACAGAACTTCTAGTAGGACCAGCTCCAGATCCACCTTCCGAGGGACCATTGATAACCCTTGCTGGAGTGGCTCTATTTGCCTGAGACCGCGTCATAGGCCCACGACGTATTGGCCCTGGGATGCTGGGAGTAGCTGCATCCTTGGAAACCTTATCACCAACCTTCTCGGAAAACACTCCACCCTGCACCAATCCAGAGACAATATCCTGAAGAAAATCCTGTACCACATCCCTAGTAATTGCAAGTGGGTTGTTAGATAGCTCCTCACAGAGATGTATCAATTGCGTGAGTACATTTTTGCACTCATCCAACTGCTTCTTTTGAGCATCAATTTTGCTCTGTTTTATTGAAAGTTCAACGGTGTAGAGGAGCAGGTCGGTGACATGCGGCTCGGGTCTAGGCTGACTTGGGGGGGGCGCCATTTCGCGAGTATACCTAAGCCCATGGTTCTTGCTAGAAAGTAGGGGTTGTGGGTTAAGATCTGATGTGTGGCCTGGATACTGCGGGGAATCCTTTGGACGCAGTTCCGGTACAGGCGCCAGCGGGCGATAAGATTGGAACATAGATTTTGTCGCCGGATTCTGTAATGGTTGAGAGAATGCTGACGGGCCTGGGTACTGCCCTGTTAGTGGGGCTTTCCCCGTATACTGACCAGAGCCTGAAGGGATGGGTTCATTGCTTGAAGCCAGATTAATTGCAACCCCGGGCACAGAAAAAAATGGGATAGCAGACGTCTGAGAATGTTCAACTGTTGTTCCCTTCTCCAACTTGTCGACCCAAGCCTGAACGTTCGGGGCCATCTCCATTATCGTATCGATATCTTCACACCCGATTTTGTTTCTATCTAGAAGTGACGATTTTGGCCGCTTTCGCCTTGGGCAATAGCTGCTACTTGCGCTCCACGGTGAGCAAGGTTTGTTATTCATCGTTCTGGATACTGCATTTATGAAATCTGTCCCCTCGAGCGTCAAGTTAACCTCATCTAATGATTTCAAGTCCAACAACAAGCAGAGTAGTGCCTCCAAATCACGTCCCATAGTTTGTTCTGGCGCCATGCCTTGCCCACCTCCCCTGCTTGGATCAGCAAGGTAATATAACACAGTGTCTCTAGCATTTCCCACTGTCAATTCGTGGACTGTCTCGTTCCCGAGCTGAATATAACTGGGAAGAACAACGCCTCCAAGAAGCTCATGGTCAGATGGACGTAAAATGCGTCGAAGGGAATTGATTGTGCAGCGAGAGTTGACTTGAGCTAGAAAGCACTCAAGTTCTCTAGTGCATGTATTATCGAAGAGACGGCGATAGATCTTATTTGAGGCGGGAGGGGATCTACGCTTCCACATGACGTTCTCATGGCCCAAAAACACGAACCCCTGTCTCGAGCGAATACCTCAAAAAAGAGGAACTCCTTGTTAGCTTGATACGTCCTCATTAAGATATTGAATTGCCACATAAGAATGAAAAGGTAAGCTTTCAAAATGGTAGAGTTGTGTGCGGCGCAGGGTCATATATGCTATCATGCTGAGAAAAGCAACCGGCGAATGTGAGCTCATGCAAGCCATTAGCAGCAGTCAGCAGGCGTGCTTCAGACTAGCTCAGCCCTATGAAAATCCCCGACATTACCACCTTAACATTGTGTGCCAGTCCCAAACAAGCATACCGGCGTGCAAGGTGCATGCATGAAGAGCACCTTGGCCCACGCAGGATTGGGCCATTCCCTCGTATTGGAGCTTGTCAAGTAGCTGGGCATGTATACAGGCGTCATCAGCTGCTAGTAACTACTAATAGTTACTAGTTGACGAATAAACCCGTGCGAACAGACAGTGGGGCTCAAAACGCAACACCAACTGTTTTTGACGCAATCCTAGCCACGTTGATGGAATCGAAAGCAGAATAGGATCTGCTGTCAACGCACAAAAACAGGATGAAGTGATGCACAAGCACAGACGTGGGGGCAGGAGGTAGACCAGTGGCGATGGCGTGGGTGGGGAAGACCCGCAGATCAAGCCATGCTAACGTCCAGTCTGCAACGTAAGTTGCAGGGCAAGGGTCTGAAGCTGATGCTGCTGGAAAGCCACCACACGCCCTCCTAGCAGCCCAGCATTCTGGTTCTTGGGCCGGCCCTATACTGAGACGATATGCCAGAACAGCCCGCAATGCGAGAGCCAATCTTGCTTCAGCCGGGAGATCGGATACATGCCTGGTCAAAACCTACCCTCCCCCGCGGAAATTTGCATTTAAATTTGACACCTGCATAAGCCCCCGCCACCGTCATATTACGCCACCACCGCACTAAAACTCTACCGAGGTTGTCCTCCTTCGCGAAGTACCGTGGGGTATAAGGGTCATGTGACGAAGGGCTCACTCACCGCTCTCAAAATTTCTCTCCTCCAGCACGAAAACTGAAAGGCGACTGCGTTGCTCACCAGCTGCATACCAATCGGGAAATGCACTGTATCGACGACGGCATTGGTAGACGACATGTTTTTGTCCTTGTCGATGTCGCTCATGTTGCCAACTGGGTTTGATGACCCTGCAGTTGGTGGTGCCGACGGCATCCTCCGCACGGATGTTAGAATAGCACTAGCTGGAACCTGACGTTGTTGATAGCTGCTTTTTCTCGTTGGTATTGGGTTGAATGCACGTAACAAGGGAGGAGCTTGTGTGATGCTAAGTTGAGGTTAGGTATGAAGTGAAGTTGAGATAGAGTTGTTAAAGGACCCTGTAGACGTTAATGATAAGGCAAGGCGAAACGACTAATGTTACGCGATGTGTCAGCCACCCGCCGCCACACCCAATTCATGCATGCAACAATACTTGAGACAAGATACTTGCATATTGAGGTACTTTAGAGATTTTGCGAGTGCATAATTCTCTCTAAATGTATTACAGCTATTTTACAAGTATGGGAATTTTTATTTATAGATATTTAGGTACATACATAAATACCAAAGCTATAGCAAAGGTCTACTGACCTCGTGACGTCTCAACTAGACCAGGTACCCCAGTAATAGAGAATGTTACACCGTAAAATTTTCCAGTAAGTGCACTCTGAAACACGGTTCGGGAGGCGTTTCGGACGGATGTGAATGCAGTCTTAATCAAATACAGTCCATATACAAGGTATTAAGCTAATCTATGATTCTCTCCTATCCAAGATAGTTCTAGGTTAAATTAGAAGCCCTGCACCCATTATCGATATTGGATATTGAGGCCATCATCCTCAGACAGCTGTAATTCACGGGAGTGGTCGTGCCAACCAGACTAGCTGTGATTCCGCATTTGCACGTTATTTTACGTGATTTAAGGCCACCTGCTGTTGCATTTCGCACACAATCTTATAACAGTACCTTCCGACTGGCTAGGGTCTTTAAATTCGGGTACTGTTTTGAACAGTGATACAGTTACTCGCGAATTTCTACAGTATTATGATATTAAATATACACACATACACACAAAGAGAGATCATGCAACGAGGAACAAATAAACATGAAGCCAATGCGCCTTGTTTAGCATATCAGTTAGAAGTCAGCCGAAGCAGATAGCAGTATTCATAATTAAGGCAGACAAATTAAGGGCCCATGGTCAATACCATTAAAACCCAGACCTGGGGAATATGCATTTGAAATATTGACGAATTAGGTTCTGAGACTGCATGGTCACATTCTGTGCAATCGCAGGTAAAAAATAACAGGCTCACAATAAATGCCGAATGAGGAGGTACATTGGCATCACAGTGGTTTTTCTTTTTTTTTTACTCATTACTCCTGGCAACATATAGTGATGATAGATTCATTGGTATGTACGCTTCTTCAGACCTTCCCCTCTCAATTCTTCTATAACAACGGCAAATTTAGCGTATCTAGTACTCTGCATTCTCAAAACTATAAATCATTAGGTAAATTGCCCACATGAGACCTGTTCTCGTGCCATTAACTAATGCCTCTTCAGCCTGATTGGCGTGGCCTCCCAAATTGATTGCCACCCCCCGTACTCTGCTGCAGCCGGACAGCCATTTGCATACCATTATCAACCAAAGATATTACCACGCGGCAAGAGTAGTTGCTATCAATCCCCGCTCCGCGCAAGCACTGCGCCAGTTTACCTCCACGGAAGGCAGCTTATGCCTCTAAATTGAGATTCCTAAGTAAGGTACGGTCATAATCCCACATTGCCAAATTGCCATTATCCGAGAAACCAACTATTCAATGCAAGGATGAAATGCTGATCGTGATAGTCGAGAAGCATACCAAAAAATGTCCATGCCACTAACTTAGAGGAGGCCCAACGATGAATCACATTTCATGCATAGATCGACCCAAATTGTGCTAGGCGGCTTCACCGTGACGTTCGCGACTGCGGTCTTTACATAATTCATAAATTAATGAACGCAAACAAGGCCAGAGATCATTGCCTACACCAGATTAACTAAAAATCAAAGGTTAAAATCAACTTCCCATAGCCTGTGAGGTGCACAGTGGAGGAAGTTGTCGAATCCTAGATGTTTTCATGGTGGTGTGGTGTTTGAAGGTGGAATTTTGGGGGTATATAGTAACAGGTAGCTGCCGAACAAAATGATCGAGCGCTACTAAGTGGGTGGTATTCCCGAACGGTGAAGAAAACATGACATATCATTCGTCCCAATTACCTATATTAACGAGGAGAAAGATGATTCTGCAGGCAAGGGTGAAGAAACAGGCTAATGTAATGTGAAGGTGGTGGGGACAGCTAAATACCTGGGCGACGAATGACTGATGCTGTATGAGCAGGTAGGAACAGGGGTGAGCAAAAGTACTAGGAGACTACAGCTGTTCCAGTGTGGGACCAGGTGTCAAGCAAGGTATGCCTTGACCAACAAGCAGGAAGCTGACTGCATGGCGGGAAGATGGAATGACAAGCTGGCAAGGCCCAGCGCGAGCCGACGTTGATATTTCGAGAACCTGTCTCAGACCATGCTCCCCTGAACTCCAAGGTATTTGTGCAGCGAGGATAGAGTAGCAAAGGGCATACATTGGCCCGCATATCGCATCCGCCCATGAAATCCCCATGTGTATGAATAGGCCCTATGGGGCCTAGCCATGAGACGCCATAGTTTCGAGAAAGACCAAATGAAATATATGCCTATATACTCTATTGTTAGCAACAAAGACTCACAGATATATGACATGTGATCTCCCTTCAGACCAGATCAAAACCCCTGAACACTCAAGAAGTTCATGATAAGCCAACACACCTGTTGTCAATTTTTCACTAATCAATGGAGGTGATTATGAGGAGGGGGGTGTGGCAACAGAAAAAGAAAGCTGGGACTTAAAGAATCCAGAGCTATGGAAAGATTTGGCGCAGTGTGTGCCAACCATGTCCCCGCACCTTGAAGCCATGGCGGGCCCTTCCCACCTGATAGGATCGTAAAAACTTAACGTATTAATTCAATCCATGTTCTTGCTCCATACCATGTTACATACTGACCTGAATAGTTGTGACCGTGGGCGAGTTTGAGACAGTAGGCTCCGGGAATGCAGTGTACACTAGAAGCTGTCGTCAATCTATGTATGTGCATGGCAACTAGTGTGTGTCCGTAGGTGCTCTTGACTTACTTGAAGATCAGATCCTCCTGAACGCTCCAGGGCTGGCTGAAGTTCTGTAAAGGCGTGTGACATATGTAACATTCTGTGGTAACTTTTGAACTCCTTTGCGAAACACCTGAAGTGGCAGAGACTCGCAGGCAACGTGAACGACCGTGCATGAAGTAGAAATGTTTCATAAGGGCCGAGACTTAATAGGACGAATTGGGCTTTCTACATACTTGCAGGATCGGGGTGTGGTGCTTAATGCGCCTCAATGGCTCATGAGCCAAGGTTGCACAAGCAAATGTACTAGTCTATTTTATGACTAGTCTCAAGAGCACAGCTTCGTGCAGTACCAGTACACCATTTTTTTTTCCCCCCATAACTAACTGGATTTGGAGGTGCCGATCCCTACTCTTACGGCTCCGGTGCAACCAGACTATATTCTGGCCAGACTATGCGAGTCCATTACCCTGCTTGGAGCACTGCTCCGTGTGATGACGAAATCAGGAATTATGTTCGCAAATCGCTTCCTCAATTCAGTTTTGTAGCGGCCTTGAGTGGCAATTTTCCTTGGTCTTTAACGGCCCTAAGGAACTAGGACCAGATTGAAGTAGAAACGTTGCCGGATGTCTGGCGCCGGATCGAAGCCTCAGCGTTGCCAGATGATTTCCGATCATCCATGGGTTACTACCCTTAACCAAAAAGGGATCACTCTTCTGGGCTGAAGGGCTAATCGGGGATGGTGAGACAGTTGGAGATCTCCGAAAACCACAGTGCTCAGAACTCAGCTGAGAACCAACACCCCCACAGTGGTGTGCTTCTGCTAGTTTCTAATTATTTATTTTCGCCACCTTGACTCGCGAGCTGAAATTAGCGAGAAATGCACCTATAGCTCATTGGCTGCGTTGAAGCGCGACCAAATAACAGCCAATTCTCTATGCTCGCTGATCTGAAAAAGTCATACATAATTCAAAGGATATGCAGTAGATTGAGTCTACATACATCTAGAGTAGAAAACTTTGAGAAATGAGCCTTTGGGGTGATATAGAGGTATGAATCTCTCCCTAGGGCCAGCAATTGCATATGAAGGATTGAAGCGGCCCAATCGTGATGTTCTTTCTGCCCAGGTGATATGTTGTGCATCCACCGGGCGTAGTGATGATGTAATGTTGTGTACCGGTACTCCAACGGTAGTTTGAGGAAGGGACCTATCGCCTAACAGCATTTTCCCCCACGTTGTCCCGCCTTTCAAGCCCCGAAGTACTTGGGCAGGTATCAACTTAACCGCTACCCACTCTAGACAATTGACCGTTACAAGTTGTCTATCAGACATAGGTAGGCTATTCTGGTTGCACGGCCATGGGTGCTAAAGTAGGAAAGAACTAAAAAACCGTTTTTTTTTATCCTGCTTCCAACCACATTGCATTGCCCAGGCAACAGACTAAGCTCAATAGGTATTATTTGCTGATCCAAAATCGGAACCAGACTACAAAATCGGAGCTGAGACAGAACTAGAGCAGGCAGTTCCGGTCTTCAGAAAAGCAAAACCGCTCGGTCTAACCAGGAACAAGGGTGATCCCTACCGGCAGTCTGGTTTGCACGGTATTCCCCGATTGTGCCAGCGAGAAAACTAGTATAGTAAAGTACATCCAGTCTACATTATTGAATGTACAGCATGTACCGGTACGCATTGTTGTATGTACCGGTACGTACTGCGAATCAGCATGCATAGCCATGAGAGGATGTACTTTTTATCATAGACATCAAACGACATACATGTACAGATAACATATAGAGTGAGAAACGGACTCCGAGGCCAAGCTTAGTTGGAATCATTCATAATAGCATTTCACGGCCGGATCTGGGCCTTACACGAGTTTGTAGATGTAGAATATAAAGTTATCTCTAGACTGCATGCCTGCAAGAGTGTATACACATAGATGGTTTTGAGCTTCCCTGGGATAGGTTTGTACTCTGCTCTCGTCTTCAATTCATGGTGTCGTTCCTTTGTAGTCCCGAAGCTTTTTTCATCATGATCATGATTAAGCCCATTGGAAGTATGTACATAATTATGTGGAGTCTGGGGTAGGTACAGTACATCTCGTGCTTAGTTTGCCGGTTTCTCAAGTGACTACATGGATTGGACGTCAAGGTCTGGGTTCACTCCCATGTTTCCTATCTGGTAGCTCTGTAGAGCGATAGTTGGTGAGCTCATGTGCCGCCAGGTTCACGGCCAAAATTTAATAGGGTCACCATTTGATACCAGGGACCGAATAGGAGTAATGAGTATTAAAAAAAAATAAAAATCGTTGATCATCACTAAGGCAGGAACGTTCGGCCCAATAGTCTTTTGTCCTCATTTGCAGAATCCTTGGATCGGGCGCTCTAGCTGCGCCAGAGGCTATGTGATACCAAGCTTACACCTGTAGGCTATATTTGGGATGACCGACAGCCTGGGCCCTGGAGTTGGTGATTATCCTGGAGAGGTGAGAAGGTCATAGCACGGAAAGTGAGCTTAGTACACAGAAAATACTTTCAAAGTATATATGTTATCTACTCCTTCAGCGCAAAGTTCTAAGGTCAATGCTACAATACCTACAACTTCAAGTAATTTTTAGGGGAAAAAAAAAAATATAACTCCAGCATCTGCTCACTTCATGTAGTCGGATTGACTTCTTTAGCTACGAGGATTATATACTCTACGTAAGTATATCCCTTAGCTGCGATGAACTAAAAACTTGCTCCGTGCGGGCACCACACTACTGCGTGCATGCGTGTGTGACCAGGCGCTGGGCAGATTGTTTCAGTTCTCAACGGTACCCGACGCCTGGATCTCGCTTTACCCTGTGTAATGTCTTGTGTGATGTGCGTGGACCTCTGAACAGTTCTGACTGGAAGCGTAATGCCACGAGGAAGACCGGACCATCCATCCAGTTGTCCCTGAATCCTCCCGGGTTTCCGGGTGGCTCATCATGGTCCCCTTACTGGGATCGAATATGAGTAAGGTTAAAAAAAAAAAAACCCCCTCCCGGACCACCATCACGTAGGTGCGCGTGGCTATAGCCCACCAGCTTCTGTTCTAGTTTGTTCATACCTTACATGCGAACGACAACGCCAATCTGACAGCTCTCTGTAGTGTAAATCACCACCCTCATTCGCAAGCACTTACATTTAGGATGCATGATGAATGTATAGTCAAGGCAATTACAGAGCAGTCTAAGTCCATCATTGGTTTTACAAAAAACCTACCAGTATTGGGAAATTTATAAAACATCGACGAAAGGAAGGAGCAAACTCTACCTGTTGGAATTCTTTGAACACATACAGTTTCTCTTCACGATAGGACAGAAGGAATCAGATCTGGGCTTTCTACAACGAGCTTTGAATACGGGTTAAGATTGCAAACTAAGCAGTATGGAAACGGTTGCACTCATATTTCACCCAACTCCTAGCAGAACTGTACACCTGCTGACAGTAATCACGGTGGTAGCAAGTCTTTTAGGTTTAATAAATAAAAAGCCAGATATTCCTTTCATGATTCCAGGACCGGCACTCAATACATTTATTTGATGGCTGGATTTTATGAATTTTCCACAAATAGCGGACTTGGTGTAAAACTGACGATAAACGTAAGCTAATGACGTGGAACCCAACTATATACATGGCTGCTCACCAAATGTCACATCCCGCGACTACATGTACAGTACATTCCTGCACATTACATGCATGGGGGCAAAGTCATGGCCAACCTTGAATTGCAGCCTCTAGTGTAGTGTTCAGCCAAAGCCATATAGCAGGCGTGTGTTAGTCTCATGCCTAGGCGTGTGTACTGATTCGGGGAATATCCTGCTTGACATTCAGCAAGAATTTCGGTCACGTGCTAATTTCGCACAGCCAGAGTAGTACTTTACAGCGCAGACTACGGTAGTCTCGACGGTAGGACATGCGTGCCCCAGTCTGGTTCTTGAGAGACTGGTGGTCGAAATTTTACCCCCTCATCATTTGGTGCACAAGGTATATTAGAGAGGCTTGTGATGTCAATCGATACCCCTTAACTGCTTGGATATAATCAACAGTTTACAAACTTCTTTCGATATCAAATTGGGGATCCTCAATCATTCTTTTTCTATGCAGGTCTAGCCATAGAGAACAAGAGTGCTGATCGAAGCATGAAGGATAGACAACTGGAATGACAATTGCCAGTGCATCAGGAAGAGCTATTTAGTGACGGTGGTGCTTGCTTCTTTATTGCTGGGTCCAATTGGCAATAACAGGCACTTTGAGACAAATTCTTGCGATCAAGAACTTACCGTCTCAAGTTGGTAGCTCATAGCGACATGCAGTCTATCGTTGGAGGGCCTAGAACAGACCTAGACGGAGTCACTCGACATGGTATTTTTGGCCAGCAGGGAATTTCTTATTCAATTCCTTGATGAATGTGGGTATAGGGGCGCCCCCCCCTCCCAAGATACTACTTTGAGCCTCTCAAAGCCTCGTGCCAACTCATTTGCTCCGACATGCTGGCGACAGAGCTCTCTTGAACTGACGCCAGCCACGACACATTTTGCACGACAATCTTACCTAGCCGCCGGCAAGACGCCATGGTGAAGTCCGTTTATGATGTGAAAAGGTTTGGATTCTTCGTAGGTCCCGTAGGAGTAAGTTGCAGAGCCCAAGGCTCTTTGTACAACAGCACCCTCCTGGAATTGCGATGTGCATGCAGCTTGGGTGTCGACGTGGGTTGTGTACGGTATGGTATGGCAGCATACTCTTACCCCCCCTCTTCGTGCATCCAACTCCCCAACAGAAATGCCCACGGGGAAGACTCTGCAACCAGCGGCTTGGACTCTACACTTCAAAGGGGGGGGGTTCATGTAACCCCCTTCCACACAGACTTGTCTTGGCGGAGGTACTTCCAGGCCGACTTTCACTGGATTGTCAATAATCTGCACTGACCACGGCCTTTCTAGCGGCTGGAGTGGAGGTGGGCGACGGGGGTTCATAGCAGAGTTCGGGCGGGACGGCAGACGCGACTATCAACGGTGAACGGAGATAGAGACATATTATCGAAAAACATTCATATACACCTCCTCCCCACCCCACATAGGTGTTGACCCCCGAGTGATTAAATCGATCACCGAAAGCGCTAGCTGCAAGACCCTTCGCAAACGAAACAATACCCCACCGGGACACCGAAAACTTATTTCTTCCGATATATCAGGCAGCGGCTCGGGGCAATCTCTGCCTGGGCAAACCGAAAAGCAAAACAACTTGATAAAATTTATTATACCTCCTGAACACCCCATCTGAGTTTCGCGCTCTGATACCATACCCACAAATACCTGTTCGGCCTTGAAGAAAGTCACGAAAGAAATGTCTTCTCCAGCCTCCTGCCACTCTCCTACTTCACAATCATCTTACTGTAACTCAATCTTCTCATACAATGGCTCCGGCTCTACACATACTCTCGACGAAATGTCCAACATCACAACTCCAGACTCTGCAACACCCAAGGAAGCATACTCCCCATTGATCTTTGGCTCGCCATCCCCAACCTTGAGCTCCGCATCACCCGCAGAGGGGCTAGGGATGGCTCCATTGTTACCTCCAGCCAATTTTTTTTACACGACGGGAGCTGGCTCAGTGGGTTCTTCGCCCTCATCCTCCCACTCGTCACTCTCTCAGTACCCACAAGAATACTACCGACCTCCGGTTTCGCCGGGACCCAACACCCACATCTACCCATCCCCGTACGTCTCGAACAAACAGCAGTACTCATATGCCCCCCAGACAACTCCCACTTCATCCTACGCTTCCGGATCACCCTACGCCAGAAATCGAAGGTCACTACCTCCGATTGACCCAACTCGATTTGAGGAGGAGGAATGGTATACACCAAGCGGGAAGAAGGTCCGGCATTCCGCAATGCATTTGCACTGTGCAACGATGTAATATACAACTAAGAATCACATTGATGGAATACAGCAATACGGCTACAACAAACATCAGTGATTGAAATAAATTTACGATTATCATTCTTCCCCAGCCCTAAGAAGATTGTTGCCTGAGCCAACCAGCCCTGGTCAACAACTCATGGACTGTTCCAATTCCAGTCCAGCATTCCAGCCACCAAGTCGGGATTATCCTTGTCTATTGCCTGCATCCGCAGGTTCGGTCATTGGCTAGAGGTGGGAGGCGGTGGGGGAGGGGGGTGCTTATTGTCGGCGATCCGGGCGTTTGGGGATTGCTAGGCACCCGAAATCTACTCGGCAAAGTTCAGCTGGAACGGGCCTTGTTGCTGCTGCTTCAGCGCTTTTACTTTCGCCTCTTTTATCCCTGAGGGATTCCTTTCCTTTTCTTCGTTACACACAAGAAACCCCTGCTGACTCGACTTTGCCTTTGAATCATCCCTTTTATTTTCTTTTGGGTCTGGGAGTGGCACAACGGATTCGTTGCACCCTATTTAGTGCTAATGGGGTCTAATCATACAAAAAAAGTAATCACCTATTTCTTTTATGGAGTTTATCTGGGCTGTGCTTAATTATTTTCCTTGATTCAAATTCATGGGAACATTGATGGGGCGTCGATTGAAGGCGTATGGGAGTTGAACGGGAAGTGGGATAGTTGGTATGTGTTAGCGAGTGGGATCCCACCGGCGTTTATTGAGGTTTGTTTTTATTTCGAGAGTATTTACCTCTCTCAGCTTCATGATTCGCATTTTCTAACCTATAGATTGGGAACTGCAAGGCTGCTTGGTAGATTTCCTTTGTTGATATCCAACGTTTTTTAGTTGACGGATGTATTATTTAACATGGCATTGGATTGGGGAGCTGCGAGGATATTGGGAGATTGGTTGAGCAAGGGGGAGGAGCACCAGTGGTGCAGGATGGAAGGATTGGTAAATAATTAATCAGTGATGAAATTGAACGAAGGAATGCAGTTGCGAACTTGTCTACGAGTAAGCGTTCAAGCTCTGTGAGATTGTATTGTGGAAGCAGCCTGCCGCCGCCACGGCTGAAGTATCCTGCAGCGAGTGATGAGGCTTTACTCTACTTGGACTATAGCATTAGGTAAACTCGATGCTTTGATCACAATCTGCCCCATCAATCGATGGATGCGGCTGGGGTGTGGAGATATCGATCTGCAAATGGCAACCAGGCCAGCTCGAAAGCAGAAGAACATGTGGGTGGACTCATGAATCAATTGATCGATGCGCCTTGGTCGAGCAAAGGCAGGATGGCATGGCATTGCCCTTTCCCCTCATTTCGTCAGGCATGTACGCAATTGGTAACATCCACCTCCTTTCTCTAGATGCATCTTTACTTTTACAGCGTGCTTGCAGTCGTGCATGCCAAGGTTTTCAGCCAACCTGCAATATGTGAGCTAGAGCCAGCTGCCTAGCGTTGAGAAGGTTGTGATAGGTAAGCTACAACAAACGGGTTTAAACGTTCGCCGCCATCAGCAGCCACCCCGTTGAAACACCTTCCATTTTTTGCCACAGGACACTTTCATTCACACCACCATTGAGGATGTTCAGCGGGGCAGGGATCAACAAAGGAGGCTTTTGATTTGATGGAATGATGATGTATGTCGACATGATCCTAGTCACCCTAGCTCCGCTGAGCACATGTATGTACAGTACATGTCGGCATCGAGCCTCAACACTGACACCCTACTCGTGCACTCGCCTGCGTGCGTCGTCGGATCCGCACGAGCCTTGCGAGGCAGTACAGATGAGGTATCATTATATTTATATTTATATTTGCCTCGGGTTACACTGACTCCCTTGGACCCAGCAAAGGCGAAGCAAAAAGCCACAAGAGATGAACCCTCCTAAACATCGAGATGGTGAGACTCTCTAAGATGAAAGAGGGTCCTCTCTTTCTTAGAGCAAAATGGCACATACTGTAGGTACCCAACTCTCACCTGCTCCTCATTGGGGGGTGTTACACAGCTCTGGCATATGCAGATACAATCAAGCTAAGCATAATTGGCTCCCCGAGGCGCGGGGTGTCATACAACATAAACTCCATAAACTCCTTAATAGCTGTGAAGTATAAGATCTTAAGCTTACGCTTAGTATTTCGATTTCTGTCGGCCACGCATTGTGCATCCTCCTACTTGTTTGCAAGCTCATCACCCGCACTCTAAATTGAAACACCTAAACCCATCAACACGCCGACTATAGAGCGGAGCTCACGGTCCAATGTAACACGCCCGCAGTTTGTGTTTAAACTGACGTTGGTTTTTATCCGAAATTGTCTGACAACCGCCTGAAAGAAGGCCGGGACCGCTGAGCGGGTGGTTATAGGATATGCAGATCATGCACGTAGAGAGATCTCATGGGCCAAACCTCATGAGCGAACAACTGGTTTTGGTCTTACTTTTAGTAAGATGCTCGACACCTTGACCTCCAAAACAGCCTTGGTGAAAGAACCTGAGATCATAAATACTTCATTATGCACATATTATTTTTTATGTGCCATGCATGTGGACAACCTTTGTTTCATGATTACCATGCATGAGCAGGTAAGGCCGTGAGTGTCTAATTATTTGACATAGTCTCGACCAGGACCCTATATTTGACCGGGCGATATGAATAGCAGAAAGGGATAAGGGCGCCCATACAAATTCTGTCTGTCAGTGCCGAATATGGTAACAACCTCTGCTAGCTCCGGGCCATATACAACCGTAATGTACAATACTCAACCAACAGACTTTGGTACGGCACGAGCAAATCTGGCACCAACCTTGGCCCGAGTCGATGTGGCTTGCCCGTTAAATATGAAGGCATTCCCGGCAGGATTAGTCCGGACCCTGGGCTTGTTTCACACCCCTTTCAGGCCAGGAGACCGAGAGATCTACTGGTCCAACAAATAGGAAGCTTCCAATCCACCCTGCAAAACTTCAGTGGGGGTTGTTTCGCACCGCGTGCGAGATGTTATGTTAGATGGCATGAAATGACAGCTGTCCATCAAGACTAGCTGTCCATGGGTTTGGTTCAGTTCTAGTTTTCCAGCTTATCAGTCAGTTCAGCACGGTCACTTGGTCGGCGTGGCATGCAAACAAGGAAATGTTACTTGCGTGTCTCAATTGTCCTGAGGCGCACGTCACTATCTAAGTAGGGTACGGCTCGATAGCAGGCTGATGCTCGATTTGTTCGTTAAATTCGTTTTTCGTCTATCGTCTAGGTACCCACAACAAAGCAGGGTCATCCTGAGATCAAACCCACTAGCCCCAAAAATCTTTACCCCTTGAATACATATATCCCCTTAGATACCTGGGCCAAAGTCTAGTTTTTCCTTGTATGGTAAGCCACACGTGTAGTCGCAGCTTTTGTGTATGTGGATCGTCTATGCTCTAGAGGGAGTGACGATGGGTACAACTATCCAAGGGGTGGGTATGTACAGACTTCAATTTACATGTAAGTGGATCCAGAAACCCCGTCCCTCACGCTGAAGTTCCCCGGTATTCTTCAATCCATTGGAAATAAAATATGAGTATCTAGCAAGGAACGAAGCTCCAAGGAAAAGCTGCAAAGTTCGAAATCGTGAATAATAATTGCTGGTTACGAGATCAAATCCCAGATACCTACGTTATGGCCGTGGTCGGCCCAATCCCTGGCCTCCCAAAGGCCGGGCCAAGGCTGCGAGAACCTAACTAGATTCATTTCTTATTTTGGAAATTGCGCAAAAGATCAGCAATATTCCTAACCCAATAAGAAAGCCATTAGGATGAGAACCCTCTACCTACCTACCCTGTACCTGGCTAATTGTGCCTTTCGGTAGTTGGGATAGGAATCCTGACGAGGCTCTAAACTCTTTATTGATCTATTGCGGTTATTGGTGCTACTGGAGTGGAAACCCCACAGCACTATTATTACTATTTGTAGCTATAGTGTTTAACAGACTTTTGCAGCACATCTTTTTGCCTGATATCCCTATATATTGACGCTCAGTGATTGATCTGCGATTAATATATCTTATATATGTAGTAGTGGTCTAGATTTATTGTATTTAGACTACGAAGGCTGTTTTAACTTACAACGGGGCGTAAGAAC
Source organism: Terfezia boudieri ATCC MYA-4762 (assembly GCA_003788615.2). Classification (NCBI taxonomy): domain Eukaryota; kingdom Fungi; phylum Ascomycota; class Pezizomycetes; order Pezizales; family Pezizaceae; genus Terfezia; species Terfezia boudieri. The sequence goes on along the minus strand of ML121565.1, from coordinate 76,350 downwards.
TGCGACTAATTAGTATCTCGGCTCCAGTCACACTATCTCGCGCTGACTCCCAAAGGGAATGGTGGGAAAGATACTACATTATATATTCATACCTGTTGAAATCTATTGGACCAACAGGCTTTTAAGGTGTCTCGATGGAGATCCTAGATCCAACTGGGGGTGAGAAAATTGACAGCGTCCGGAAGAGAAGCTACCTAAGGCAGCTTAGCTCAATCCCATATGCATGTATCGTCATTAAACGATCTGCCTCGAAATAAAATGCCCGGCCTGCAGGGCACACTGCAGCGCAGCTGGGGGTTCGGCTCTACTTAGCCTCAGCGTGGCAAAATTTTTTTCTATGCAAGCGCTGTTCTTGCCCCATTTTTAATAATTCTTTTCTGACTCCATGCACTGGTGATGAAATCTTATCAGCTTGCTTCAACTTGCATGCATGTGAGGTATGTACACACCTAACCCGATTGGCTATTAGGGTGTTCGGAACCAGAGATCTTAGGCTAAGATAAAATAAAAAAAATTCCATGAAACCAAGCCTAATTGATGAAGACAAATATTTTGACTCAGTATGCATGCAATTACAACCTGACGGACAGAATAGAGCTTCGGGCATGATTACGCGAGTTACCTCGGTAGCATCCTGTTTTCGAGCAGGATGAGTGCCGAACTTCATGGGCATACATAACTTATCTCGCTATCAGCGCATACACACAAATCCATGTAAAGCACAGACTTTGTGCACTGCGACCGGGAACATTGGATAAAATATCCATGGTTCTGCAAGGCGTATATCACCTGACACTAGCTGTGGTTGGCTTTGCAATTCCATATAATTCCGCATGGTCGTGCCGTGCCATCGAGCGAAAATTGAGTGGATATGCACAAGACCATGTTTAGTGCATATATATGTACTCTATCTACATCTGTTCCAAGCCGCTACCTAGCTCCCGTTGAATTAGAAAAGCCACTGTGTTTGTTATCCAGGCCTACCTCCCTATGCCTGAACCCAGCAGAGATCTGATGTGCCACTAATTGCATGATGACCGCCATGTATTACCAGGTATGCATAAGCAATGCATGGGCGATACTACCCTTGTCTTTGTATTCAGCTAAGAAGCTGTGAAACTGTCACGTACGTATACCCCGCTGAAATCATGTTTTTTGAAGTCAACGCTCGCATAGAGGTTAAAGCCATACCTCGCTGAAGGCACTCGAATCACTTATTCAAAACCAAGGTCTTAACTGACCTCCACAACAGAAGAGCTGTGAATAGAAGAAGTAGCTAATGCCGAACTCGCATGCGTCATAAAGTATAACAGGGGGTGGTTGGTGGCACGTGGGGTTTATCGATGATCATGCAGTATGAAATGGGCATGAGACATGCGCAGTTAATGTACACAATCGAGTGATACATTCATAAGCAACCGATGGTATGATATTGCTTTATTAGAGACATTCTAAGGCTCGGTCATAAGGTTGGATATGGAACTGAGACCTTCTCTAGAAAGCTATAGGCTGTATAAACTTTGATCGACTCGAGGGGGAAAGTCGATCAGTCACAGTCCCCAATTCATTCGTGGAAGACCGAGCGCAGAGAGTCAAATTAATACTATGACAAATTCCTAAGGCTCCAAACTAGGCAGTATGCTAAACAGCTGAAGGCTAGAGGATGCTCATCTTCGTTACTTTTTCTGTAGGAGATATAATTGATATGCGATAGCGAAGTGTTCGGGGGAAACGCAAGAAAAGAGAACGGAGTGAAGAAACAACGTAAATATATTTCTAAGAATGTTTAGGAAAAAAAAGGAAATACGGAAGAGTCCAGGAATGGAAATATGATGATGCGCGGTTTTTTCATCGGCTACCTATTTGAGTCACAAGCTATCCTAGATGATTGTTGAGTAGTTAAGCGGGTTATGGTTTGTGCCTCCAGATATCACATACCTATCCACATTTCGGGAGCTCCTCATTGTGTTGAATCCTTCGAAGCTTGTATGACATGCTAATCGCTTGTTGCTCATGGTCACAGTACCAGAGAGGATCAGTGGGAGGTGAAAGGAGGAGTGCCTATGGTCGTCAGGACCTGAAGTGATTTAGCAGACTGACATCTGTTGAATTCAGAGGATTACAAATTGATATTTATGAGCTATTATTGACAGACCTAGAGAAATGTGGCAAGGGGGATGTACATTTGGAATCAGGGTAATGCTCTCATGTGACCAGTAATTGCGAAGGGAAGATATCCAATGAATCTCTTTCGGTCGATACCTATCTTGGATTCCAAGATTAGTCCAACGTTTCGAGACTACTGACGTTACAATGTGACCGTTTCGGATGGGATAGATGGAGACTGTATACACCACACACACCACGAGTTTCCTTCTGATAGCTATTTTCCTACACACCATAGATTTTCCTTACAGCGATTCCTACATATTCTTTCCCACCCTTCGGCTTCTATCTTCTACCATGTACATAGCACGCGAGGGCGGGAGATCAACTTCATTGACCCTTGAATCCATCCGGGGTTCCGGATGGCTTATCAACCGTCCCGCATACGCGTACTGAATTTTTTTTGGTTACAAATATAGGTTACTTAACTACAACCTAGGCTTGTTTACTAAGACGCCCAATAGCCATATGGCTAGCCCATTGGAAGGGCTGTTTATACTTGATTTGACCTTCATATACAGATGATCAGTAATTCATCTCTTTAACAAGAAATTTTCAGCTCTGCAGCTTTCAGGACTGCCTCTGTAGGTGTGCCATGAAGTATAACCTGAATGCTGAAGCTCAGATAAAATTTTGGTGCATTTGTAATTAATCTTTTCAAACATTTATGAAAAAATTAGTACATATTCTGGTTGTGATGAGTATTTATAGAATCGAAGAGATATACTGCAGACATTGGTAAATCCTCGGGAGTGAGAGAGGCTAAATAGAAATAGTTTGGATTGTAAGCTGTGCATATTTGTAAAACTCTGTAAGAGATGGAACCGGCCAAACAAAGGTCAACGAAGCATAGTAATAGAGTTATCAGTCATTGGGTTTTAGGTTTCAGTTGCAATGGCATAGCGAAAATACATAGAAGGTCGTAAACTGCGGAGACATTTGGTTTCTTGCGGGGTTGTCGACCACCTGGCCGTCGAATCGAATTAATATTAGTAATTCTCGTGTGTGAAGACAGTACCGAAATCTACCTTGGATGCCCATACTACATCTGGTGAACTATTACATCGCGCAATCTGATATACCCTTTGTACAATGCTATCGCGTGGCTGGGTTTCAATTGCCACGTTTTAAAACCATACACATCAATCACCATGCATGCTTACTGGTACTGTTCCTTGACTTTTATGATTTGATCGATTTGAATTCCAGGTCCACGGTACTGTAAGTAAGGGCAGCCTTCAATTGTCTGAGCCGCTTGAAGATCCCAGGCGGGGACCAGGCATCCAAGTATTCATGTCCGTGGCGGGGATTGATGGTCATGCTGATCGTACGATATTTGCAGCTCGGTTAAATTTCGCCTGTCAATGTCAGACTCAAGGTCAACCCGTTCAGTTTGACAGGTCTTGTGACGTTGAACCAGGGTAACCCTTGCCCCACGGGGTCGACCGCTCCCAATGAAGGCACTATCAAAATTTCTAGACCTCGCGATAGCCTGATGCTGAATGCGATTATAGAAAATTGAGAAGCCATACATAACAAGAAACTACGGAAGGTGTTATGCTTATTTTATCGACAATAGGAGGAATTGAATCCGCTAATTATTGGTAACCCTTCATAGAACTGGACTCTCTGGCTGCGAGTCGCCTAAGCATGCCAACTCAGGTGTTCTATCCTAATATACTGGCCGATTTAGGCATTTACATGCCTTGGTGAAATTACAAAGATGAACAGGATCGGCACTTGAGCCTCAGTGAAGTTCAATTGGAGGCAATAATCTAAGTATCTCACAGCATGTGATCAAAGCAATATAGCCCAGCGGTAAGTTCTCCGACAAGGGGAAGCTTGCCCACCCAACATACGCCTTTTGTCGTTTTTATACTAATACATACCAACTTTGCGAAAATAATAAAAACTATCAATACTATGAATTTCGTTCACCCAGAGCTATAAAAGTTAGTTTCTATCAAGGACTCTCTTTAAATACACTGTAAATGGAAAGTGCTCGTGTTGAAAAATTTAGGAAGTTTGAAGAGTGGTTGCCAAGTAAGCTGTCCCATACGAATTTGCATAACATCATGTATCCCTCGCCACTCCACTATTCTAGGGCTTCCAGCCGATTGGGATACCAGCTCAAGAACTAATCTTTTCTAGTTTGATTGTACCTCTCATGATGTGCATCTACCTACCTGATATTAACAGACTTTATAATGTTATTGGTCTTGACACTCCACCGTGTACTTTTGGTGTAAAAATAATAAAGGTGAAGATTAATGTCCTAGAACTATTTTTTTTTTTTTTTTTTAAATACTCATTACTCCTGTAAGGGGACTATGAGGAGCCACCCGGAAGCCCGGGTGGATTCAGAACAAGCCAAGTTAATCTGCCAGGTCCGCCGCGCGCGAAAATCAGAATAACGAGAAGGAAAATTCATAAGGCGCAGAACCCCCATGCTGTCATTAACCGACTAATGTCAGATGACCCCGAGAGGCCTGACTGAGGCCTGCAAACCACTCGCCAGTAGAAAGACAAACACTCGAGTAGACCCTTCACCAAGTAGAAAAACCTCCTCAAAACCCCTCGCAAGTAGAAACTCCACGAAAACTCCTCGCAAGTAGGAACCCCGCAAAACCCCGCGCTAGTAGGAAATCGAGAAAATAATAATAAAACCCCTTGCCAGTAGGAACAGTGTCGCCGGTAGGAACAAAGTGTCATAATAATGCCCGGAAGTGAGCCAGGAATTGTGAGAAAAGAAAAACTGTCTCCCTATCTCCCCCAGTCGTATGCCGTGGTGCGGAATAGTCTCCTGCCCATGCGGAGCCCATGTGTAAGGTCGATTGTCTCCGTCATGTATGTCCTAGAACTATACATGCTGTGCAATCACATATTTGCTTTCTGAACTGCTATTGATTCTAGAGCTACCTACCACAATATATGTGTGATATCCAGATATTCCCCGCACTTCAAGCTGAATTGAAACCCCTAATGTAAATTTCTGGCTCGAAATCTTATGACTGACCATACTCCAGCCGCTAGTGGAGATCAATACAAAATGCCGTCACCTTGCTTTTTCACCTCCAGATTGTGTTGTGTGACTTTGGCTTATCGGTATCCATGATACTCGGGTAGATCCTGAACTGTACATAGCAGAACATTGGCAACCACAGGCGGCTGCAATTGGTTTTAAGGTCTTTTAGGTGCGGCAAATATAGGGGATACAGCAAGGTTGAGCTGAGAGAGCCCAGTCCTATGGCTCGCTACTGGGAGGCAATAGAAAACAGCAAAGTGAGGCGGGTCTCGTTGGCTTGGTGTAATATGGCTTTATGCTCATTACCTGTGTATAGCCCACTCAGGTTACTCAAGTACTTAATCACTGCACCAGCAGTGACCTGCCTACGAGGCTACGAGTAAACCGACTCCCAATCCTTGGGCACTCAGAGGATATCAATATCAATTCGAAACAGACTTCAGGTAAGCGTTCCTTCAGTTCTAGGTGGTAGATACGTGTAATAATGGGTGATTTCACGGGTCTATCTGGATCGGTCTCCATATGTGGAGGCCTGATCATGGCCTGGACATGGTTGCGCCCTCCAGAGGGCACTCGAATGCGCGTAAGTTACATATTCTTGCAGATCTGGTTGCAATCCTGCGGTAGTGTGGTTGATCCTCAGTTTTGAGTCGTTGATCCTGTGGTAGGTGGGAGACAGCCTCGAACCTGGGATTTGGGGGCCTGTAACTGAAGCAAGCGCGCGCGCGCACAAACCACGATACTACACATGAATACCAGCCGGTCTAGTCAGTCGCCAAACTACTTCATATTTTTAAAGTGATGATCTCGAGCCTTGCAGGGAGAAAAATTTATAAAAAAGATACCTAGTAACTGGCGGCGCGCGTCTGGGTGCACTCTGAGTACGTCTCTGATAATGCAATCTGGCAGCAGTCTACTTATATGTAACAAACCTGTCGAACGCCTCGGGTTCATGGTCAGCTAGTAACCTTTTTTTTTTTGTTTTTTTTTTTAAGTTGTTACTCATATGCGGTCCTGTTAGGAGAACCATGAGGAGCTACTTGGAAACCTGGGTGGATTCAAGACAAGGCAAGTTAATCTGCCAGGTCAACGCAGCTAAATACACCAAAACGGAGCTAAATACAAAAAGCGAAAAGAGACTCGTGAGTGGGAATACTCCCATGCTGCCATTAACCGGCAGTGCCGAATGAACCCGAGGGCCCTGACTGGAGTCCCGAACCAAGTGGAAACGAAAAGCCCCAAACAAGCGCTGGTATGTGAACTCGACAGAAACAACGACAACGATAATCAGGTGAGCTCTCAGGTGAGCTCATGATACAGAAACTCAAAGAAGGCCTCCGTGGCCTCGAAACAAACATCTCCCTCCTTTCTCCAAACAACCCTATCCAACTCCTCCCAGGTGCTCCTTGACCCCAGCAGATCTTGACGTGCTCGGCTAAATCGTGGGCAATGAAAGGTGATATGTTGCGCATTTTCTAAGGGATGCCCGCACGTGCATGCCTCAGAGTCCGACTTGCCTATGCGATATAGCCAGCTTTTCTGAGGTCCGCAACCATGTGTAGGCTGCTAATGCCTGCCTACTCCACTCGCACCTCAGCTGGCCGAAGCCCTCCCTTGTCCTGGTTTCCTTTTGGACCGCTTTGGAAGCCGCGCGCAGGCCCCCTTCGGTAACTCTACGGGTAGAGCCTCTAACCACTCCAAGGTGCGACTCAAATGATGCTCTGTGATCGGCTTTCTCATTTCCTTCGATGCCGATGTGTCCCTCAACCCACGCGAACATAACATCCCTCCGTTCTGCAGTCCGCACGAGGCTCGCATTAATCGCTGGGGGAGCGCCCTTGCTCATATAATCATATTTGAAATGGCCTGAATGGCGGCCTGGGAATCCGAATGGATGCATACCATCTCCGAATACTCCTTGCACAAAGCTAGGTAATCGCATCGCCTGGAGTTCGCCGTCGGACACTGTTGCACTGCTCCCTAGCAAGCCCCTATACAGCCTGTCTTGCCTTCCCTTCCGATTAGTAGTACTGTGGACTCCGCTGGCAATCAACCCCCTCGGCCTGTACCGTTGTGAAACATGTCATCCAACCTTCTCCTAGAATGCCTCCTATCTCTGTAAGCCATTAAGCCTTGACCTTTGATGTCTCCGACCTCGGGTCCATAATCTCCCTGCTGATTATTGGAAAGTGACAGGTGTCGTCCCTGTTTCCGTAGGACTCGGTAGGAGAGTTCGTGGGGTCCACTGCCAATTTGTAGAAGGCTTCCGCGATCGGGCTGCTTCTTATGGCATGCGGGTCACTGCCATCCTGCCAACTGTGGTCTGACTCAACAAAAGCCCTGATCTGCGCGTCGCCAGTACGTAGTGACCGGGTCGCCCATGACTTCGAGATGTCGTCGAGCTGATCCTGTAAGGGCTAGACATTAGCAATCCACCCAAATTTCTCATGACTGCTCCCGTGGTAGGGCCCTGTGATTTTTCTCAGAGCCTGGTATTCCAGTCTCTGCATCGGTTCCAGCTTGGGAACGACCCCTGGTCGGTTAAAAAGCTCCGCCCCCCACGTGAAGATCGTTCGGACCATCCCCGTGTAGAGGGCTCGGAGGGCTTTTGGGCTCAAACCGCCATTCGAGTTACCGAGCCGTATAAGTACGTGGAGGAGATTGGCCGATTTCCCTGTTCGCTTAATATGTTCGTCCCACGACGCTACCTATAGTTAGGTACATAGGAGTAGGTGTTTGTTGTCTACATATATATTCACATGCGCTAAGCAGTGACTGGAACATGTACGGATCAGTGTACTTAATTCTGTTATGCTCAAGACGTCTCTGATGATCTATGAATCTGTGGTATCGCGGCGGTGATTTGACTACAATATGAGAATCTAAAAAAAAAAAAAGAAAAAAAAAATACAATATGGGAATACGCACATGAAACATAGACTTACATATAGCCTGGCTACGACGTCTCGGAATTAGGCAATAATGTGAATTTTTTTGGGGGGGAATTTCTTTAAGCCTAAACGCGCAGCAAGCTGGTGGCTAAACTCATACTTATGTTCTTCTCAATCCAACTATATTTGTATCTCACAAACCCCTGTCCTGTTTGCATTCGTCTCCGTGCAAAAAGCCGTTACTTATAGTAGGAGTTAAGCACTATGGCCACAAGAGCCACACACCGAAACGATTTCATGCCATATGTTCATGTATAACGGGCACGAAGGCATAATACGGTTTCAGTGGCTATGACACATGCATGTTGAACTTACTAGTGAGATATTCAGATACTGGAGGCTCTTGAGGGTACCCTAGGAAGATTGCCGCGGAGAATTGTCCTCACATTGAAGCAGCGCAAATAAATTAACAGCCGGGGAACGAGAATAACAGCGAATAAGGATTCCGGAGAAATTAATCGCCGAGATCTACAAGATATATTTATATCAGGGAAGTAGCGTAACCGATAACCATAACCGCTAGCGGGCTGCATAGTCGGGTATACCGAGAGTACGAGATATCAGAGCCCCAATGGAATTCCTCAAAGTTATTCGTATCCCCAGAATAGTTTGTATTTTCCTGCCACAAACAAACCAGAGCTATTTATAAACAAGATTGCAGAAGCCATCAATAAGCTGACATTAACGGGATGTCTTCCGTTCTTGTCTTTCATTGCTTTGGGGAGGTTGTCTTTTTTTTTGGTGGATTACATAACGATTGTACTAACCCGTGGAGGGTGTTGTGCCAACCAGACTAACCAGACTACAGACTATGGAGAGGCACAACCAGTCAAAGGAGGGTGTTGTGCCAACCAGACTACACAACCAGACTAGGAGAGGCAAGGCTCCCCGAACTTGAAGAATGGGTATGCTAGTTCAATCTAGTTCCGAGTCTATATGAATTGAGGGTAACAACTGACGATAGCCCGGACCAGCTAACACCGCATTATCTAGCGCAATTACACTGTACCCAAAGTTCAGTTGTTCATACGCCCACTTGCTGCTTTCATACTATCCAGTTAGACATATATGAACTATGCAGCGCCCACATACTAACATACTAGTGGTGTGTATGGCTAGATTCATAGCTATAGATCCATTGTTACTAAAATAGCTCTAATGACTGTGGTTTATAAATTCAAAGTACCTCGGTCTTGTTACTAGATGGGTCACAAAACTACCAACTACATAGGTACTCACCTCTTTTCCCATAATCCAATCACTGGCATCAAGACTACTAGTACTTGATTGGTGTTACGTAGACTTGGTGGTTAAACGTGAAAAAACCAGTTAGCCAATGAACTAGTTCTATAGTAATCCATCATCCAGAATTTATTCTAGATATAAAGGATTCATGAATAAGTGGATTGAGCCTATAATTCCTACTGACACTAGGTAATGGCCAGTATCGCTATGGAGGCCTAAGAGGACAATATAAATCTAACCCGGTCGGTAAAAACACTTGCACAGCCAGTGACTTTCGTAGCGCTCTTGCTATGGTAGATCCCCCCTCCAGGCTATAGGGGAATGGAGATGTTCCGGGCCAGCCGCAAGAACGGTTTGTTGTCTTTTTTTTTTTTTTTTTAAATACTCAGTACTCCTATGCAATCCCAATAAGGGGATAATGAGGAGCCACCCGGAAACCTAGTCTGGTTGGCACCCGGAAACCCGGGTGGATTCAGAACAAGGCAAGTTAATCTGCCAGGTCCACCGCGCGCGAAAAGCAGAAGAGTAAATACAAAAATCGTAATACGCAAAGCCCCCATGCTGTCATTAACCGGCTATACCTATGCCAGATGACCTCGAGAGGCCTGACTGAGGCCTGACTGATGCCTGCGAAACCGCTTCCCGAACCGTAATGCGTGTAAATCCATAAAGAGTGTAGATCAAAATGTGTCAACCAAAGAAATGCCCTGCGCATAGCCCTCAAGAAGAAATACCAAGAGAATCAAAAATGTGTCGAAAGGAAAAGAAAAGTGCTATCTTGCCCCGCGCCCAGAGAGCTTTCTGTACATGAAGCCGAAGAAGGCCTCTACCGCGTCCCAATCGTCCTCGCCCTCCTCTTTGATCCATATCGGTCGGTCGAGATCCTCCCAGTCTTTAGCGTTGCCTAGGCTCTGTCTTTGGTTGTGAAGGAGAGGGCATTCGAAAGTGATATGGTACCCATTTTCCATGAGATGTCCGCATTGACATGAGCTGGTATCTGACTTGCCGATCTTGTGGAGCCAGCTTTTTTGGGGACCGCGGTCTGTCCGAAGCCATGTATATGCTGATAAGGCATGGCGGTTCCACTCGCACCGCCTTACGCCAAACCCGGGAGCTGTTCTGGCTTTGGCGCGGATGGATTTGGAGGCCTGTCTTATCCCTCCTTCCGTTACAGTAGGTTCTTGGAGAGTGAACTGTCCTCGTGCGGATGCAAAGGCGGCCAGCTCCTCGCCAATGTGGGAGCGAACCCAGGATATTGAAGTGTCGTGGTGATTGGATTGGCGCTCCGCCAAAAGGTCTCCTAGTTCAATCTCGATGCCACTCCTCGGTGGCTTCGAGCCTTGTGATATTTCCATGGCCGTTGAAATGGCCGAAGTCGAGTCAGAGAGGATTGCGACCATGGACGAGTCTCTGTGTGCCTTTAGGGCTAGGACTATGGCCTCCCTTTCCCCGTCGGCTACTGTAGCCTCTTCGCCCATGAGCTCAGCGTTGGGTTTCCCCTCCTGTCCTCCGATACCATTGCTGACGCAGAATGGCCTTGTCTTCCCGTGCCGTCAGTGTATGTAGCATACTCGCCAGCCTTCATCCAGTAAACCTCCTATTTTGGCTGCCCAACCGCCTTTGGCATTTGAGTATGGGTCCAATGGTTCGTATAGGACGTTGAAACGGTTTGTTGTCTCGCGGGTGGCCCGGCCATTCCGTATTATCCCGGGCGGCCCGGGCCTTCCGCGAGTTTAAATTTCTCGCGGCTGGCCCGGAACAGGTTCAGTTGTTAGATCGACACAGGCACCACGACGACGACAAAAAACACATTTTTGAACATATCTCACGACACAGTGGGCCCCCCGAGCCCAAAACAACTCCACTAGATTCAGCTCGCCGCCGGGCAACACATATCCAGGCTTCATACACAGAACACCCCGTCTTCACCTTTTCCCCCGTCCTTTAGCTTCGTATTTTTGAGATATCCTGCGATTCTTCCCGGCCACACCGTACCACGGTGGAGGCCAACACACACCGATCACGCCATCAAGCACCAATAGGAAGAAAAGGTTGCTCCCACACGGCGCCCAATAATATAAAAGATAACTCCCACACGGTGCCTGCTAGCTTAGCCAGTGTTTCAGCACTAAACCAACGACAGCCAAACCAGCATCAGTTAGCGACCAACCGAATAACAGCTAGCACTGATACACCATCAAACCAACATCAGTTAGCGCAATCCATCCATAGCAACGCCACGCTATGGGGCAAAGCGCCACAACCTTTTCACGACCCGGGTCGGAAAATCCAACGCAGTTAGCAGCACTTTAGCGAACGCCACAGCGTATACGCCGCACCTACCATGGCTAGTCGACAATCGATCGCCATCCCTTTTTTGAGCTAGCCACAACCGATTTCAGCTAGCGCGACATCCCTCCTTCCTGATATGGGGGGAAAAAAGAACCTTTTCTTCCCGATACGACAGGGGTGGGACAGCAACAAAGTAGCGGCCATTATTGACGGAGAGGCCTACAGGACCTTGGAGAGTTATTCCATCTGGGGGAAAGAAGAACATATAGACTCGATTGTGAAGGGCCGCCTCCTCCTCGAGAAACAAGACGAGAACATCCCGGCGGAAATTGTCCAAGTCGACCCAGCGCGCATGGACACACTTATCCGATCAGGGAAAGCAGCATTAGTCACGGTAATTCCAGAGGATCAACAAATCAACGACACTATCAACGTCCTCCCTCACACGGTATGCAATGTCCCAGGCTGCAACAAGCCTATGCAACCAACAACCCCGGAGGAGAACATTGATATGCTGTTTAGAGGGGAAAGGGAGTCAGCGCCGTCACCCGAACTAGGAGTTCTGGGAACACAACCTATGGGGAACCAACAAGACACAGACGAGCCTGACCCCAACCCGTATACCCTTAAGCTCCTAGACCTCAAACAAGAGCCATGGGATCCAGACCTGGAGGAAGTACTTAACCAAGAGATCAGGCCGCCAACTATTGAGGAGCGGATTTTGGAAGTCAGACACATCATGGAGGAGGACCGTGAACTAAGGGAGCAGGAAATATCTGGAGTTCTCCAGATCATGGATCAGGGCCAAAACGAAATAAGGGAGAATATCAAGATTATATTGGAAGTACTCAATGAGAACAGGGAAAGCCTCCAGGCACAAACTAACATCATGAAGGAGGCTTTTACCCTCCTCAACCAACAAACGGCGAATCAGCTAAGGTTGATTAGTGAGCAGGTGGCCAAGTTGGCTCGGGAGATAAGAGTGGCCATCACACCACCACCCCCGCTACCCCAAACGGTGGTTCAACCGATGTCGGAGTCGTTCTACACTTCACCAACGGGGGAGATACAACGTATGACAGCATGCGCGGCGGGGGAGGCGGAGGAGGCGTTAGCAAGAGCAGAGGCAGAGGAGGCTCTAGCAAGAGCAAGAACGGTCATCCCAGACAGCACTGAGAGCACGAGGGAAAGCTCACTAGAGCCAATCCTATTCCCATTTCGCCAAAAACCAACAATCCCTACACCGACAGGGGGAGCGACTTCAGATAATAACAGGGTCAGCGGAATCTCGGTAGAGCCTGGCAGAGATTCGTATGTAGAGGGCAACGCACCGATCTGCAATCTAGGGACCTCAGGCGCCCCACCTCCAGCTCCTAGGAAGTCGGATGCTGAGCCCATCAGAGACCCGGACACCCACATGATAAACCATGCGGCCGACTGCCAGCCGGGCCTAAACGCATCCCAATATGCGGACACCAATCCGAGAGCAGGTGTTGCGGAGATGAGTGTCATTGCCAGGGTGGTAGAAGAGGCAAGGGAAAACAAGCGGGATCAGCCAAAGAGATCTCAGACGGAGGATGAGATCAAGGCAGAGATACGACAACATGAGGCAGAGACCGAGGCGATGATCCAGAAGGCGGATGCTAACCCTCTCCTGGGTATGGACAACGCACGGACTGCCGAGTTGAGCGTCGTCGCCAGGGTGGTAGAGGCAGTGAAAAACAAGCCGAGTGCAACAAGGCGGTCGAGAAAGATCCAACGGAACATCCAAAGGACCCCGGCACTTGTAGGAGGGTTTAACGGAAAGTTTCAGGAGTCGAGCAGATATAAGACGCCAGAGGAGGAGGAGGACATACACATCAGCGCACAGGGGGGTAAGGGCAGACAGACAGGGAAGGCACATCCAGGCACTGGCGCCAACGTCACACCCATCGAGAAGGAGGAGGACGCCCGCATTAATGCCTTTATGGCACAAGATATCATGGAGGTTGAGGTCACCGCCACCATGGAAAAGAAGGAGAAGGAGGAACAGACGAGCGCGGGGGTGAAGGGCTCTCCAAAGCATACGAGGCCAGCAACACCACTCCCCCCCCACCCTCCCTCCCCGGGCACCGGTGCCAACACTATTAGTATGCGTGTCGGCTCGAGTCGGCGCGAGTTCTGCTATCTTTTTACCTACTCGGAGGCCGACTCGGGCCAGCGCCTATCGTGTTTAAGCCGACTCGCACCGACTCGCCGGCTAATCGGTGATCGACCGGCACGTCGCCAAGCCTTAGTCAAATATATTTGAAGTTGTTATTTGTTTCACTCCTCGTCACATGTTCTTCTTGTCACGGATTGCCTCTCCTGTCACGGATTGCCTCTCCTGTCACGGATTGCCTCTCCTGTCATGGATTGCCTCTCCTGTCACCGACTTGTTTATACCATTTCTCAACTTTCTACTCCTACCACTTAATCTTATGTCTAATTTATCGCAGCTTCCATTGTATCAGGTCTGTGTTTCTCATGTGACGTAGATTTCATTATATTGCTATCGGATCAATGTCCACACTCCATGAATTCTACCTATCCCAATTCTACAAACACATCAACCTAAAGTAACCGAGATATCCCCAATTAATGAGCCGGAACATAATATGAAAACTAACCCCTCCCATATTATACCTAAACAAAACAACCCTACCTCAATAATTACCCCCAATTAATCCCTCACATAACACTGAAAAAAAATCAACCTTTAACTCCAAAATACTCCCAATACCCCAAAAAATCCATCTGTACAATAACCATCCCTAACTTGCATTAAGCTTCCCGAAACTCAAGATTACCGAGCCCGCAGTAATAATTACCTACCATCCATGGCCCCACATAACATCAACCTACCTATACCTTGTAGTTCCTATGCTGAGTAGGCCGTAACTTCTTCTGGAACCTGCTTGCCATTAACAGCGTAAGACTTACTGATAGTGAGGCAGGGCGCTTTCGACTTCGATGTGGTGTTGAGGGGGATGGTGTTCCTGCAGCCTCGCGCAAAAGACTTCGTTGGAATGAGTTTGACAACGCTGCCGTAGAACGTTCGGTGAAACTATGGCAGGGGCTCGTATTATCGGACGGTGAGGCTGCCATGTCATCCATCACTTCGCTCCCACCTACTTCTGTGTCACTATATGTGTTCGAATCCGAGTCCGCCTCTTCCTGAACGGCATCTAGACATTGTGGTACCATCTGGCGGAGGAAGTCCGCATCATATCTCAGAGCCTGTTTCTCCATCATCATCTGACTTTCATCCAGATCAGCCATGCCTTCTTCCACATGTGCTGGTATAACTTGTGCCTCTGCAGCACTGTATTTCGCGTGGACGGCGTCCCAGGATTTGGTTAACATAAGCGCAGTTATCATCTGGTAGCCCATTCTGTTGCGTCGGTAAGGCAAAATATCCCGAGCACTGCTGAATATTCACTCTACTGACACAGATGTGAGTGGAATACTCAATATGTCCCTCGCCATTCGTGCCAGCATAGGAAATTCACTAGCATGGACTTTCCACCAGGAGAGGGGGCATTTCCCATTCAGTGTTATTACCGGAATTGCTAGGTATCTTTTGATTTCTGGGACATCCTCCGATTGGCCTGTTGTACGCTCTTGTAGTCGACGCATGATATAGGATTGTTCTCCATCATTGACTTTTGCATTCTGAATCAGAGGTTCCAGCGCATACTTGGCGTAGTTATGATCGAAATAATCTTCGAACTGAACCCTAAGTGCACAATTTTGTAAGAATTATGTTTTCTGTATGTCACGGATGGTCTCGTGTCACGGATGGTCTCATTGTTACGGATGGTCTCGTTGTCACCCAAAACATATGGGGAAGAATAGGGATGCGCTGACTAAATTCATACGTACTTATAATACTCTGCGTATGATATTGAGTCACTGTTCGGCTGAGTCCCACTGGGATCTTGGACTGTCAGATTTCCCCAATCAAGGTATAAAGACAATTTCTTCGATGGATCAAGGATGGTAGCGAGGTTGTAGATCAGGGATTGCTTTTCCGTCTTAGAATAATACTTCTGGAACACCTGCTGACACGCTTTCGTCGCCAACAGAAACCCTGGAGCCCAGCCAAGATTACCGGGAAGTTTTTGTATACATTTCCGCTGTTTATGAATATGGTCGAAGATATCATTGTAGATGAAGAAAGCATTGTGGATGGTCGCATGCTGCCCTGTGGAGATCGCGTGAGTATAATCCGACAAAGGCTTTAGGAAAATAGTAGCTTCGTGAACATGGGTCCACTCCTCTCGACTTAACCACAACTCGGAGTACTTGTTCTCCGTTGTCGCCAGCGCGATCCATTGCTCTATGTAGCACTGGAGCCTCAATGCTCTAGTAAGCATTTCAAATGTTGAGTTCCAGCGCGTTTTGATGTCCTGGATAAGGCCCATGGGTTCTCGGGTATCACTTTGGAGTTTTTTGAATTGTGCTAGGCATTGTGGGCTGGCTACAATAGCCTTACAGAGCTCTCGAACCTGGATAAATGTTAGCAATAGGATTCCATGATGCGTATCGGCCTTCCGTAACATGCTGGCCAACAGTTGACTTACTTTACAAACAGATCACGCGAATGTACCAGGGGCATAGTTCTGCAGTGCTCTGATGGAATACTCTATGGGAGGGGTGGATGATATAGTATCATCATTATCTGGGTTTGACTTCAGTTCTTTCATGAACTGATTGCTCACCAGAGCAATCACATGTGCAAGGTAGGGAAGTCGGTATTGCTCTGGGTCCCATTTAGCACCAAATACATTGGCTTGTAAATGCTTAGCCAATGCCGTGTTGACACTAGCATTGTCTGAAACAACAGCCAAGACTCGGCTCGTGATGCCATATTCCTAAATCAATTGGCCTAGCTTGTTACTCAAGAGTATAGCATTATGAGATTCCCTACCTAGGTACTGGAATCCGATCGTATGTTGGCGCAGCTGCCAGTCCTGGTCAATATAATGGAGTGTTGTATCTATGAACGCTAACTTGTTCGGAGAAGTCTAACAATCTGTGGCGAGGTGGATGAATGTATCTTCCGGTAGGCTTTTTTGTAGCTTCTGTTGAACTTCTGCTGCATAATGGTATATACTCTAGCAAAGGGCGAAGGGTTGTTGCACAGGGGATATCAATTCCAGATCTGAGCAATTTCA
>ML121565.1:23917-54102 GCA_003788615.2 Terfezia boudieri ATCC MYA-4762 | reverse complement strand
CAATGAATGAGTAAGTCCGGGAATTTGTTATATTTGTTTTTTACTGTCATGATCCAGAACTTGTCACGGATGTGATGCTTTGTCATTTCTGAACCGATTTTATAAGGTTCAATTATACGCGTGATTTGTTTCTTTGTTTTCTTCGATTTTAAGGAGTATAATTATTGCCCCACTTGAAAACAACCTAACATACATTAGTTTTTTCCTCCCTTTGTTTACACTGAAGCTGCTAACCGATGACCAAATTAGTGGGGATGGAGATAATATGTTGTTTTCAAGCTCATTGGTCCACTTCCTGCCGACACAGAAGACGAGGACTATAGGGACTCAACCGAGGAGGACGATGGTGAGGTCAATGAATGAGTATGTCCAAGAATTTGTTCTATTGGGTTTTTTACTGTCACGGATCCCGAATTTGTCACGGATCCCGAATTTGTCACGGATCCCAAATTTGTCACGTATCCAGAACTTGTCAGGGATGCGATGCTTCATCATTTCTGAATGGATTATGTAAGGTTAAATTATACTTGCGATTTGTTTGTTTGTTTTCTTTGTTGTGGTTGTCTAGTGGCCGATTTTAAGGGGTATTATTGTTGCCCTACTTGAAAACAACCTGTTTGTTCCTCCCTTTGTTCACACTGAAGCTGCTAACCGATGACCAAATTAGTGGGCATGGAGATAGACAATGAATTATGCTTTGTTTTCAAGCTCATTGGTCTACTTCCTGCCTCTCACATAACCGAAGAGGATAATATATATATACAAGCAAACTTACCTTTTGCTACCATAGACAGTCAACACTTACATACTCGATGGCTAGGACAAAACAGCTAGCAAGAAATATCAAGACAATTGTGCCAGTGGCCATCAAGGCCATTGTGCCCTCGGCGATCAAGACAATTGTGCCCACGGCGACAGGGTCGTCGAAGAGGAAGTTGGCCCCTACGGCAGGATCGCAGAGTGCACCTGTCCCCAAAAAGAGGAAGGTGAACCAAGGGTGTAAGAACTCCTGAGCTTAACCCCGTCAGTTGAACGTAATACTAAGTACCTTATCAGTGTCCATTGTTAGGCAAATCAGGCGACAACAGGCCAGCACAGAACTAATCATCCTGAAGACGGCATTCTGACGATTATGTCGAGAGATCGTACAGGATGTCAACAACGAATACAATAACTTTCCTCTGATACTCGGGGGACGGACTAATGTTGAAAGAATCAGTATTATCGCGACCAATGCCCTACAAGAGGCTGCGGAGGCATATATGTATGAATTTTTTACAAGTTACAAGCCATTCCTCGTGAATATTAAAGCTTCAGGGTGATGCTAACCTTGACTATGCAATAGCGATCAACCTGTTTGCAACACAGAGTGGGGACAGAAACCCACCATGCCAAACGATTCTGCAAAGGGATGTGAAGATGTAGTATCGAGTGGAGGCGAATCGGCTATGCGAGGGTAATATGACGAACAAACCCGCAACTCCTGCACTCCCACCAGCAGCTAGACCACATCCACCATGACCACCACACCCACCACGCCCACCACCACGCCCACCACGCCCACCAGGCCCACCATGCCCACCACGCCCACTACGACCACCACGACTACTCACACCACTCGTACCACCACCACTCGTACCACCACTACCACCACTCGCACCACCACCACTGGCATCAGCACCAGTAGCTAGAGGACCTCTAGCGACAACCAGGAATGATTCTTCTTCGTCGTTGTCTGTGCCGTCATTGTCTCGGCCGTCGCCATCTTCGTCGTCGTCGTCGTCATCTTTGTCATCGTCAGAGCCGTCGCCATCTGCTGCGCGGTCCCCATCTGCTGCTCCCGCCCCGTCTGCTACTCTCTCCCCATCTGCTGCTCCCTCCCCGTCTGCTGCTCCCGCCCCGTCTGCTGCTCCCTCCTCGTCTGCTGCTCTCTCCTCGTCTGCTGCTGCCTCCCCGTCTGCTGCTCCCACCCCGTCTGCTGCTCCTCCGTCCCGGACGTCGGCTCCTCCGTCTCCGTCGTCTTATCCGTCACGGTATGAGCGTGGATTTTGGGACATGTTTAGGTAGATTCATTTTATTTTGTTTTATTTAGTAGTTATTTTACAGGTTTTAATTGGTAATTTGGGTTGGCGTGTAAGGAAACGAGTGGGATTGGGTTTGGGAATGGAAAAACATGACAATTCCATGAAAACATTGGACAATTCCATGACAACGAGATAATTCCGTGACAGGATTATTGGATAATTATGTGACAATTCCATAAAAACTTGAAATACTTCATAAGAACTAAAGGCAATCCAATCCATAAACCAGTGATCTGTAACAACTACAAGAATGTAATAGGCCGTCGAGCGACCCAAAATATCTCAACCAGGACAATTCCGTGACAACATTAGACAATTCCGTGACAATGAGATAATTCCGTAACAATTCCATAAAAACTTGAAACACTTCATGAGAACTAAAGACAATCCAATCCATGAACCAGCAATCCGTAACAACTACAAGAATGCCCAAAATATCGCAACTAGAAAGAACAAAGGGCTTGGCGAGTAGCCGTCGGCTACTCGGCTCGGCGCGAGTAATCCAGGTAAGAGAAAAGCCGACTCGGCGGCGTGGTGTAAGGGGAAATAATTGGCCGTCGGCGTGGGTCTTGGCGACGCGGCGCGAGTAAAAATCGGCCCACTGCACATGCTAAACGCTATACCTATTGGTGCTGCTGATGCAGAAAGACATCTCGTAGAAGGTAAGCACATGGGAACACCGCGACATACAATACCAGGACATAGCACACCGAGACAGAAAACCCCCCCACAGATAACTCCAAGAACACTGGAGAAAACAAACTCAACCGAAGCGCATCTCGCGGAGGGGAAGCCAGGAAAGGTACAACGCATACCCAAGGGAAACAAAGGGTACTGGAACAAAGGCCCAGAGAACACAGCGGACATCAGCCCTCCCCCCTCCAGACCCACGTCCATCCAAGTGCTTATTACAGGGTGCCCCACCATCCCGGCCAGAGGAGATGAGTGGAAGAGGTCCTTCTTAGCGGGCTTCAATGCCAGAAGAGAGCGCCTCGCCCCGGAGACCCCAATATGTGCTACCCAGGTCTCCTTTACCTTCTCCTACCCCACGGAGTGAGTGATCACGATTCACCACCCCCCAAACATGAAGCATGAGGAAATTATAAGGGCGGTGGCAAGAGTGCGAAGGGAGATGTACAACAACTACATCCAATATCCCAACCAGGCTATGATCTCTATTCTTCAGGGAACGACCGAGCTCGTGGCGCCAGGGCTACAAAGCACTCGGGGGGAGAAGGCATGGGACAGAGCGGACGCGATCTGCAAAGGCCTCAAGCTTGTAAGGGCGGCTCGGCCTCCCAAATGGCTAGTCAAGGGCAAGGGAGACGGATACGAGGGAAAGAAATGCTCGCTGAGATTCTCAGTGACAACGGCATCCCTCCGAGCCATCAAGTCACCATTACCCATTGTACACGACAAAAGCAAAATCTACCTCTACCAGCGGGTGGACGATAAAGCCTTCTACATTGACAAAATGAACTATATGGTTTCCGAGCCTTGCCCATCACACTCACCCGAGCCTATTCAAACATGGGGCGCCTGCACATACTGCCACAAGATAAATTATACCGAGGACCAGTGCTGGAGCAAGAGGAACGCCGATGCCTGGAGAAGCCACAACAAATACCAGGCAGCCGCAGTAGCACATAACACATGAGGCAGGCCAGAGGGCTGTACACAAGACAAGCCAGCCCGTCGTAATGAATAGCACACCCAGGGGAACATCAGGGTGGGGGAGAAATGAGGGGAAAAGAGGGGAGACGGGAGGAGAGGGGAGAGAGGGCAGAAAAGATAAGATCGAAGAGGCAGGGGGAAGTAGGAGGGGAGGAGGGGGGAGGGGAGGAGGAATCGGACGTCTGAGCGAGATAAAGGTAGCTTACCAGAATGTCAATCGCTCGGATATATACACATATACGACGCTGGAAGTTACCAAGGACTTTGACGTAGTATTCATCAGCAAACCAAGGATTTTTGACATTGGGGGAACACTGGGTACAACCAACCACCCGGCCTTCCTTCGCATCACCCCTTTACACCAAAAAAGCAAGGTAATAGCGTACATCAATCACTGGCACGCCAAATTCAGATACCAGGTAAACCAAAGTCGCAACGTCGTCAAGGTCCCCCTGGGCATAACCAGCATTACCGGGGTCTACCTGGACAGTAAGCACCCACCTAACTACCTCTTGGACGACCTAACATCCATGTGCACTCTCAATAGAGCTTGCATCTTGGGGGACTTCAACAGCCATCACCCAGCCTGGGGCGGCACCTTCACGGAGAGAGGCAGGATAGTTCAGGAGGGGGCAGAAACTAACTCCTTAAGCCAACACACTCCATACAATGCCACCACATTCCGATGCACTCACTCCGATGGCTCGGCTACTTCCTCTCTCCTCGATCTCATCTTCACGAACTCTAATGCAGTATGGACGGCCCACAGCCTCAACCTCAGCTGGCTGGGCTCAGATCACTGCTTACTAGCTGGCTCAATTCGAGGACAGATCCCGCACACCCGCACATACACAACCCCAGATTGGTTGAGGTGGGAGGATTACGTGGAACGCAACCCGGAGACCAACACCTCCCACTTTGGTGAGGCCTATGAGATTTTGGTAAGACTCTCTAGGGAGCTCTCTATAATAAAGCAAGCCTCAGCCTGTAGTAAGAAGTGGTGGGATGGAGAGGTCAGCACCCAACTCCAGGCAACAAGGCAGGCAAGACAAGAGGTGTATAGGCAAGAGCAGCGGAAGCTCCGCAAATTGATCCGGAAAAAGAAAAAAGCATATTGGGAGAAGTTCCTAGAAGAACAGGGCAACCGCCATCCTTGGGAGGTCGCCAGAATCGCCAAAGACCCTTTCCACAACAAACCATCTTGCGGTGATCTGAGAGGGGCGGACGGCCGGGCTTACAAGACAGATTAGGAGAAGTGCGCGGCCTTCCAAGAACACAATTTTATCACAAAAGACAGCAGCAATGTAGGTACAACACCGGTACCAGATCCTTTACCCTCTCCTCCAATCGCCCACTCGCCAATACTCTACAGGTCAGCATCAGAGGAAAACATCCAACTCAGCAGATGGGCTCTCCAAAAAACTTGCAACAACTCCGCTCCAGGACCAGACCAAATCTCCTACCGCCTCCTAAAGCTGATCAAGGATACTTACCTTGGCCGAAGGGTCTTGAATGACATCGCGAGGACGTTAGAGGAAGGCTCGACCCCACAGACATAGAGGGATATATCCTGCGTCATGATCCCTAAACCCAATAAGGATCATAATCTCGTCAAAGGATAGAGACCAATCGTCCTATCCAATTGCGTAGGGAAACTAGCAGAAAAGGTGGTGGCTGACCGACTTCAAAAGCTCACCCCTCTCTTCCACCCCTTACAGTTCAGCTCCCGAAAACATAGGTCGGCCATGGATAGCATGATAGTGACGACAGCCAAAGTAGAGGAGGCCCGCGCAGCAGGAGACCATGCCACCCTCTTAGGTAAGGATATCGTATCAGCCTTCAACAACGTCCGGAAAAAGGGGGTAGCGGAAGCACTTGACGCCGCCTCAGCTCCACCTAGTATCACCAAGTTCGTCCTCTCCTTCCTCTGCGCCAGATCATTTGATATTATTTGGGACAATCAGGTCAGAGAAAGGGGCTCCCTAGACGAGGGCACCCCGCAGGGCAGCCCACTGAGCCCAGTCATATTCCTAATATTTATAGCAAGAACACTCAAATGAGCAACAACACGATGCAACAAAATACACATCCCAAAGCACTACACACTCCGAACTAATAGGGCCCTCCCCCCTCCCTGGATTTCTATCTTCAGTTACGCTGACGACGTAAACCCTCTAATTATCATATCGGCTATATACACAGTATCAGAACACGAGAGGGTGGTCAACGTGGTTGATGAGTGCCTCATTAACGCTGCAAGGGAAGATAAGCTGGAGTGGGATGATTCTAAGAACACGAGGCTCGATTTCGGGGAAAAAAGGAACAAACACATCACGACCCTCGGGGTTATCATGGACAGCAGGCTCGAGTTTAAAAGACACATCAAAGCCAGGACAGAAAAAGCAAAAGCAGCGATGGACGTCCTCCTACGCCTAGGCAACAGCAATAAGGGCATGTCCCCTCGGGCACTCAGGAGCATGTACACAGGTCTTGTCCGTCCCATCTTCCTATAGGGAGTAGAGTTATGGGGAAATGACAGCAATATTTCGGACATGGAGCATCTGGAGTACCAAGCATTACGTAAAATCTGTGGGGCCTACCACGGGAGTTCGAAGGACAAGCTCCACCTCATCGCTAACGTCGAACCTCTGCAAAGCAAGCTGGTGGATCTTCGCACATGTTGGGTGGCATGAGTAGTTCGGACCGGAAACTCACAGAACAGGGAAATGATCTCCCCCCCCCGCTTCTAACATCATCAGCAGGTCCTTCCGATCAGCCAGTATCTTCGAATTCGCCAACCTCAGCTTCGGGGACTGCGACTATTCAAACCCCAGCAGCCTCACACTCAACACCCTATACGAACCGTCAGACCCGTATTCGAATGCCAAGGGGGGCTGGGCAGCAAAGATAGGAGGCCTATTGGATGAGGGATGGCGGGTGTGTTATACTGACAGCACAGGGAGACAAGGCCATACAGCGGCAGCAATGGTATCAGAGGATAGGAGAGGGAACCCGACCTCGAGGGCAAGCACCTATCTCGGAGAGGAGGCAACAGTCACTGACAGGGAGAGGGAGGGTGTAACCCTCGTGTTACGGACACACAGAGACTCACCCATAGTGGCCATTCTCTCCGATTCAACCGCGGCCATCTCATCCGCTATGAAGATATCCCAGGGAAGGCCACCGAGGAGCGGCATTGAGATAGAGATAGGGGAGCTCCTAGTAGAGCGCCATGACAACCACTACGACACATCAGTATCATGGGTTCACTCCCACATTGGTATTAAGGGCAACGAGGAGGCGGACGAACTCGCCGCATTTGCATCTGCTCGGGGGCAGTTTACCGGCCAAGAACCCACGGTTATGGAGGGGGGGATGAGACAGGCTTCCAGATCCATCCGCGCTAAAAGCAGGACCACTCCCGGCTTCGGCGTAAGGCAGTGTGAGTGGAACCGCCATGTGCTGTTGGCATACACATGGCTTCGTACAGACAGGGGCCCTCAGAGGTACTGGCTCCATCGAATTGGCAAGGCTGACACTGGATCATGTCAATGCGGTTATCACACAGAGGACGGGTCTCACGTCGTCTTCAACTGTCCGCTCTACGACACGCAGCAACATCACATGGGAAGGATAGAAAGATGGGAGGACATCGATTGCCCTATATGGGCAAAAGAGGAGGGCGAGGAGGAGGAGTGGGACGCAGTGGAGGCTTTCTTCACCTTTCTATATACGAAGCTGTACGGAAGGGGTGCTTAAGGGTATAGGAAGACGGTGACATACACTTTTGTGCAGATCTCAGTCAGGCCCTTCAAGGCCATCTGGCACGTAGCCGGTTAATGACAGCATGGGGATCTGCGCCCAACGAATCTCCTTGGTTTTCACAGTTTTCAGGTCGTTCTACACAATGCTTGTATGGGCTTTACTTCTTACTCAGTTGTTTTCTCATATTGCTTGTCTCGTTTCAGTTCGCTTCCTATGTTGCATATTGTATTTAGTCGTCTTGCACGCGGCGGGGCTGGCAGATTAACTTGCCTTCCTCTGAATCCTCCCGGGCTTCCAGGGGGCTCCTCATAGTCCCCTCACTGGGACTGAATAGGAGTAATGAGTATTTAAAAAAAAAAAAAAAAAAAAAAAGTTGTTAGATCGAGAATCAATCACGTGATTACATTATAAATATGTTCTGAACCGTTCAGCCATCTGTTCAATTGGCCAATGGGGACCCATCGCACTGTTGACCAGCCCATTCGCCAATCTGACTAGAACAGTAGTATACTGTACCTGCTTATGCTTCCCTATTAGCTAATATTCCCTCATCTTCAACAGTTTGTTCCATCCCCACCTCTAGTCATACAAAATCAGTACGCAAACATCGCGCCTTCCGTCTGTCTTCATCGCTCTCTTCAACCATATTCGGCTCCTGTCGCACATACCTATTTGGATGATACTTATTGTACTATGGAAGGCTACGTGGTTTCCTAATATTCTTACATATCGCCTTTTATTATTTTGTGTTCCTTTCATGCCCTTGTTCGTTTAGCCTATGCAATGCATGAATCAGCATGATGGCTGGCTATAGCTTCGTGTGAAAGGTTACACACTGGTAAGTATCTTGTAATAATACCACACAGGCCTTCTTACTCGCCAGCTACTTAGTAGCCAGAGTAGTGGGGCTATCTACCGAGAGAGGTTGAATTACCTCTTTCTTTCTGAGATACATGTTATATGATGATGATAGATATACTGTAAGTCACAAAACCTTGAAAACCAGCCTGAAGCCTGTGCATGACATCAGCAAAAAAAATCTGCATCTGGACGCAGCACATTTTCCTGTGCGTCTATGCTTCCCAGCCAAGTACCTTGTATTTCGCTACGTCCTATGCTTCCCGGGCCAAGTACCTTGTATTTTCCTTCCTACCCTAAGTACTCAGTATAACTTCTAGGTAGACCTTCGCACTTTAAATATCTACATTCCACAGAGGTGCGCGGAGCTGGTTCAAGACAGCACGCACTGGTTCTAGGACTGATTGATGCAGGGAACTGGGTTCTAAGACAGTGCAAGCTAGTTCTAAGTCAATGGGAGCTGGATCTGACATTAGCCGGCTGGCGGATTCCCTATTTCCAAAGTGTGGCCTGTCATTCCTCCCCAAGGTCACCCACAAGTGTACGCTTATGTGGACGCGGTAATCGAGGCTAATTATTCAGTGAATTCTAGGCTCATTCGCACGCAGATATCGAGATAGATTTGCTCACGAATTCTAAGCTTATATGGACGAGATAGCTAGGCTGATTTGGACGGTGATATCGGGGCTTTGCACGGGGATGTCGAAGCTCAATTGCACGAGTATCCGAGTACCGAAGCTAATTTATAAGCTTGTTTGCACAATGATACAACACCGATTTGGGGAGTGATTTCAGAGTGCAGCGATAGTTGTGTATTAGTTTTAGATTATATCGTGAGAATAAAATGTTTGTTTGGAAATGCATAAGATGCAGGTGCCATAGAAAAACAGCGCACTTGCAACGGTCGCGCCTATGCTACGAAACCATTTGCGTCAGAAAAAGAGATTTTGAGAGCGTGCAGCACGGCGGTTACATCGGGTAAGCATGATAAGTTGGGTGTGCGTCCAGATGCATAAGCTTAACTCATTTCCGTCGGAAGGAGCGAAATGTTACAGTCTGCGTCAGAATCGGCAACTATGTAAAAGGGCGTCATATGCTTCTGACGCAGATATAATTTTTGTTAATGATACATCGAGTTCGGTGGGGTTGCCGTCGGACATTCGAAGGTGTTCCACCTTAATATACTTACAAGATAGAAGTTTTATTATTTCGGCTCTCTAAGATCGAAGCCTGTGTCTGTTGATAGATTGTGGAGAATTTTCCTCCCTAAAAGAAGAACTAAAGGGAAGGTTTTGGACCAGCCCTCAAACCAGAAGATGATGAGACTGTATCACCACCTTCACTATATTGTCCTGTCCCAAGGAAACTTTAGAAGTAACGTTACTTGGCTTCATCTAGAGACCAAACCTTTCCAGTCCTCCCATTAGCTATCTTCTTCTCCCAGTAGCTAAAACTGAGATGTTTAAGACCTTGTCCGACTCTTCACTAGAGAATATTCTTATCTCTTGGAGTCCTGTCATCGTCTTCTTCTTCTTCTTCCGATGATTCTACAGGCTCTGGCAAGTTCGGATATACCACTCCAATCTCTTCCTAATGAACCTTACTGCCCTCCACTCCTATACTTAATTCACGAGGAATCTTGTTTCCACTTTGGAGTCAATAAGGCTCCTTTACCTGATAATTCTGCAAGAAGTAATTTCTTATTAGCTTTCACAAACCTTTCTACCAAATATCTATCAAAGTTGTTCTTAGGAAAGTTAGACCAAGCACACTTTTGTAGAGTAGCTTTATAGTAATCTCGAAATCATTTAAGAGAACCTCTAAACTACACAATATCCTTCCAGGCAAGTAGCTACAGAGGAACATCAGTTTCTCTGGATTCTAGAATAATAGACCTATTCTTAGTAGCTATTCTATGAGAAAATGCTATTGTATGTCTATAGTCATACTTACTCAATTTGAAATATACTTTTTCCAGAAATCAATTCCTAACCAGAATACAACCTTTAAAGGTTATACTACCAAGCTTCTATCCATCTATCTATATAAGTACCTAACTATAACTATGTATGTAGCTAAGTACTATGCTGTAGCAGTAAGATATAAGTACATTGCAGCTTTATGTATAGTACAAAACTTTTATTACCTAACTGTACCTGCTTATAAGTGTAAAACAAGTACTATTCTCTGTTAAATATCTGATCAAGTTATATGTAATATATATTATTTGTACTCCTTCTGTGTTCTTGAGTTTCTTGGTTATAAGTAATTTTTTTTTTGAAGTGTATATGTCTATGGAGTCTTAGGCTTCACATCTCGAAAGACTCGATGGAACAACGGGCTAGCCTCCCACTACCAGGCCCATCTGGAACTAGCCTCAGTATGAACTACACTGACTAAGCATGGGAAAACCTCCTCAGGACAAACCAATACTCCTTTGCAGTTCGGAAATCCCTGAGAGAGGCAGGATTCAAACCTACGAACGCAATTGCATTCACCGGATGGTTCCCAACTAAACCATCCACTCCCTTGTCCATGTTCAAAGAAGGGAAGCCTTATCGAAGCAGCCGGAACATTATCTACAAATTCCAGCTCTCCTATTTAAAATAAACAGCGTAGCCATTGTCCTGAAGCCCTGTGAGACTTCAACTAGCGTAGTTACAACCCCCGTTGCTACACCGGCTGAATCTTTGGTTGAACTGGCTCATTGAGGTATGCCAGAATATATCAAAAGTTAATTCGGGACATATGTAGACAAAAACAAACCTTCCGACCCGCGGTTTGATGTTTTGACGCAGAACTACTTGTCCCTCCCAAACTGGTTGGTTGCTCTGTCACAGTTATATTGAATGGAGGGGGGAGAGAGGGATTCTAACGAGTACAATTAAATTGCTGCCCAACCATCACACCCCCCTGCAGGCCTGGGCCCTCTAAGCTTTTTGTTTCGAGGCAATGGGTTGATTTCTATTAGTGCACGTGCGCTATCAATTAAATATAGGGTTCCTTGAGCCACTCACGCGCGCGCTCGTGGGTTTCATGAGGTTAATGTTAGATAGGTAACATTAACTTTCCTACAACGTTTAGTTGGGATCTTGTCAATTGTGTTTATTGAGTAGGTTGCAAACTGTGAGCACACGTTTTGTCCTAGCGGTTACACTCTCCAACACAAACACCATTGCTTGTGTTATGTCATTTATGGATATCATTTATGGATGGATAGTGTTGACGCTGTCGATACTCACCTAGATACCCTACTTTGACGTAGAATTCCTGACATAATAATTATACTTCAAGTACATGTCCGCTGGAATACAAGTGCGCAATACGGTAACGACATAAAAAAAGAGAAAAACTACTGAAGCATGAGTCTTGGCACGGGACCGAATGCAAATCGAGCGAGGCATGAGTTCAGGGTAACGTCGCAAAACAGGAGGCTTTTTTTTTCCCAGACTCTCACATAAGGAAAGTTCCCCATCGATTATTACCTAGTCTAGCTGCACAACAAAAACCAATATAACAGACTTGAAACGAGCAAAAGAAACTGAAATTGGACAGATTACAACTATCGTGGTAGAATCCGAAAGAGGGAAATTTCCAGGGATAAGTATAAGGTAGAGTAAATTATTCATCCTTGGGTACAAATGGGTCAATCAATGAGGTTTTTGGAGCGCTGGCCCGTACGCTTTGTCCGCTAAAATTTCCGCTGCGGCCACGGGCTTGGTGCCTCTCTGGGCGAATTTCGGCTCGTCGCCTTTGTGGTCTAACATTACTCTCTCTGAATTGCAATATTGCCGTTTCACCCTTGTTTTTTTGCCGACTGACATCACACTGACTCAGTATCCATTGCAATATCCCTGCGCTCTGCTGTTTTGATGCGATAGCTTTCATCAAAAGGGTTTCTCCTTTTTTGTTTCGCACATGTGGATTGATGCCAGAATGTGCCGTAAGCTTCCAGAACGCAACTTCGTTTCCTGCTCTGACAGCTGCAAATAAGGCCGTTTCACCCTCGTTATCTTGCAAATTGACGTCACACTGGTCCAGTAACCACTGCAATATCTCTGCACTCTGCTGTTTTGCTAAAATGGCTGTCATCAAGAGGGTTTCTCCTTTTTTGTTTCGCAGATGTGGATTGATGCCAGAATATGCCGTGAGCTTCCAGAACGCAACCTCGTTCCCTTCTCTGACAGCTGCAAATAAGACCGTTTCGCCCTCTTCGTCCTGGAAATTGACATCAATGTCACCGTGAGCCAATAATTCCTGTACTATCTCTGCATATCCCTTAATGGCCGCCATAAATAAGGGGGTACTGTTATTTGCGCCCGATACAATATTGACATCAATAGCTGTGTGAGCCAACAATTGCTGTACTATCACTGCACGTCTGGTAAGGGTCGCTATAAATAAGGGAGTACCGTTATTTCTGCTAGATATCTTGTTGACATCAATAGTACTGTGAGCCAACAATTGCTGCACAATCTCAGAATGTCCCACAAGGGCTGCCACAAATAAGGGGGTGCCGGTTTCACCGTCATACGATTTCCCCTTCGCGTTGACATCAATGGCACTGTGAGCCAACAATTGCTGTACTATCTCTCCATGTCCTTTAAATGCCGCCACAAATAAGGGGGTGCCGGTTTCACCTCGATCTGCTCCCCCTCCGCGTTGACATCAATGGCACTGTGAGCCAACAATTGCTGTACTATCTCTCCATGTCCTTTAAGTGCCGCCACAAATAAGGGGGTACCGCTGTCACCGTCATATGACATCCCCTCCGCGTTGACATCAATGGCACTGTGAGCCAACAATTGCTGTACTATCTCTCCATGTCCTTTGAGTGCCGCCACAAATAAGGGGGTGCCAGGATATGACATCCCCTCCGCGTTGACATCAATGGCACTGTGAGCCAACAATTGCTGTACTATCTCTGCATGTCCTTTAAGTGCCGCCCCAAATAAGGGGGTGCCGGTGTCCCCCTTCGCGTTGACATCAATGGCACTGTGAGCCAACAATTGCTGTACTATCTCTGCATGTCCTTTAAGTGCCGCCCCAAATAAGGGGGTACCGTTCTCACCGCCATATGATGTCCCCTTCGCGTTGACATCAATGGCACTGTGAGCCAACAATTGCTGTACTATCTCTGCATGTCCTTTAAGTGCCGCCCCAAATAAGGGGGTACCGTTGTCACCGTCATATGACGTACCCTCCGCGTTGACATCAATGGCACTGTGAGCCAACAATTGCTGTACTATCTCTGCATGTCCGTTAAGTGCCGCCCCAAATAAGGGGGTGTCGGAGTCCCCCTTCGCGTTGACATCAATGGCACTGTGAGCCAACAATTGCTGTACTATCTCTGCATGTCCTTTAAGTGCCGCCACAAATAAGGGGGTGCCGGAGTTCCCCTTCGCGTTGACATCAATGGCACTGTGAGCCAACAATTGCTGTACTATCTCTCCATGTCCTTTAAGTGCCGCCACAAATAAGGGGGTGCCGGTTTCACCTCGATATGACTTCCCCTCCGCATTGACATCAATGGCACTGTGAGCCAACAATTGCTGTACTATCTCTCCATGTCCTTTAAATGCCGCCACAAATAAGGGGGTGCCGGTTTCACCTCGATCTCCCCCTCCGCGTTGACATCAATGGCACTGTGAGCCAACAATTGCTGTACTATCTCTCCATGTCCTTTAAATGCCGCCACAAATAAGGGGGTGCCGGTTTACCGTCTCTGACTTCCCCTTCGCGTTGACATCAATGGCACTGTGAGCCAACAATTGCTGCACTATCTCTCCATGTCCTTTAAGTGCCGCCACAAATAAGGGGGTGCCGGTTTCACCGTCATATGACTTCCCCTTCGCGTTGACATCAATGGCACTGTGAGCCAACAATTGCTGCACTATCTCTCCATGTCCTTTAAGTGCCGCCAAAAATAAGGGAGTGCCGGTTTCACCGTCATATGACTCCCCCTTCGCGTTGACATCAATGGCACTGTGAGCCAACAATTGCTGTACTATCTCTGCATGTCCTTTAAGTGCCGCCACAAATAAGGGGGTGTCTCCGAAAATGCCCTTCGCGTTGACATCAATGGCACTGTGAGCCAACAATTGCTGTACTATCTCTGCATGTCCATTAAGTGCCGCCCCAAATAAGGGGGTGCCGTTGCCACGGACGTCAAATCACTCCCCCTGCGCGTTGACATCAATGGCACTGTGAGCCAACAATTGCTGTACTATCTCTGCATGTCCGTTAAGTGCCGCCCCAAATAAGGGGGTGCCGGATCCCCCTTCGCGCTGTTGACATCAATGGCACTGTGAGCCAACAATTGCTGTACTATCTCTGCATGTCCTTTAAATGCCGCCACAAATAAGGGGGTGCAGGTCTCACCGTCATCCGACTCCCCCTTCGCGTTGACATCAATGGCACTGTGAGCCAACAATTGCTGTACTATCTCTGCATGACCGTTAAAAGCCGCCACAAATAAGGGGGTGCCGCGTTTCACCGTCATATGTCCCCAATAAGCAGCTGCCAGTAAGGGGTTGTCTCCGAAACTGCTCTTCACATTGAGATCAACCACATCATGTGTCAATAAGCGTGTGGCCACAGCATTATTTCCATTTCGGGCAGCAATGTAAAATAGAGTATCCCCGCGATCATTTCGACTGTGGAGGTCAAAACACTCCCACTGCGGCCAGGACTCATCCGTAAACTCTAGTAAGAAGTCGCAAGCGGCAGCCAGGAATATAGGGTTAGGAGGGGTGGACAAATGGGCTTTATACAGTTTTTTCTTAATCCCAGCAGTTGGTACACGTTTAGACTGCTGTCCTCCACGGATCCAATTTCCATACGAAGGGCTAGGTAGAGCTGGAGTCCCAAGGAAATCACAGAGAAGTTGTTTGAATGTCTGGCGGGATGGGCCAGCGCAACCTTCCGACACATGCTCCAACCAATAAGAATCTGCATACTCCAACAAGGTAGTATTTCGGTAGCGAGTCCGCGGTAGCCCATTCTCAGATATCAATACTGTTAGGCACGACTTTGCGGCAATTGTATGAGCTTCCGCTTCGGTCCACTTCTCAGCAATGAGGTATTCTTTAACAGAGAGATGGGCAAATTGGACTACGTTAGACTTTTCGGATTTGTCCCATGTCAATAGGTTGCGGCAGAGCTCAAGCAGAACCTCGGCTGAAATAATATCCTGTGACCCGGTGGTATATCTCGTAGCCTCAAGCAACATCTCCATTGTCAAAGGCTCCACCGTGCACATGACCCACATTAGCGCACATTTGGCTGCCTCACGGCCATATTCTTCTTCGCCCTCGATCAGAGAATAAATCTGATCATAAGCTGCCATAAGACCTTTTGGCGCCTTCCCCAATTTCTGTCGGATATCCCGTTCAACCTTCATAGAAACCAGGAATTGGAGCTGTAGCTTAACCCACTGGAACCTGCAGCATGTGTCAGCGACTTCACTCAGGAAAGGTAGAATGGAGAATATCAAACTTACATTCCATTGGCTTTGTTGCAAAGTTCAGTATAAACGGTATCCTTGAGTGCAGGTGACCAAGGCGGCATAGAGAACCGCCTGTCTGTTTTGAACTCACGAATAATGTACCGTTCTATATCCTTCAGGTTGTCCGTGGCCTTGATGAATAGATTCGGCACTTTCTTAAACTCCATCACAATATCCTGGTCATCGCGACTGGCCACAAAGATCTTGACTAGGCTTTCACACTTCAGAATGACATCATTCAAAAGCTCTAGCAGTAGATGGCGATGCTTGGACTCATAATCAAGGTCTAGCTCATCCAAGGCGTCAATGATGATAGTTGTTTGTGGGTATATATTGAGAAGGGACAATAGTAAAGTCCCACAGTCCTCCCATCGTAGCACTCCAGACTTCCCTGCGGGAAACCTTTTTTTTTGATTCACCATATAGCGATTAAGTATCTCATTCGGCAGACCATCCGGCTGCCGTAGACTGAGTTGTTTGATAATCGCTTGCAAGACTGTCAGTGGTATCCTCCGTGAGGCTTCACCGTCTCGTTTACAATAAAAAAAGCAGAGCACTTCATTAGGATTTGTGGAATGGAGTTCTTTGATAACTTGACATCTAGAGATATAAAGCATGTTAATATTTGCAATATTCACGCCTTTGGAATCTTCTTGTAACATACGTGAGTTTTGTTTTTCCAGCACCCGCTATAGATATTTCCTCTGTCAGCCATGAATCTTTGGTACTTCTCAAGTGTCTACTTACGTATCCCATGCAGCCACAACATACTAGAGGCACTTGCGCTCCTCCATTCCTTGTACTCGGTCCGATCAAAAAACCATTTCCCAGTGTCTTCTAATAATCCTTGCAGCGCAAGATGATGGGGAGCCTCGTACTCGGTATTTGTGATCCAATTCAATACGTTTTTACGTGTTTTAGCTGCCAACAACAAAAATCTCATCAATTATTATCGCCCCCACGCATGCTTCAATGGCTAAGATGGCTTACCTTGGACGGATTGATAACAAGCCTGTAAGTCAGAAACAACCCGCTGGATGGGCTTTTCCAGGTCATCAAGGAGTTGTGTCAGTTGCTTATGATTGTGTTCTGCAATGGTTTGAGTCACAGCAAAGCTGGTTTGAGCCACTGTGAACGAACATAAGGTTCAGCCTTGTCAAATTCTTGTTTCTCTAGGGGTCGAGGGGCTTACCATTCCGCTGGGCCAATTCCAGTTCAGCCGCTAGCTGCTGCTCATGAAATTTGATCCCCTGCAGTATTTCACGTATGGCCTCAGGTTCAAGAATTGCCCTCAACACAGAGCCTATATGGCGAAGTCAGAGATATAAACAATGTGACATGAGGAGATTTTCGCCATACCAAGCTTTGTTCTATTCAAGTGCTTCGCCGTTTCAACTAGGAATTTGAGAATCTCCACATAGAGTTTCTCTACGGCAAGTTTCAGGCTAGAGTAGTTGCGTGGTTTCGATTTCACAAGGTAAAGTTCTTCGTACGCAACACAGCGCACGATGAGATTCCCAAGGTACTCCGTGTTAGTAACAATCTCCGCCATGCGCTCTCTATGTACAATTGCACTCTAGAAAATCTATCAGAATTTATCCAAGCTGAGTAGTTGAGATTTTACAGACCTGTAAAATAAATCGAACCATAGCCCAAGGAATAGCTGCGTGGCCTGGATCATATTGTATAAGTATATCACCAACTGCGACAAACTTTGATACCCAGTTGATCAATTTATCTGCCAGATCACGGACAATAATCCTTCTGGACTTCTTTCCATCATCAATGGTATCGATCAACTTCTGCTTTTCGCACGCCCCTCTAATCTCCTTAATAACGGTTAATAACTGCTCAGCCGCCCCAGACCCCTTATTGTCCGTCTCGTCAAGTGTAGACTGAAAATGGTTTCGGACATCCTCTGGTAGTTTCTTCCACGCTACTTCCCAGAGTGAAAGAGTATTCACAGTTTTTTGAGGCTGCTGCTCACTCGCAATTGGAGACACTCCACCAGTGTTGGTTGATGTCGAGGTCGCTGGTAAATGTACCACTTGCTCCGAGGCAGTAGGAGTGTTTGCGCCTGATATGCGGTAAGAATATTATCAAATCTGGTAGGAGCTTATCGGACTGGGGGCTTATTACCTGCAGGACCTGTGCTCGCCTCAGGGACCAGCTTTGTGCTCGGAGTACCTTTATCCCCCGCACCACAGTAGTCTGGCGCCAGATTAGCAACATTGCTGAGGCATTTTGCCTCTGCTGTTTCTTCGGGCTGTGGCAGTTGCTCATCAAGTGGGGATGCATCAGTTGGAATTTTCGCGGTGTTGTCGGAGGTAAGCCCTGTGGCTTGAAACTTAGTCCTATGTACCTCACTATATATCCCATGGCTACTTACCATTGTTCTCCCCGGGTTCTGAAACCGTAATCTGTGGCACATCACACAATTGCCTCTCCGAGCACCCGCTGTCACTCGGTTCTTGAGCACCGCGTGTTTCGGTGAGATTAGTATTGGCTGTATTAGCCTGGGCAGCATCTGTATTGACATCTCCCTTGCTCGATTGAGAGACTGCTGGATCTGTAAACGACGAGGTACTACCACAAGCTGATGATGCTTGGGAGCTCGAAGGCCTGCTCTTGGAGCGACTTGGAGGTCTTTTGACTACACTCTTGAGCCATTCCTTTAAAGGTGACATTTCTGGAGCAATTCGTAAGACGCTTATATGACTTTGAGAGGGCTCAAACAAGATATGATTGTTTACGAACCTCCACTAACAAGCCAACTGACCTGTTCTCGTGCCCCAGATTCCAACTGACCCCGCCTTCGAGATCGATCTCAGCCGCACAAAAATAAAAAGCAATAAATCCATCTAGACATCACGTGATTCTCTATTTAGCAATCGAATGTTATAACTCAGTACTTTACTCTACAGTCATGCTTTTACTACCATGTTGTATAGATATTTGGTCTCGTACCTAGTAGTGCCATCGACTCGGGTAGAACCACCTGTATTGAGGGTAACTACCGGCAATATTTAGTACTCT
Organism: Terfezia boudieri ATCC MYA-4762; assembly: GCA_003788615.2. Taxonomy (NCBI): domain Eukaryota; kingdom Fungi; phylum Ascomycota; class Pezizomycetes; order Pezizales; family Pezizaceae; genus Terfezia; species Terfezia boudieri. The sequence goes on along the minus strand of ML121565.1, from coordinate 35,178 downwards.
AGTACTCCAGGAAACTCGTTACACCAATTTACATTCCAAAGCCGGAGCTGTAGTGGAACAAACCAATAAGTGAAAAGAAATTTGCTATGTAATTCAACTAAACGATATCCACCTGTGTCCTGGACAAAAAATGCGATGGCAAACCCTGGTAACCCTATCATCTTTGGGTTCCTGTCCATGCTCTGATCATTAGGTGCCTGGTTCAATGGGAGCATTGACGAAACAAGCGGAATACCATCCACAGCCTCCAGACTGTACCTCCAAAATAACAACGCAGCCATTGCAAAAGCAACCTCTAGCCATGTGAGACTGGCTGCTACCCTATCCCATTTCACAACAAGCGGAAGTAGTCAGCCAAAAAGCCGACACTAAAATCCAAAGCAACAGCTAAAAGGAGGAATAAAGTGTTGGACCCCCACACATACAAAGGCTAGGTTTACTGATTCCCTTAAACAAACACTGATAAATGCGCTGCATATACAATTCGCGAGAGGCATTGGAATTAGGAAAGATTTGCTGTAGGGAACAGAAATTCTTTTGTAGTCTGAGAAGGAGTACTTCGGCTTTTCAATCGAACAATCATCGATATGTTGCCTGAAGCAGCTGAGAACTTTAGCATGATCACGATATTGATGTCGATTGTCGATATATCGGTATATTGACATTACGATATATTTAGCGTCGCACAAATTCATGTGCTCAGCTAGGCAAGAGGTCTTCTATCGTAATCCGAGCCCCAATCACAAAGGAGGTAGGATATTTCAACTTACAGTACATATACGAAGCACCTGTCTCTGGAACAAAGTTATTTTTATGGCATTGGCATTGGCCCGAGATATGCTATAAGTCTACCTCGCTCAATACCTATAGTAGATAAGAGTGTTCCGTCAGCAGCATCAACCTCGCACTCCCAAACTTAGACCGGCTCCATGGAGTAACATTAGAACCCCTTCCCCTTCCTCTTTAGCATGTGTTACAGGCAATGTTGCCTTCCAGAAACCTTTTGTTGAGATTTTTTTTATTGTGTGTACTTAGTATGCTAAATTGCCTTCCAAACGTGTCTTTGTCGTGTCATTTATGGGTGATGTAGGCACCCATACGATTTGAGTACTCTAAATTGCCTTCCAAACGTGTCTTTGTCGTGTCATTTATGGGTGATGTAGGCACCCATACGATTTGAGTACTTGAGTACTTGACATTATATTCCCTATACTCCGTAGGTACATGTCTCCCTGTATACAAGTTACTAATGTCTAGATTATTTGTCATAGTGAGTTTTATTCCTCAGATTGGTGAATGGGTCGGTCAATTAGCTCGTTTGCAAATAGTGTAAAGTACTTCACATTTCTGGTTTGACCAGCGCCATTTAGCCTCTTGCTCATGTCGCAAATCATGTGGAATTTAGGGATGTGCAGAAGGATGCCCGGTTTTGATTTCCAGTGATTGCAGCCAATCAAGAAAGGCTATATGAACTGTAGGTGATTTCAGGCATCTTGATGGAATAATGCAAGAGGCACGTATCCTAATCCTTAAGGTAAGAAGGTGAATAGTTCATATATTTTGTTCCATATAATTGACCATTCTAATATTAAAAAACGTGATGCTCGACTCTCTAGTTGTCGGGCTAGACAATTTACTCAGTCAGTGATATTTCCAGGAAATACCCAGATTTGGACTAATTGCCGAATCGTTTGGACGCCCGAACCGGCCAATCCCAATAACTGTTGAATCGTGCACAACCAAAAATTGTGAGTTTTAAAATCTATACCGGAACAACTAGCCAGACATAAGCAGTTCCAAATAAACCTACATGAACCAGCCAAGATGAGCTCATATAGGCTGCTCCAAATCAAAATACATGAACCCATATACGCTGCCCCGAATGAGCCTATATGAACTATCAAATTTCAAAACGACTACTGCACTCATTTAACCCGCACACTATTGCTTAGGTCACCCTCGTTGTAGTAGTGTGCTTTGGAGACATGCGGTGAACTGGAGCATTAAGAAACGGATACCCGACAACCCTGCTCCTTCATTCTTCCCAGTGATAATTAAACAATTCCCTCTGTGGGGCCCTTAATAAATAACCATGACTGTAAAGTTACAAACAGAACTACCTAGCCATCTCAATTCGCTCCTACTTGACACGCCCCTGCCAGCTCTCTCCCTCCCAGCTCAGCCCCGGCGTCAACGGCTTTATAAGAGCGGGGCCGTCTCATAGCCTTAGGCTCCATAGACATATAGACTCAAAAGAAAAAAAAAAAAAGAAAAAAAAAACCTATGTAAGAAGGCCCGTTTCGCTTGCTTGCTAGCATCATCTTTGGGGCGTTCTTCTTCCTCCTATTATTAGTAGTGGTTCCTAAGATATCTATCACAATATCAATCAGGTCAATATTGGCAATTTGTTCAGTCTCCGGAATGTGATTCCAATCCATTTTATTTTACTTCTGCCTTCCGCGGAAGAAAAGTATCAGCAGCCCATACCCAATGTCCGAAATCTTCTGCTCCATATCAATCTGGTATGCTAAGAAGAGGCTTGGGCCCATAATTGATGCCATCTCCGACTCCAGTGCCATCATTTGCATATCCAAATCCCTCTCACGCATTTCTACAAAGACTATCCCAGACCGCAGACCACGGATAAGAAGAAGAAGGCAACGGCGTTCTGTGGAAGGGTGGACACTCAGAGGTTGAAAGATGGACAACTTGCGTGTTGCGCGTGGTAGACGTAAGGTTGGACGGGTGTGGACAACCAGGCAATTAATGTAGTTCATATGGGAAAAAATACCTCTGCTCATGTCGACCATATATCTCTCAACTGTAGCTTTTTTATGAGCCTCCCATCATAGATAGTTGGTCCAGGTGTCATGCCTGCCATCAGTTCATATATGCGCCACACTGATGAATCAGCTGTTCTAACATCGTTAAGGCACGCAATTGATGAACCGGTCAGAACACTATTGATGTCAATTCAAGGATAAAAAGGGTGCAACGGCCTTATTTGTAGCTGCCAGGCCTGGGAACAAGATTGCGTTCTGGAAGCTTATGGCACATTCTAGCATTAATCCATATTTGCGGAACAAAAAGGAGAAACCGTTTTAATGATACATATCTATTGCTAGGTTCTGGTCACAAACATGATTGGAAACTTTCCACGAGTTCCTATTCAGGATCTAGTGTAAAAAATACGATAGTAACCCAGATATGCTATATTTGCTTCTGCCATACGATGCACTACAGTATGTATACGGGGTAACATGGGTCTAAATCCACCAAAGTATTTGAAGAGATTGTTTCTGTTTCCTTATTTTCCACTGGCGTGATTGCCTTCTTTTATTGTACAATCAAGTCATTCTCTACCAGTCGTACAGATCAACTTTATTTTTCTTATATCAAATCAGTACTCATAAAAGCTGTCTAGGTATAAAGAGAGATGCAGTTTTATTTGTACGTATCTTGAATCCAGCCGACATTCCGTCTGGCACATTAGAGTTCCCTGATGGGATCACATACAAAGAGTGAGTATTTTTAATAAAAGATAAAAATATGGCTAGAAAGTGTGCGTGTAAAATTACCCTGAATTCATATACCTTACGAAAAGGCACAAGTACACAACGTTGTGGAACGGGGTGCTAAGTTGGAGAATTTCCTCATGGCCTGTACTACCGTGGTGAGCTTCAGCATGTCTTGATAATAGTTGAACTGGGCATTCGGGGTGTACGTGTCGTGTTATGTTGTCTACTTGGGGGCTGTTTACTTAAGCTATTATATTAACTGCGTTCTTTCATATGGCTAAAATAATTATCTGCTATGCGAGCTAGCTTCAAGTTCTATGGATGTTAGATGGTTAGATTGGCAACAATTGTCCACAATTGGCCAAAATATCTCTGCTTGCAAAAATCCTCAACTGCAAGTATTATTCAGTTCCCAATAACATTCGTGATTTTTATTGTTACTATTAAGCGCGGCTAGTATGCGGGATAGCTGGAATTTGTTTTCAGTGATTTGATTACTTATATTGAATTATCTAGATTAAGTTAGGTATGAAGAGAGATGGGCGACTGCAGCCAGTTCCCTGCCTACTACTTAGACTTAGTTGGGGATTGGAAAAGGAGACTAGGCAGGGACAATATATGGTCATATTTTATAGGCCTTGTATTGCTCGGATTACTCTATCCACCTCCAAAAAATAGCTATCACAGCATCTACTTACTGCTGCCTTTAGCTAGCACTACTTGCATACCTGTTCTACAAGGCAATGTGGTTTTGAGATGAGGAGATAGAATTTATGTCTGTGAGTCTTATATGATATTGATTTTCCCTTGCTTAGGCTTCAGGTATGTTTTGGTGGCTAACGGTTTGTTACAGTATATCTATTATCATCTATATAATATGTATCTCAGAAAGGACTAAGTGATTCAACCTCTCTAGATAGGTAGCCTATGTAATGTCCACTACTCTAGCTACCAAGTAGCTAATGAGTAAGAAGGCCTGTGTGGTATTATTAGAAGATACCAGTGTGTAACAAGTACTAGTTACTTGTATCTTTGGAGACATGTACGAAGTACAAGGAATATTATATCAAGTACTCATTAGTATGGGTGCCAACAGCACCAACACCGCCATAAATGATATGACAAAGACATGTTTGGAAGGCAATTTAGCATATTAAGTACACACAATAAAAAAAATCTCAACGAAAGGTTTTTGGAAGGCAACATTGCCTATAACACTTGCTAAGGAGGAGAGGAAGGTGGGAGGGAGGGTCTAACATTACTCCATGGAGCTGGTCTAAGCATGGGCATGCGAGGTTGATGCTATTGACGGAACACTCTCATCTACTATAGCTATTGAGGGAGGTAGACTTATAGCATATCTGCTGCTAATGTTAATGCCATAAAAATAACTCTGATCTAGAGACAAGTACTTTATATATGTATGTTGAAATGTCCTATCTCCTTTGTATTTGAGGCTTAGATTACAATTGAAGACCTCTTGCCTAGACTGAGCACATGAATTCGTGCGAAGCTAATTATATCGTAATGTTAATATACCGATATACAGTAAAAGCTCTCAGACAAGACTGCAGTCTTTTTTACAAATTACGGCGGTTTTGCCAAAAGCTATCTCCGCATCTTATTCACAATTACTTTCTTAATCATAGGTACTTCCTTCATCATAGTTACTTTCTAATACGTAAAGTAGTATTCCATTAGAGTTACATGCATTCTTTCCTAGAACAGGTGATTGCAGTCTCACACTATGCCGGCCACCCTTTCAAACAATCTCTTCACCCAACTGAATGTGAGGCGGAAGCATGGGTCGTGGGTGTAAATGTATCGATGGGTATGTAGTGGGGATGTTGTCTACAAATATCAGAAGGTTGATATCTTATGCGTTTGTACTAAAATATTCTACCGTCAACAATACCTTTCTTATTCACGGTTACTTTCTTATACATTGTTACTTCCTTATCCAAGAGCTTCTACGGTATCGATAATCGACATCAGTATTGTGGTCGTGCTAAAGTTCCCAGCTGCTTCAGGCAATGTATCGATGTTTGTTCGATTGAAGTACCACCGAAGTAGTCCTTCTCAGACTACCAAAGAGTTTCTGTTCCCCACTTTCCTGTGGTTCCAACCGCTCTCGTGAATTGTATATGCAGCTTATTTATCAGTGTTTGTTTATGGGAATTCAGTGAACCTGGCCATTGTGTGTGGGGGTTTCCCTCCAACACTTTGTTCCTCCTTTTAGCTGTTGCTTTCGATTTTAGTGTCGGTGCCAACCAGACTATTAGTGTCGGCTCTTTGGCTAACTACTTACTTACGGGGTAGCTGCTCTTCTAGCCAGGGCTAGAGGTTGCTTTTGCAATGGCTGCATTGTTATTCTGGAGGTACAGTCTGGAGGCTGTGGATGGTTCTTGCAAGTAAAGGCACCGTTGCCATACAAAATTTGTATAGTTTGGCGAACTACCTACTCCTTACCTATATCTATGTATATACATCAAAATGGTGTCGCTGCAACACCAGCTGCAATTGGTGAGGCATAGTGCGAATCAGTCTCCGCAACTTATTTTATTCCATATAGCCTGCGCAGCAGTCTACCAATATTTCTGTATCCCAAATTTCTCTCAATCTTGCTCAGTATCCCCCTTATTGTTGAACGTGTGCCTTTTGCCTTCATTTTGCCCGACAGCGAGAGATTATTCGAGAGTGTAGCAGTTGTGGGAAAATAAATGAAAGAGGAGTGTGGAATAGAGCGTTGCCTTGGAAACATCCTGGTCACTTTAGTGCTTCGCCAGACACCCAAGTAGGTAGGTACCGCACTGGGCTTCATCATTCGATTGGTAAATAGTGAATCACGTGATGTCTAGACGGATTTATTGCTTTGCATTTTTGTGCGGCTGAGCTAGTTATCATCAAACCCATTCGATGCACGATCGATCTCGAAGGCGGTCGACAGCGGCAGTGACCTCGAGCTTCTTATCTTCAGACAATACTAGTTGGCTTGTTAGCGGAGGTTTATAAAGAATCATAACTTGTTTGAGCCCTCTTAAAGCTATATAAGCGGCCTACGAATTGCCCCAGAAATGTCACCTTTAAAGGAATGGCTCAAGAGTGTAGTCAAAAGACCTTCAAATCGCTCCAAGAGCAGGCCTTCGAGCTCCCAAGCATCATCAGCTTGTGGTAGTACCTCGTCGTTTACAGATCCAGCAGTCTCTCAATCGAGCAAGGCAGATGTCAATACAGATGCTGCCCAGGCAAATACAGCCAATATTAATGTCACAGAAACACCCGGTGCTCAAGAACCGAGTGACAGCTCGGAGAGGCAATTGTTTGTTGTGCCACAGATTACGGTTTCAGGACCCGAGAACAATGGTAAGTAGCCATGGGATATATGCCAGCGAGGTACCCAAGACTAAGTTTCAAGCCACAGGGACTACCTCCGACAAAACCGCGAAAATTCCAACTGATGCGTCCCCACTTGATGAGCAACTGCCACAGCCCGAAGAAACAGCAGAGGCAAAATGCCTCAGCAATGTTGCTAATCTAGCGCCAGAATATTTTGGTGCGGGGGGTAAAGGTACTCCGAGCACACAGCTGGTCCCTGAGGCGAGCACAGGTCCTGCAGGTAATAAGTCCCCAGTCCGATAAGCTCCTACCAGATTTGATAATCTTCTTACCGCATATCAGGCGCAAACACTCCTACTGCCTCGGAGCAAGTGGTACATTTACCAGCGACCTCGACATCAACCAACACGGGTGGAGTGTCTCCAATTGCGAGTGAGCAGCAGCCTCAAAAAACTGTGAATACTCTTTCACTCTGGGAAGTAGCGTGGAAGAAACTACCAGAGGATGTCCGAAACCATTTTCAGTCTACACTTGACGAGACGGACAATAAGGGGTCTAGGGCAGCTGAGCAGTTATTAACCGTTATTAAGGAGATTAGAGGGACGTGCGAAAAGCAAAAGTTGATCGATACTATTGATGATGGAAAGAAGTCCAGAAGGATTATTGTCCGTGATCTGGCAGATAAACTGATCAACTGGGTATCCAAGTTTGTCGCAGTTGGTGACATACTTGTACAATATGATCCAGGCCACGCAGCTATTCCTTGGGCTATGGTTCGATTTATTTTACAGGTCTGTAAAATCTTAACTACTCAGCTTGGATGAATTCTGATAGATTTTCTAGAGTGCAATTGTACATAGAGAGCGCATGGCGGAGATTGTGACCAACACGGAGTACCTTGGGAATCTCATCGTGCGCTGTGTTGCGTACGAAGAACTTTACCTTGGAGAATCGAAACCACGCAACTACTCTAGCCTGAAACTTGCTGTAGAGAAACTCTATCTGGAGATTCTCAAATTCCTTGTTGAAACGGCGAAGCACTTGAATAGAACAAAGCTTGGTATGCCTAGAATCTCCTCATGTCACATTGTTTATATCTCTGACTTCACCATATAGGCTCTGTGTTGAGGGCAATTCTTGAACCTGAGGCCATACGTGAAATACTGCAGGGGATCAAATCTCATGAGCAGCAGCTAGCGGCTGAACTGGAATTGGCCCAGCGGAACGGTAAGCCCCTCGACCCCTAGCGAAACAAGCATTTGACAAGGCTGAACCTTATGTTCGTTCATCGTTCGCAGTGGCTCAAACCAACTTTGCTGTGACTCAAAGCGTTGCAGAACACAATCATAAGCAACTGACACAACTCCTTGATGACCTGGAAAAGCCCATCCAGAGGGTTGTTTCTGACTTACAGGCTTGTTATCAATCCGTCCAAGGTAAGCCATCCTAGCCATTGAAGCATGCGTGGGGGCGATAATAATTGATGAGATTTTTGTTGTTGGCAGCTAAAACACGTAAAAACGTATTGAATTGGATCACAAATACCGAGTACGAGGCTCCCCATCATCTTGCGCTGCAAGGATTGTTGGAAGACACTGGGAAATGGTTTTTTGATCGGACCGAGTACAAGGAATGGAGGAGCGCAAGTGCCTCTAGTATGCTGTGGCTGCATGGGATACGTAAGTAGACACTGGAGAAGTACCAAAAGATTCATGGCTGACAGAGGAAATATTTATAGCGGGTGCTGGAAAAACAAAACTCACGTACGTCACAACAAGATTCCAAAGGTGAATATTGCGAAAATTAACATGCTCTATATCTCTAGATGCCAAGTTATCAAAGAACTCCATTCCACAAATCCTAATGAAGTGCTCTGCTTTTTTTATTGTAAACGAGACGGTGAAGCCTCACGGAGGATACCACTGACAGTCTTGCAAGCGATTATCAAACAACTCAGTCTACGGCAGCCGGATGGTCTGCCGAATGAGATACTTAATCGCTATATGGTGGATCAAAAAAATGGTTTTCCCGCAGGGAAGTCTGGAGTGCTACGATGGGAGGACTGTGGGACTTTACTATTGTCCCTTCTCAATATGTACCCACAAACAACTATTATCATTGACGCCTTGGATGAGCTAGACCTTGATTATGAGTCCAAGCATCGCCATTTACTGCTAGAGCTTTTGAATGATGTCATTCTGAAGTGTGAAAGCCTAGTCAAGATCTTTGTGGCCAGTCGTGATGACCAGGATATTGTGATGGAGTTTAAGAAAGTGCCGAATCTATTCATCAAGGCCACGGACAACCTGAAGGATATAGAACGGTACATTATTCGTGAGTTCGAAACAGATAGGCGGTTCACTAGGCCGCCTTGGTCACCTGCACTCAAGAATACCGTTTATGCTGTACTTTGCGACAAAGCCAATGGAATGTATCATATTCTCCATTCTAACTTTTCCTGAGTGAAGTCGCTGACACATGCTGCAGGTTCCAGTGGGTTAAGCTACAGCTCCAATTCCTGGTTTCTATGAAGGTTGAAGAGGATATTCGACAGAAATTGGGGAAGGCGCCAAAAGGTCTTATGGCAGCTTATGATCAGATTTATTCTCTGATCGAGGACGAAGAAGAATATGGCCGTGAGGCAGCCAAATGTGCGCTAATGTGGGTCATGTGCACGGTGATGCCTTTGACAATGGAGATGTTGCTTGAGGCTACAAGATATGCCATCGGATCACAGGATATTATTTCAGCCGAGGTTTTGCTTGAGCTCTGTCGCAACCTATTGACATGGGACAAATCCGAAAAGTCTAACGTAGTCCAATTTGCCCATCTCTCTGTTAAAGAATACCTCATTGGTGAGAAGTGGACCGAAGCGGAAGCTCATGCAATTGCCGCAAAGTCGTGCCTAACAGTATTGATATCTGAGAATGGGCTACCGCGGCCTGGCTACCGAATTACTACCTTGTTGGAGTATGCAGATTCTTATTGGTTGGACCATGTGTCGGAAGGTTCCGCTGGCCCATCCCGCCAGACATTCAAACCCCTTTGTGTTTTCCTTGGGAGTCCAGCTCTACCTAGCCCTTCGTATGGAAATTGGATCCGTGGAAGACAGCTGTTTGGTGTGCCAACCAGACCACAGTTTAGTCTTGCACCAAATGCTCGGATTGAGGAAAAACTGGATAAAGTCTACTGTTCCACCCCCCCTAACCCTATATTCTTGGTTGCCGCTTGCGACTTCTTACTAGAGTTTACGGATGAGTCCTGGCCGCAGTGGGAGTGTTTTGACCTCCACAGTCGAAACGATCGCGGGGATACTCTATTTTACATTGCTGCCCGAAATGGAAATAATGCTGTGGCCACACGCTTATTGACACATGATGTGGTTGATCTCAATGTGAAGAGCAGTTTCGGAGACAACCCCTTACTGGCAGCTGCTTATTGGGGACATCGCAACTGTAGTTACCGTGACACTCGGTTGTTAACGACATGATAGAGACGTACAGGAAGTTCACGGCGGTGTATATTCCCTCACGTCCATATTGGCAGTAAACTGAGGGTGAAGCGCAACTGTAGTTACCGTGACACTCGGTTGTTAACGACATGATAGAGACGTACAGGAAGTTCACGGCGGTGTTTATTCCCCCACGTCCAAAATGGCAGTATACTGAGGGGGAAGCGCAACTGTAGTTACCGTGACACTCGGTTGTTAACGACGTGATAGAGACGTACAGGAAGTTCACGGCGATTTTTATTCCCTCACGTCCATAGTGGCAGTATACTGAGGGTGAAGCGCAACTGTAGTTACCGTGACACTCGGTTGTTAACGACATGATAGAGACGTACAGGAAGTTCACGGCGGTGTATATTCCCTCACGTCCATATTGGCAGTAAACTGAGGGTGAAGCGCAACTGTAGTTACCGTGACACTCGGTTGTTAACGACATGATAGAGACGTACAGGAAGTTCACGGCGGTGTATATTCCCTCACGTCCAAAATGGCAGTATACTGAGGGGGAAGCGCAACTGTAGTTACCGTGACACTCGGTTGTTAACGACGTGATAGAGACATACAGGCGATTCACGGCGGTGTTTATTCCCCCACGGCCTAAAGGTGAGGCGGAAGGGGAAGCGCAACTGTAGTCACCGTGATACTCGGTTGTTAACGACGTGATAGAGACGTACAGGATGTTCACGGCGGTGTATATTCCCTCACGTCCATAATGGCAGTATACTGAGGGGGAAGCGCAACTGTAGTTACCGTGACACTCGGTTGTTAACGACGTGATAGAGACATACAGGCGATTCACGGCGATTTTTATTCCCTCACGTCCAAAGTGGCAGTATACTGAGGGGGAAGCGCAACTGTAGTTACCGTGACACTCGGTTGTTAACGACGTGATAGAAACT
>ML121564.1:419611-435820 GCA_003788615.2 Terfezia boudieri ATCC MYA-4762 | reverse complement strand
CTCGATTACTAGAAGAATTCCATCCCCCTTAGGGGAGGATATATATGTACTAAGATCGTCTGATATCTCGGACAGTCTCGCATGATTTACGCATATGTTATACTAATGTTGTATGAGTTGTTCAAACTCAACAACCGTTATTATTTGATATTGTTTTTCATATTGAGTTTTTATATCAAACTGTATACAACATTTGTACACATTATTTCGATTTTATCTCAATTATTGAATTGATTGTTATTGTAATTCCAATACTTCTTGTAGACTTTTATGAATTAAATACATTCATAAAATCGTGTACTAAACTGTACATCACCTTACATTAATCCTTACTGATTATATACAAATACACTAAACACCACATTCTCTCTCGCAAACATCTTGCGTAAAAAATTATGGGGAGGAGTGATTAGTGCTGTATCTATCAGTCCATATTTATAAAATCGTCAGAGTAATTTTTGGAAATATACTTCTTTTTTGGATCATCCTTTTTTTTTAGAAGTATATATCCTTTTCTCATGACATTATTTAATAAATCAAGGATTTTGTCGTAGGACGTCATTCTTTTTAACACCAGGTCCGTACGGAAACCATGTTTATAGGCGACCTAATTCACTCGGTCCTTGTACGTCCTGATACTAAAACGGTCAAAGCTGTTCTAGTGCTTGTACTACCATACGTTGTAGTTACACGAATGACGCTAGTGAATATGCACCCAAAAGTCAATCTAGTTGACGGGGTAGAGGTAGACACGATTCACGTCGTCCTTATCTCCCTTTAGGTTCAAGAAAGTCTCGAGACTCTTCGGTATTCACGACAAATCGACGATTTCTATTACGTTGCATAAGTCGAAGATGTCATCTTCATCTCTGTGTTCAAACGAAAGAACTCACGGTCGATTATCATAAGAATCGATCAACTTTCTATAATGGACTTTAACTAAAAGACAGTAGAAATAGTAAACGGGTTAGACGTAGACGTTTCGGACGATTCCTCTCAAGTCCAAAAGAACATACCATTCATGGAATAGAAAACAAGGAAATTATATTGCATTTTATGCAAAACGTCGAGGGTATACATATCACCATCCGAAACTCCGTATAACTCTATCAAAACTCTGTCTCTTTCGGTTTAGACCTGCACAAGGTTAGTGTCATCTACGTACTTACTGCAACGTAATTAGAAAACGTCGATATCCCATGATAGACCGTACAAGAGTCGTAGAGACCTTAAACGCATGATACCATAAACGGAGATATCCAGCACGATGTGAATTAACGTTCTGTAGTACCGTCTACCCCGGTCATAAAACAGTGACATACGAGCACACACTCACATAGAGACAGTCCTACCATAAGCTACAACCTATGGATTATCGGTTACAACCAAAGGTTAGAGACAGCTTCGACCGTTTAAGTATAAAGATCCGAAAAAAGACTCGAGTGAAGCACGTCCCCTATAAACATGGTTTCTTCAAGTACAGAACTGGTATTAAAAAGAATGACGAAACTACGAAAATTTAACTATCCTTGAGTTCCTAGTTTAATATAATCTCATTTCGAGAAAACCTTCATATATACTCCTAAAAAAAAAGGATGGTCCAGAAACCTCTAACAAATTCTGGTATATATCCAACTAAATCACGCTGACGAGTTTACAAATATGAACAAGCATAGAAACACCACTAATCACTCCTCCCCATAATTTCTAAAGCAAGAAAGTCTGCGAGAGAGAATGTGATCTTTACTGTACGAGAACTATAACTCAACTAAGGATATAATGTTAACATGACCTCTACACTCTCGTAAACCATCAACATGAATCAGTATAGAATGCATAAAACTCTACAATGAAGTAGTTGGAATTAGGCAAGAACAAACAACTCAATAATTGAAACAAAATCGAGATAATGTGCACAAATGTTGTATATAGCTTGATATAAAAACGCAATACGAAAAACAATATCAGAATATATAGGTAAACGGTGGTTGAGTTATAAAGCAAAACCTCATACAACATCACTATAACATATGCGTAAAACATGCGAGAAAGTACAAAAGATCGAGAAGAACGTAACGAACATAGATATCCTCCACTAAGGCCTGTACAACATCGAACAAACATACAAGCACTCAAGCATAAGAAGTCAACAATTCTCTCGACTAAGAGTATATGGAAGGAGTGAACATACGACATATCAACATGGTCTTAAAGGAGTTATGCCCATAGAAACTAGGCAACAACGAAGAGAGGAAATAACCTATGAACCAACATAAGATCCAAGGACTTAAACAAGACCTCACATAAACAAGTATAAGAACACGTAAAACACCACATCCTCCATAAAACTAAAGCTAGAAACCATAACTCAATCTTAATCGGGAAGGGAGTGTACCAGGAGTTCTGTATTGTTAGCTCGACCTTCTTCCTTTCTTAGGTGGTAGTCCTTTCGATATGGGGGAGAGGGGACTACTTGATCTCGAAGAGTTTCTTATGGAACTACTCTACGAGGCTTGGCCGTTCTATTCTGGCTCATTTTCGTCACGACCGCGAGGATATAAGAAACGGTTTGTTGGGTCACCGTTCGAGTCTTATCAGCACCTTATATCTCCCGAGTTACGGTATTGTTTTTTTCTGTTCATAGGGGATGGTGAATATTGATGAGATTATCTTGTTCAACCGTGTAGTGTCCAAAAGAGATTCGAGCTAGAGTTTGAGCCCAAATTAGATGAATCTTATCGTCGTCCTCTGCTCACCTTTTGTCGTAAGTTCTGATCTATACCGAATATACTTATGTGTCATTACGGTAAACCCGAATGATTACACGGTAGACAGAAGGTTGCTGTACAATTGTTATAAGAAAGCCTTGCTTAACTGGCTCCTTATCAACATATGTAACTACTATAGGAGTATATGTGAGTCTGTCTCCTCCTTGTACAGCTCGAGCAGGCAACCCATGACGTCTTCAATTGGCTCTTATTGGAAACACAGTTATAAGGCTAGAAAACACAGTTATATCTATTCACATAGAAAGTANAAGGTCTTCAACTTAAGCACCCTAAATTTCAACCGTGTTTTCCCTATGTTTATCCAGTCTTCTTTCAGCTCCTATAGGAGCGTACCGTCCGAGGAGCCTTGCAATTTCTTCATGTTTCCAAATAACCAAAGCGATTAAAGATAGCGGCCAAATAAGTTCCGAAATCATCAAACCGTAACGGCTAAGTCTATGATTGCGTATTACTCCAAGGAACCTTAACCTGTGTCGTCACAGTCGTCCGGAAGCTACTCGATTTTATATCCAAATGATGACGAGGTTATGATACGGTAATAGTGGATCTCGCTGGTTTTTACTAGCTCTGTCTACGCAGACTAGATCGATTTCGACCATAAGAGAGAGTCTTCCTTGGTCTACCAGCAACCGTGGATCATCGCATGATAAGCTTTGCGAAGTAGGGTCGTCTTGAATTAATGCTACAGGTACTATTTCTCTACCAGCATTAACAATTAACAAAGGTTCTTACCTCTGTAAAAGAATACCCACGGGGCCTCCTCTATTAACACATGTGTCTAGTGTTTTTGGAACTCATAAAATTAAGATGATTCTATGAGTTAGCTTCCGTCCGTTCTACCCGCCTTTATGATTCGGTCAAGTTAAAATCTTAGTAGATGACGGGTCCACTATTCTTACCGTTCCGTCTACGTGAAAGGGCAGTCCATCTAGGACTGGAACTTCTTCCCCCCCTCTTCGTTCTGGTGTGCTAAGCCTACAAGTTTGGACCCGTTAAGGTTGATCCATGCTCACTCCTCTCAAATCATTGCGCGGCTTAAATACTTCAATCTCATTCACATATACATTCCTCAATTCTATGCTCTATAGCTCTACCAGAACGTCCTCAATACGCCCATTCGATTCATTCTTCCTTCTCTCCTTTATTGGATACTTGGTTGAATCCTGCTGCCTGTTGTCTACAGTATATTCTCAGATACCTGTATTTCAACAAGTACAAGGATTTTGTTAAAATCTTTGGAAAGGAGTTACAATTAGCCCTTCCCTCACATGGTCCTCAAGACATAACAATCGAGCTGGAAGAAGGAAAGAATCCACCGTCAGGAAAGCTATACCCCCTCTCCCCTGATGAACTAGAGCTTCTCAAAGAATACCTTGATGAGATGCTCCGAACCGGCAAGATAAGACCAAGTAAAAGCAGTGCTGGCGCTCCTATATTCTTTGCCAAACAACCCAGTGGCAAGCTCAGAATAGTCGTAGACTATAGAGGGCTCAATGCCATAACAAAAAAAGACAGGTATCCCCTACCACTTATGACTACTCTAATGGAACAAGTTGGTATATCACAGGTTTTCTCTAAGCTCGATCTCAAACTCGGGTTTAATCTACTCAGAATAGCAGCAGGAGATGAGTGGAAAACAGCATTTAAGACTAGATATGGCTTATATAAATACACAGTAATGCCATTTGGGCTTACTAATGTGCCATCTGTCTTCCAACGACATGTTAACAATATTCTTTCGGAACGAATTGACCGAGGAATAGTTGTATACATTGATGATATCCTCATATACACTCAGACAGAGGAGGAACATGTCGAGCTTGTCCGTTGGGTACTGCAGAAGTTAACTGAGAATAACCTTTGTGTCAATATAGATAAGTGCATATTTCATGTTCCAGAAGTTGAATTTGTGGGATTTAAAGTTGGTACAAAGGGGATACAAATGGGTCAGAAGAAAGTCGAGGATATCCTCGCATGGCAGGCTCCTCGGAACGTTAAAGAAGTACAAAGGTTTATTGGTTCGCTAATTTCTATCGCCGGTTTATTCAAGGCTTTAGTAGTTTGGCATTGCCGATTTAGATACTAATGCATAATGGGGTTCCTTGGAATTGGACACAGCAGTGTCAGCAGGCCTTCGATGAGCTAAAATATAGGTTTACTACTGCTCCAATACTATGCCATTATCACCTAGAGCGACCAAAAATAATCGAGACAGATATGTCTGATCTAGCTAAAGCTGGTATTCTCTCTCAGAAGGAACCGGATGGTCGTTGGCACCTAGTAGCGTACTATTCGAAACGCTTCATCCCAGCAGAACTTAATTACGATGTCCATGATAAAGAGATGGCCGTAATTGTTAATTGTTTCCAAGAATGGGGACATTTTCTTATGGGTGCCCCGGAGGAGATAATTGTGTACACAGATCACAAAAACCTTGAGTATTTTAATTCTACTAAGATACTCAATCGAAGGCAGGCAAGATGGGCGGAAATACTAAGCTAGTTCAATTTTAGAATTATCTACTGCCCAGGTGATAAGAATGGCAAGGCAGATGCACTTTCCCGTCAGGTAGATCCTGACCTTGAAGAAGGGGGGGAGAAGCAAGACCACACGATTCGGATGTTCAAACCTGGTCAATTCCAACTAGGTACGAGTGAGGAGAGTTTAGTAACGCGCCGAATTATGGCAGTGAAGGCCTCACAGACGGAGGAATCAAATTGGTCAAGGGAAATTCAAGAGGCTGGCCTCAAGGATGACAAATGGTTAGGGATTCGGAATGCATTAAAGTTTGGTAAGGAGTACCCAGGTCTAGAGCACTTTGGTTTGGAGGATGACATAGTAACCTATGAACGTCGCTTATATATTCCTGACAACAACTCTCTTAAGTTGAAAGTGGCTTTCCAAAGTCATGATGCTAAAGTTGTAGGACATTTCAGACATGACAAGACCTTCGAGTTAATGAAACGAAATTACTACTGGCCAAACATGGAAGATTGGGTACGAGAATATGTTCGTATATGCGATGCTTGCCAACGAAATAAGACTGTTTGACATAAGAAATATGGTAAGCTCGTACCTCTTCCAATTCCCTATAGGCCATGGGAATATATTTCGATGGATTTCATTACTGATTTACCACTAGTGAAAGGTTACAATCAAATATAGGTGATTGTTGATAGGTTTACTAAGATGTCGCACTTTATTCCTTTAAAGAACCGAAAGGCAAAAGAGTTGGCTGGGATATTCGTCAAAGAGGTTTGGAGACTGCATGGGCTACCAAAGAGGGTTGTTTCGGACAGGGATTCGGTATTTACTAGTTCATTTTGGATGCAAGTAATGCGGTTATTAGGAGTTGAGTTAGATAAGTCCTCAGCATATCACCCCCAGATCGATGGTCAAACCGAACAAGTTAACCAGACCCTAGAGCACTATCTATGGACCTATTACTGTTGGGATCAGAATGACTGGGTCGAGTTATTACCATTTGCCGAGTTCTGTTATAATAACACTGTCCACTCTAGTACCAAACTCACTCCTTTTTATACAGCATATACTCAACACCCCGAGAACAACTTCCAGAACCCAACCGAAGGCTCAACCGAGTTGAACAACATGGAGGCAGTCAAGACGGTCGAAACCTTAGACGTAATGAGATTGGCTATGAGGGAAAATATGAAGGCGGCACAGGACCAGATGTCCAAATACTATAACCTTAAGATAGCAGAGAAGGAACCAACATTTAAAGTGGGAGATTGGGTTATGGTCAACGCAAAAAATATTAAAACAAGGTGTCCGACCAAAAAGCTTGACTACAAGCTACGAGGGAAGTTTAGAATTAAATGGCTTATAGGCACTTATACCTATGAGTTAGAACTTCCACCAAGTACAAGCAAAACTCACCCAGTTTTTCATATTAGTTTGTTGGAACCCTACCACCTTAATACAATAGCCGGGAGACACTCGCCAACACCCCCTCCAGTTGATCTTGAAGAATCGGAGTACCAGATCGAGAAGGTTAGGACAAGTAAGCTCAAAAAGGGATGAGTGATGTATTTAGTTTATTGGAAGGGTTACGGTCCTGACGATTATACATGGGAAGCATATGAGAACTTGAAGGATGGAGGTGCTGAACTCGTTCGGAAATTCTATCTGGATAACCCTCATAAGCCTCGGGACCCTGATGTTATTTTATGAGGATTTTTCTTTTTTTCCTATTGGTAGGCATTAGGTTTTTTGAATTATCTTTATGTTTTTGATACCTGTATTTCTTATACCATAGCTTTGTCCCAGGGGTGCAATGAGACGTACGCTACTGTGTTTCGGTAGTTGTATATGAGGAATGGTCCTCAAGCCCCATCCATTGTTGTTAGTGATAATAATGAGTCTGGCTGCATGATCAATAAGGTTCTTGCGGACAAGAACCTTAAGGGGGGGGGCACTGTCACGAGGTGACATCCAGCCCTACCATAGGTACTTGTGCCCATAGAACGACACTAGAATATCCATGCGGACTCTAGGTACACTCATAGTAGTATGGTGCAGACGTTTCTAATATTTATCTATAAGATAATTATTAGTAACGGGTATGAACCTCGGAGGAGTAAAGAATTATCACAGATAGTTCTAACTCTTATGGAACGTCCATAGACCCTTGAGGGAGCTACGGTTTAAGTTTCAGAACAATCCGAATAACGGTTCTATAGTTATACCCAGATCAATATATACTATATGTATATATACTACTAGCTGGAAGCTATTACCCTGAACTCTTGGCGTTACCCTGAAACCTGAATTATTACCCTGAACTGCAGGAAAATAATTCGGTAAAAATAAATAAAAAAATGAAGCCATGAGGGCGTACTTTAGACCAAAGTGCGTCCGGTGACACTATAAGGGAAGCGACTTAGGGAGTGGGCCAAAGATAGGGCGAAAATAAAAAGTTCTCCGAATTTATATTTTCAAGGATCTATCTAGGCCTACTCGACGCTCTGATTCCATTTCTGAAATCCTTTTTATAATCGGAGTAAAACTCATAGAGTTATTAGCCTTTTAATAAGGCGTAATAACCTCATGAGGAGGTTTACCTACTATTGGTAATAACTCTGTGAATAAGTTAGGTATCGAGATGAACTAAGATTCTATAATCTTCGTGGCGATAAGACCTTACCAATAATAGTTTGTTTGTGACCCACGGTTCTCTATTCATAGAGTTATGTACAGTTGAAAATAGTTTTTCAATGGACACTAGACCCTACTAAGTAAATACTGCCGGAAGCTCAAATAAATAATGCTATGATACTGTTAAGGAATAACTTAATGGCATCGTCGGTTTTGGTAGGATATCGGAAGATGAGTTTAGTTGTTTTGGCTAGGTATTCATTAATAAGGCTAGAGAGCTTTAAGCGAAGTTTTAGTATATATGCAGACATGGGATAATACTTATTGTTTAGGTTAGTAACCTGTGACAACGAGCGCAGATAGCACCTGCATTAACAAAAGGTGTGGATAGCATAACTCTTAGAATTAATTAATTCGAAAGTGACAGGTAGGGCGCGAGTCCCCAAAATATTTTATCAAAGAATATCTACAACTACCGCATGTTATAAATAGTGCTAGTAGTTCCCAGTTGAATTTGATTCTACTATCAAGAGTATTCGAAAACAAGAGCACCTCGAGTACACAAAGCCTATAAAGTTCTAAGTCTAGTTAACTTTACGTTCAAGCGATATAGGATTTATTTTGTGTTGCGAAATAAGATCTTTCGTAAGGGACTTTAGTGGAATTGAACTTTACTGCTATAGGATTCTATTCTGTGTTGCAGAATAGGTATCGTTGCGGTAGCATAAGTACGGGTGTTCTGTTTGTAGTCACAAGAGCGCTATAAGTGACAATAGGGCCCCCGTGACACTCTCCATGCTGGTGTACCTTCCTGGTGCACCTCCCCTCTACCTTGCCTTGCCTTGCCTTGGCCTTTGTCTTCGCCTTTGTCTTCGCCTTCGTCTTCACCTTTGTCTTTACCTTCGCCTTCGCGCTCGCCTCTGCTCCTACCCCTGTTCCCACCTCTACCCCTCCGTATCGTCGTACCCCTTAGTCCATCCCCTCGAGTCTTGTTACACTACGTTGGATCTACCCTGACCAACCGGTACGAACATCATGAACCTCAACGATAATACCCAAGCTCCAGGGGCTAGATTTCAAGCCTGGCGAGCCCTGCCAATCCCCTCTGAGCCTAGCGACCTCATCACATACTACTGCCAAATCATCGATATCTTTCTCGCCACCGAGAACCTGGCCAGCGAGCAGTGTAATGAGCTCACCCAGGCTCAAAACCAGCTCACCCAGGCTCAAAACCAGCTGCAGGCTGCCCGGGATGAGATCACCATTCTTCGGGAGGACACTGCAGAAGACAGGATAACTATCCGCGAGATGTCTCGCAACCTTGGCGCTGCAACAGCCGCTGCAACAGACCCTGCCCCCAAGACCCAGAAGACCCAGGACCTCCCAGTACCCCCCAAATTCAATGATGATCGAGCTAGGCTTAAGGCCTGGAAGAACTCGATCAATCTCAAGCTCAATGGAGACACCGCAAAGTTCCCGACCACTTAGCACAAACTAACCTACGTCTATGGCTTGCTGGAGGGCAAGGCCATGGACCAGGTCCAACCATACATCAAAGAGAACAGTGTCGGCCTGGCAGACGTTCCAGCTTTGCTAGCAATCCTGGACCGGGCTTTCGGGGACCCCGACCTGGTAGGGACGGCCACTTGTCCCTTGCGAGCATTGAAATAGAAGAATACCGAACTCTCTACCTATGTCACAGAATTTTCTCGGTTGGCAGCCGAGATCAACTAGAATGACGATACCAAACTGGACCAATTTAAGGAGGGTCTCACCTTCGAGCTCAGGCAGGCCCTGGTATACTGCCCAGCAACCACCACACTCGAAGGCCTCATAGACTAGGTGAGCAGGGTGGAGCAACAATTAGCTGCATTTCGAGGCCATCCAAGAGCCTCCTCCTCCTCCTCCTCTTCCACCGCCCGTCCACAACAATCACAAAGCCAACCCCCCAGTAAACCTGCCAACAAGCCTACCTACCCCTCGTTTGTGGTCGGAGGAGCCACCCCTATAGACCTGTCTTCAGGAAGACCCCACTTGACACAGGAAGAAAGAGACCGCCGACGAACTAACAACCTCTGCATTGCTTGTGGTAAGGGGAACCACTTCATTGCAGCCTGCCCTCTCCGGAAGGCTCGCTCCCTGGCTGTCCACGCCATTTCCCCGGCTGACACCCCAGTGCCCAGGATCAAGGAGGTCGACGAGTCGGGAAAAGCCCTGTCCCTTGCCTAGTTACTGACACTAGCAAGGGACCTGCCCCAGGCCATTTGTCTTTGTCTGCATTTTACGTTTCTTCTGCTTCTTCTGTTGTTGACGAGTCTCGCTTGTTCAGCGAGTACTTTGTTATATCTATCTCCCTCAAAATCAATAATGATAAAACAATCACCATGTTAGCACTCATAGATTGTGGAGCCTCAGGAATTACATTCGTTGACCAGGCCTTTGTCAGTAAATTCTCTATACCTACGTCTAAGCTTAAAACCCCTCGTGTTCTGGATGTCATTGATGGTCGACCCATTTCCTCCAGGGATATCACTGATATTGCATGCTTGCCTACCTAGGTCGGGGATCACTCCGAAGCCCTCTCAATATTTGTAACTAAACTCAAATACCCGATTGTACTCGGAATCCCATGGCTGAGAATGCACGATGTATCAGTCAGCTTCGGCTCTCATACCCTGCAGTTTAATAGCCAGTTTTGCAAAAAACACTGTGGGAATCCGAAGGCCACTGTTACTGGGCTGTGTGCCTTGCCACCCCCAATAATCCACCCAACCCAGGTGGCTCACCAGTCCGTACACATCAATGCCGCTAATTCTCCCATGCCCCCTGCCCCTCCTATGCCCCCGGTTCCCCCTGTGCCCCTGGTCCCCCCTGGCCCCCAAAAACCTCTAAATGTTAGCTTTATCGGGGCAGGGGCTTTCACTTACCTTACTAGAAGGCACAAGCTAAAGGCTCATGCCCTATCCATACACGAGGTGAACCTGGAGATTAATAAGACACGGTCGAAGGAGGAGTAGAAGTCTATGGTACTGGACGAATACTACGAATTCATCGACCTGTTCTCAGAGAAGGCCGCAGAAAAGCTCACACCCCACCAGCCATATGACTATACTATTCCACTGATAGAGGGTAAGACCCCCCCCTATGGGCCCCCCTATGGAATGTCCCGGTTGGAGCTGGAAGCTTTGAAGAAGTACTTAGAGGAAAACCTCAACAAGAGCTTCATTCGCCATAGCTCATCTCCAGCGGGCACTCTGGTGCTATTCGTTAAGAAATCGGATGGTTCTCGTAGGCTATGTGTGGACTATCGGGGGCTGAACGAGATAACGGTCAACAACAGGTATCTCCTACCTCTAATCCAGGAGACATTAGCCAGGCTTTCCAAGGCCAAATGGTTCACCAAACTGGATTTGAGAGGGGCATACAACCTGGTAAGGATTGCCGAGGGGGAGGAGTGGAAAATGGCCTTCCGAACTGGTTATGGCCACTTCGAGTACAATGTCATACCCTCTGGATTAACTAATGCCCTGGCCTCTTTCCAGCACTTTATTAACGATACCCTCCGAGACTTCTTGGATGTGTTCTGTACGGCTTACCTTGATGATATCTTGATCTATTCAGATACCCTAGCAGAACACAAGATTCATGTCCGGCTGGTGTTGGAAAAGCTGGAGCAAGCCGGACTATACCTCAAGCCCAAGAAATGCGAGTTTCATGTGCAGGAGGTCAAATATCTGGGATTGATCATCACCATGGAAGGCATCCAGATAGATCCTGCCAAAGTTGCCGCAATCCAAGAGTGGGAAACCTTGGCCAACTTGAAGAATGTACAAGCCTTCCTAGGATTTGCCAACTTTTACTGCCGATTCATCCTGGGATACTTATGGATCTCGGCACCCCTGACGGCCTTGACGAAAACGAAGGTAGAAACTGGCTGGAAGGTAGAAGCTGGCTCACATCTGACAATGAAAAAGGCCTTCCAGTGGAATCCAGAAGCTTAGTTGGCCTTCCAGAACCTCAAGGAAGCCTTCTGCTCAGCATCGATCCTGGCCCATTTCGATCTGGACAGCGAATGTATCATGGAGACTGACACCTCCGACTATATCTCCGTGGGGATCTTGTCTTAGTATGTCAATGGAATCCTCCACCCCATGGCCTACTTCTCGAAAAAGCACTCACTAGCTGAGTGCAACTATGAGATCTATGACAAAGAGCTGATGGCCATTATGCGAGCGTTCGAAGAATGGAGGCCACATCTGGAGTCAGCCAAGGGGATCATCGAGGTATTATCTGACCATAAAAACCTTGAGTATTTTACAACCACCAAGCTGCTGAACCGACGGCAGGCCAGGTGGTCAGAATTCCTCTCTCGGTTCAACTTTAAGATCAAATACCGGCCAGGAAAGGCTGGTGGCAAACCGAACGCCTTGACTAGGAGATCAGGTGACTTCCCTAAAGGGGGGGATGAAAGGCTAAAATACCAAAATCAGGTGGTATTGAAGCCCAAAAACCTTGATCTGGTGGCCAATGTCCTTGCTGATGCGGAAGCTGAGGCTGAGGCTGATGTAGAAGCTGAGACTGATACAGAAGCTGAGGCTAATACAGAAGCTGAGGCTGATGTGGAAGTTGAGGCTGATGGAAGAGCTGACCTCTGACAACTAGTGAGACAGGCATACGAGGATGACTCCCTGGCTAAGGAAATTATGGCCGCAGTGGATTCTGGCCAGCGCCACCACCCCAAGATCGCCCTAGCCGAGTGTACCGTCCAGAAAGGCCTCCTCTACCACCTCGAACGGCTGTATATGCCAGAAGGAGAGCTGCGCCTTCGATTGTTCAAGGAACACCACAACGGCCTGGTAGCAGTTCACCCTGGAGTAGCCAAGACGTACAGAGCTTCTGGCCAGGGAGTACACTTGGATTGACCAACGGAAGGACGTGAAGCGGTACATATGGAACTGCCATATTTACAAGCATGCTAAGCCTATCCGCTATCATCAGGAACGACCGTAGAATGCCTTGCGTACGTCTCACGCCCGCTACGCCAGCGAAGACACTCTGATAGTTGTGGACGCGAACAGTGTCTGGCTCCTGCCACGGCGTCACTCCTGCCAACAGGTGCGCCGCGACAGCTAGTTTGCGCTGTGAAGGGGATCCTAATGGGCTCGCATTGTGACGCTCTCCCTGGACGTTCAGCACCCTGAAGTAGACCATTTGGGTCGGCGCCCTGGTGGTATATCTGGTAGGGCCGCGCCCGCATGTGGTCTCTCTTCTGTCCCCGCCTAGATCCTCAGCGTCCACGGTCTACTCTATTTTCTTTTGTGAAGTCAGCTCCTGCCGCTGGATTCTTAAGGGTCACGTGTCGACGCTATCTGTCGATTGCATGCGCCGCCCGCCAGCCTCCCTGGCGCCACCCGTCAATGACAACGCCTCCCGACGCCTCCCGACGCCGCCAGGCCCAACCTTGTAATATCCCCCTGCCACAACTGTATCCTTAGTTTGGTTGACACATGATCCTCTTTCGTACTTTAACCCCTTTGTTGTTGGACTCGATCAAATAACCAATTCTATTTCTGTGACTCTTTCCCCATGAACTATATAAAACCCACACAAATAAATTCTAACATCCCTCGACAACTAATATATCCCCCAAAATTGTCCATTTCAAAAAAAGTACTTCTTACATAACGACACTAAAAGAAACAAACATCCAAAAACAAACATCCAAAGCCGACACGTCTAAAAATATCTAGCAACCCACCCATTCCTCCGTTCCTTCGTCCGATGTCCCCCAAAATTGTCCATTTCCAAAAAAGTACTTCTTACATAACGACACTAAAAGAAACAAACATCCAAAAACAAACATCCAAAGCCGACACGTCTAAAAATATCTAGCAACCCACCCATTCCTCCGTTCCTTCGTCCGATGTCCAGCCCATCAGCGTCCTACAAGTCATCCTCTTCGTCCTCGCCATCCTCGCCTGCATCGTCTGACACCAATTCCTCCTGCACCTCATCGCCACTGTGCTCTCCAAGATCATCATTTTCGGCGGGTACCTCGTGATTGTCCTCATCGTTGTCACCTAGTTCACCTTCCGGCTCATCATCCTCATCATCCTCATCATCCTCAACATCCCCATCGTCCAGCATAGTTGGCAATCCTGTGCTAATATTGTCGGGTATTGCCGATTCATCTGGTTCGGTCGGCGAACCTTCATCGAAATATCCGGGGGGGATTAAGCTTCCTTTCTCCGCCTCCTTAAGATCCGCAGCCAGCTCCTCAGCGTACTGCGCCAGTTCTCTTAGCCCTACCCCATATGCCTCCGCTCTCTGCCATCGCACCACCTTACCGTGCAGTTCACACAGTTTTGCTATCTCCAGCCGAATGATTTTCAACAATGTTTGCTCCATTGTTGTTGTCAAAAGGTTCCACTGATCTAGCATTCTGTTGAAATCAACTGTCTTACAGTCAGTATTACTCATCGGAGATTGAACATTCTTTGCTTACCACCTGCTTTCTCATAGTTAAAAAACTCTCCATCTTTGAACATCCCCGTTTCATAAGTCTGAAGGGCATGCTGAAGAGTAGCAAATATCAAGCACATAAAGGGGCCACTAATTCTGGTCATAAACCCTGGATCTCTGTTTCCGAGTTTTTTGGGACCATCAAAATAGTTCATATGTATGAAGTCCACTGCTTCACTTGCTCTGAACCGTTGACCCTACCCCTGTCATTATTGACGTCCTTGTTAGTGTTCGGCGGTACTCGACTAATCTCTGATACACTTACCACACGTTTCTCCCTTTGGCATGTAAACCTATCCTTATCCAATAACCAGCTAACATGTTTGCAAATATATTCTGGACTGCAATTTTGATCAAATCCATACAGCCTAGCAATATGACGTTTCGCTTCATAAACTAAATGCGACCTCGTCCGCGACTGGATGCTTCGAAGCTGTTATCAGACTGTCAGCATACGCCACAATATATCCGATACATTACCAACATATGAATCAATTTTACTTGTTCGCTCTTCATCCACAGCGCACTCCATCCCTGCTGCTTTCCATGCAGCTGCTAACATGCTTTCCGTACCCTCAGTGTCAGGCAATGGATTTTCGAAGAATGTTACCCTCTCAATTCTCTTGGCTGCAATCGTCACTACTGCCTTAGTAATTCCATCGAACTGCGTGAAACTGCGATTTCTAGGTGCTCTTTGCCTTGCACCTTTCATTCGTGGTTTTGGTGACTGGATACCCTCATGGTTCTCTGCAAAAACCCTCGTGCTATCAACCCTTGGGGAAAGTGGTTCATCAATTGTGTCTGAGGGTGAATTTATACGTCCACCACTAGACTGTGACCATGCTGTGGTCGGAGGTGACGACACTTGACTTTCCTGGTGAATAACGTTATAAGCTGATCTTCAATTTTCACTCATGTATCTGTGCAGATAGGTTGGCTTACGTTTGGCGGTGCCCTTGCTATATTGGGCTTTGCAGATACTTTTGATGGTCCTCCAACGGACCTGGAAGAACCGTCGACGCTTCGTCGGAGTATCTACCAAACACAGGTCCAATGTCAGCGTTGTCTCCACTCCATTGCAATTCTCACCTCTGGAAAATTGATTTTAGCCTGGAATGTTGGCGGAATCTACTCCCAATGCGTTAGCTATATAAATAACTCTGTTCAAACAAACATTGACCTACAGGACTACTCCCCCTAACAGACATTTGTGACCCTACGTCGGACATTATGAGTCTTTCGGAAGACTCCAAACGTTGGTTCGCGAGCGCACAGCGTCGCTTGGTTCTCCCTTGCTTTTGGTCAGTATTGTTAGGACCTCTCTTTCGAGGGTTTTCCCTCTCTTTCCCCTTGCTTCTGCTGATTTTCTTCCCAGTTCGTATCCTCATCATCATATGTTGCGAGTTCCCCTAGTTGCTTGCGTCCCTCAAATCGAACGGATATTGTGGTCCTCTTTAACTGTTCACCATCCCTCTTAATGGTAACTGAGACGTTATTGAGACAATTGGGGATTGTCACAGTCCGAACTAGAAACATGTGTTACACAAACTCGACTAGTTATTCCATTACAACCTTCAACCGCTGAATACAAAAAAATCCTAACAAATATCACCAAAGTCCTAACTTCCCAATCTGAAACCAAGCGACAACAAAAGAGGAAAAAATCTCTACAAAAAGCCCGGACCTCCTCCAGAAAAAAAAAAGATAATGAAACGTTGAGCCCAATAAAAAGTCAGAAACCTACCCACACTGAGAAATATCACGTAAAAAATTCACAAAA
>ML121564.1:293375-398615 GCA_003788615.2 Terfezia boudieri ATCC MYA-4762 | reverse complement strand
CAGTTCATCTCGGATTTCTGGAAAGTATTCTGCAAACTATTGGGGATCGAGGTACACTTGTCAACGGCCTACCACCCCCAAACCGACGGCCAATCTGAGAGGATGAACGCAATCATGGAACAATATCTGAGGGCATATACCAACTACTAACAGAATAACTGGGTATCGTTACTGGCCACTTGTGAATTCGCAGCCAATAACCACTTTTCCGAGTCATTGAAGACATCCCCGTTCCTGGCCAATTATGGTTGGCACCCCCGATTCGTAAGCTCCGACAACACCCCTGCCCCCGCCAAAAAGAATACCCCTGCCGTGGAATTTGCAACCCAGATTGCCGAACTCCATGCCACTCTGAAGACCGAATTAGCATATGCACAAACCAGGTAAGCGAAATATGCCAACCAATCAAGGTTGCCAGCACCTAAGTACCAATCCGGAGATAAGGTGTGGCTGTCAAGTCGGCACTTTCGGACGGAACGACCCTCCCGCAAACTGGATCATAAATTCTTAGGTCCATACGAGATCTTGGAGGCTGTGGGCACTCACGCTTATCGACTCAAGTTTCCCAAGGAGATAAAACGCCATCCCGTGGTACACGTATCGGAGATCGAGCCAGCAGCGGATGACCCCCTGCCTGGACAGATCCATCCCCCACCCCCACCTGTGATCATTGACGGAGAAAAGGAGTGGGAAGTTGAGGAGGTTTTGGATTCGCGGAGACGTTATGGCCGTGTACAGTACAAGGTAAAGTGGCTAGGAGACGAGGAGACCACCTGGCAACCAGCCGAAGACTTGGAGAATGCTCCTGACCTTGTTGCCCTGTTCCACCAGCGATACCCCCGGAAGCCGTGTCCTTGAAGTTCAGTGTTTAGTTATCGCTCCTCCCTGTCCTTACTACTTTGGTCGCTGGAGCTCCTCTCCTAGAAGAGGGGATAGTGTCACAACACCGTTGTCCTCGCTACTTACGTCGTCGCAGTTTCGCAGTTGTTCGCGAGGTAGTCTGAGCTAGAGGTATCACCTGCGATCGCAGGTGATGGGCGCTGTCACAACACCGTTGTCCTCGCTACTTACGTCGTCGCAGTTTCGCAGTTGTTCGTCGCTTAGCTTGTTCGCTTAGCCTGTTGTTCGCTTAGCTTGTTCGCTTAGCTTGTTCGCAGTTTCGCGGGTAATTCGCTTAGCTTGGGAGGAAGCCTCGGTATATTATTATTATGGCTCGAGTATCTTGACAGGTGCCTGAAGAGCGCTCATGTATATAGACTTCCCTCTTCCCCTTCATTGTTATGTCCCCCATCCAACGTCTTGTATCTACAATACAGTATTTGGTCCACCCCCTGGTGTATCTCCCCGAGCGCCCTGTGCCTTGCTCCTCCGCCGTGCCTTGCTCCTCCGCCGTGCCTTGCTCTTCCGCCGTGCCTTGCTCCTCCGCCATGCCTTGCTCCTCCGCCGTGCCTTGCCTCTCCGCCGTGCCTTGCTCCTCCGCCTTGCCTTGCTCCTCCGCCCTGTTGTGGCCTCCGCCCCCGGAAGGACCCCCTCCCTCCACACTCGCGTAAACCCTCGTACGCAAGTGTCGACCTCGCCCCATCCCTGTGGTCGTATCCCTCGGTCAGCTTAGCGCCCTAGTGCCCTCGTTACAACATTGAAGATTTCGTTGGCTTTCTCCACATATCTCTCGCTAGTAAGGGATCCCTGGGTTAGATTATTCAGGTCAGCGATGGCTTGTGCTTTCTCCACCCATCCATCCATATCGTCAGCACGCATAGGGAATCGTTGTTTCAAAGCATTAGAGGCACTTTCAAATGTAGCCTTCTTGTCTGGCCTCAAAGACATCCAAAACTGTAAAGCTTTACCATCCAGGAGCCCTTGGAGGGCCAAAACCTTAGCTCTTTCCTTCCTGGCGGCATCTGGTATTGTCTCGAGACACGGGAACGTCAATTCCAGAACGTCTAGGAAATCCTCTATTCTGTCAGTACGTTTTTCACCACTGAACCTTACCGGTTTAATCAAATGGGAGTACTCCATTTTTCCCGTCCTTCCTTGTTTAGTCACTGGGGATATGTCGAGATCCCGGGTTGCCGAATCGTCCTCGATTCCCACTACTGTTACAACGTCACTAAATCCGTCACTTTCTCCGTCCAACTCGAGGTCCAATGCACCAGTCTCCCAGTCTTCATTCCTCCAACAACAAGGGCTGGTGGACCGTTGTAGGTATCGTCTTGAGTTAGCAGCTGTTGTCTTAACGGGGGAGGGCAAGCGAGATCTAGATCCCTCAGAACCTTGGGACCGTCCTTGAGGTTCACTCTCGGTTATTGGCCGGTCTTCCAGCTTACTCCACCCAATGGGGGTTATAGATTCCTGCGTTTGTTGGGAGTTCGCCAGAGTTGATGAGTTGTAGAGTCTCCCTACTCCACCGTAGGAGACCGAAGGTCACAGTCTTTTCCGAAGCCCGAGAGAGAGAGAGTGCTACCGCAGCAGTCACCCCTGGTAATCACCGCAGCGATTTTCCAGCCTACCAAGAGGAATCGGGTATCGACGAAAAAGAGAAAGAGAACAGAACAATTTCTACCGACTCTGAAGAGTGCTACCGCAGCAGTCACTCCTGGAATTCACCGCAGCGATCTTCCAGCCTACCAAGAGGAAATAGAGTATTGAGTCTTTCTAGTACTGCCAACTGAAAGAGATAAAGAGGAACACACACAGAAGGAAGCTCACTCGTGCTCGAGGAATCTGTATATATGTATTTTCTATGTGTTGTCTAGCATGATGCATCAAGAGGAGAAGAAAGACAAGAAATACCCTCCCGGCCGAAACAATGTCCAACTACCTCATCAAGCCAGTTCAAGCTAGCCAAATGATTTGACCCGTCAGTACCTATATTATGACGGAATACATCGTTGGATTTGAATCCTAGTATCTCTTGCAAAAAAAAAAAAAACTTACCCAATATTACTGCATAACCCCCACTACCCAGCCGGTATCATATATTTAATTATTTAATATTAAATAATTACTACATCGCTTTCTGCCCTCGCTAGGGGAGAGTAGGTAATTAGCACTTCCCGCACCCCCGAGACGAACCATCTCTAGTCCCATCCGCACTTCAGCTTCCTCACCCTCAACCTCTTTGCCCCAGAATCAACTCAAACCATCCACCAAGCAATCTCTACCCACGGCCATATCGACTACCGTATTAATTCGCGAGTAAGAAAGTACTACTCGGCAGGACAGTATTAGTATATAAGACAGGGGTAAAACAGCCTAATTTTGGGCGAGATATCCGAATCGTGTATTAGACAGCAAAGGACAGTAGTATAGAAATGTCTGTCGGCGTTGACTGGCGCAGCCGAGTTCTTTCACTCATCACCATCACTTGTTACAATGTCAATTCCACTGCGTGCTGGACCCAGTGCGCAAACCACCAGCCAATACTTATCCTCTTCATTCCCCCACGACCGTGAGAGAGTACTGTTGGAAGCGGGGTTTTTTAGCTAACACCCCTTAGACTCGCTCATTTCGCAAATGTGGAATTACTGTCCCAATCGATTGCACAGGAGATTCGGAGATCCATATTGAAGAAATCTCGAACTATACAGTCCCTGATTGGCAACTACCTCCTGAGTCTGAAGACCAACCCGACCTGCCAACAGACATGAAGGATGAAAGTTCTGACCTTGAAATTGTGGATGATGAGGAGGAAGCGGATGGAAGTGACAATGAGCATGGAGATTACACTACTGAAGAAGAGGCTACGCAATATGCTACGGAGAGGAGATCGTGTGAAAAGATAGCAATTATGCTACTGTCAGTGTTGTTCCGGATTTTTTTTTTTGTTCTGGGATTTTTTATTTTCCCAGGGAAATTCTTTTGTAAGAAAGTACCCCGTGTTTACATATATAAGACAGTAAATTTAAGGCCCCTCCGACCGCCCGTTTGTTAGTAAGACAGCATTCTTACTCGCGAATTAATACGGTACCTTATCAACAGCGCTGGAGCTGTTATTGTAGGGGAGTTGAGGAAATCTCAACGAAGCAACTAGAGGATCATTTCCAAGGCAATGTATTCAGCCATATTGCCATCACGCGGATGGTCCTTCCACATATGAGAAAGCGAAGAGACGGAACAATTTTGTTCATGGGGTTGGCCTAGTAGCTCTCTGGCCACTGGGTGGGGGGGTTATTGCACAGGGAAAATGGCTTTGGCTGCTATTATAAAGTCATTGAGAGCAGAAGTTAAGCCGTTTGGTATTACTGTTACTATGTGTGAGTCTGGATGTTTCCGTATACAAATCCTCAGTAGTACAAATTCGGCAAGTGAGAGGGGCATTGTGTTAGGGGGTTGAGGGGGACGATTGATGATCCATGGGGAAGTCCTATAGAATCAAGAAGATGCATGGAAATCAGCCCAGGAAATCCGGAAAAAGGTGGGGAGAGAATTCTGCAGGCGTTGAAGGAGAAGGAGGCGCTTGAGGGGTGGAATAAGGGGCCGGATGCGGTGCCAGAAAGGTGGGGTGTGGGTGATGATAGTTACCAGCCCGTGGAAGCTTTTCTGATGGAAGAAGGAGAGAATCTCAGAAAGTGGAAGGGCCTGACCCAGGGTGTTAGTTTTGACTGAGTAATTTAGCGGATTAATGCTTGGATTTG
Organism: Terfezia boudieri ATCC MYA-4762; assembly: GCA_003788615.2. Lineage (NCBI taxonomy): Eukaryota > Fungi > Ascomycota > Pezizomycetes > Pezizales > Pezizaceae > Terfezia > Terfezia boudieri. The sequence continues at coordinate 393,978 of ML121564.1, read as the reverse complement.
GGAGGAAAATGTGTCATGTCTCGCCCCCTGGAGTTGAGTATCTTAAGCCCCCCAGGAAATTATCGCTCATAAGGGACATCTATTCGTATTTTGGAATGTAAGGCACAAGGTACCGGCGCAGGAAGCCGTGGATTGACAATGTGGTGAAACAAGCAATTCTACAGTTCAGGATAATAAGTAGGCAAGAATCGGAATGCATATTTGCCGATTTATGTGGCGTCATATTTCGCTGCATAAATGCCGATCGCTTAGCCTGTTCTGGGCCTAACCATTCCGGTCTTGGTTCTTGCTGACCCGAGCAAGATTGCGATGAATTTTTAAGTTTCTTGAGACACGTGCACGGTCTGGACGATCTTTAACCATTTCGGTTACAGTCAAGTATATGACGCAAAAGCACATGACATTCGGTTGGTCGCTTGTACCTAACGTATACGTCACCCCACTTTTAACTCTTGGTTTAAGGCCTTCTCCGCACTCCCTTCAGTCATCTCGCCCATCCATCCTCATCCATGCCCGATTCCACAGGTTATAAGCCAGGAGGGCGCAAGCTGCCCCGCTCAAATTCAAGTTCAGCAGATTATGAAGCCGCAGAGGCCAATGAGGGTCGTGGTGCAACATTGTAATATCAAAGACTTATCAGTCCAGAGACGGATTCTTTTATGCATCTGCATTGTACTGTCCATTTCACGACCACTTCCACAGGTACTAATAAGCATCACAGATTATGATGAATACCTTACTAAGAATTTTTCTCCACAGGCGAAATTGCGATGCTACGAATTCAAAGTATGCCACATTTCTGCGGTACTGTCATATGGCAATAATTGCTTTCAGTTCTCTATACCATCTGATAATTGTTGGAAATTGCTTTCAGTTCTCTATACCATCTGATAATTGTTGGAAAGGTTGCTAACATTAAGCTGTGAACTAGGCTTTTAAAATGTTAAAACGAATGCAGGACCAGGACTACAATTTGGGCGCAAAAGTTACCCTACGGGGTTCTTTTTTGCGGCCAAATCAGTGAGCCACTTTTAAATTTGGTTGTGTCAACCGCCCCAATCTCAAGGGTCCTATATATTCTAGCTGGGGAGTGAGACCACCGATAACTCGGGCCCTACTGCAAAATCCCACGTGAGTCCTTTTGCGTCAACAATACCCACCTCACATTTCTAAGGAAAGGAGGCCCACCGCCGGCAAGTTAATCCCATTCCTATGTTCCATATCAGGCGATTAGCGCTGGAGTGGTATGAGCGAGCATGGGCTGGGACGGAGAAGGCATTGGGAGTGGACCACGGTACGGTCCATAATATGGCATTGCTGTTCTACCACCAAGTACAGTTGAAGACGCACCGGAGTGGTATGAGCGAGCATTGGCTGGGACGGAGAAGGCATTGGGAGTGGATCACCTGGAGACCATCTACGGTTCATAATATGGTATTGCTATATTATTACCAAGTATAAATTGAAGTATAAATTGAAAACGCACTGGAGTCCTACGAGTGAGCATTGGCTGGGACGGAGAAGGCATTGGGAGCGGATCACCTGGAGACCATCGGTACGGTCCATAATATGGCTACCACCAAGGAGGATATGAAGATGCACCGGAGTGGTATGAGCGAGCATTTGCTGGGACTGAGAAGGCATTGGGAGTGGATCACCTGGAGACATCGGTACGGTTCATGATACGGCATTGCAAATCTACTACCAAATATAAATTGAAAACACACGAGTGCTATGAGCGAGCATTGGCGGGGATGGAGAAGGCATTGGGAGTGGATCACCTGGAGACCGTCGGTACGGTCAATAATATGGCATTGCAAATCTACTGCCAAATATAAATTGAAAACACACGAGTGCTATGAGCGAGCATTGGCGGGGATGGAGAAGGCATTGGGAGTGGATCACCTGGAGACCGTCGGTACGGTCAATAATATGGCATTGCTATTCTACTACCAAATATAAATTGAAAACGCACTGGAGTGCTATGAGCGAGTATTGGCTGGGACGGAGAAGGCATTGGGAGTGGATCACCTGGAGACCATCAGGTACGGTCAATAATATGGCATTGCTATTCTACTACCAAATATAAATTGAAAACGCACTGGAGTGCTATGAAGCGAGCATTGGCTGGGACGGAGAAGGCATTGGGAGTGGATCACCTGGAGACCGTCGGTACGGTCAATAATATGGCATTGCTATTCTACTACCAAATATCAATTGAAAACGCACTGGAGTGCTATGAAGCGAGCATTGGCTGGGACGGAGAAGGCATTGGGAGTGGATCACCTGGAGACCATCGGTATGGTTCATAATATGGCATTGCTATCCTATCACCAAGGAGGATATGAAGAAGCACAGGAGTGCTATGAGCGAGCATTGGCTTAGACGGAGAAGGCATAAATATTGGGCTTTACGAACAAAGCAGAACACGGGCTCAACAACAAGCAATACAATCATGTTGAGATTGCACATTCCGCATCACAACACAACAACCGCTAATAACGTGAATTCAAGCACACCGCAAGCACCCCCCTACAGCAGATATCTATCTATCTGCCTTCAACATCAACTGAACCAATCGATCGACCCTTGTGTCCGATAGCGCTGATATATACACGATATCCCTCATCGCAGCGTCCAGCGTTTATGTCGAAATTGCCCCGAAATAAGATTTGAATATGCCACTGTTCTCTCAAATCTCAACCAACGGGCATTATTAAATTCAGCAACCGGCCGGCCAACCTTCCCCCAAGCCAGTTCCTCTGTTATTTTTACTTGTGCTGTTCTCCTTTTTTTTTTTTTTTTTTCCCTCCTTCCTTCCTTCCTTTCCTTCCGCTTCTTTTTAGTTTTCCTACATTTTTTTTAATATAATTGTCGGAAAGTGTTTTTTTTTTTACCTCCTCTTTTACAATGTACAATGAGCTCGGTGTTATATTATCTACTTACTGATTCTTCGCACTTCTATCTTCTCCTCTAGCTTGTTCTTCATCATCATCTTATTCTTCTTCCTTATTAATAATCCAAATCATTCATACAACCTTTTTTTTTTTTTTTTAATCAGTTTTAATTTTTCTTAAATTCAGTTCCAAACCACCCATCTGACGCATGTGTGGCTGGCTTCCTTAAGTCGTATATTTAAAGCATAATTCCAAATCCACAAAACCTACTACACCAATTGAAAAAAATGCGAGTTATATATTCTGTATATGTTCTGGGCCGCTCGCGGGCGGCATACCCTCTGTGCCGGTCGCGGGCAATTAATATAATTCCTCAACTTGGTAACTGTGAATCGAACAAAACATTCTGCTACACTCAAAAAACACCCTATGAAGTCATTTTTGACCACCCCTTCCACATTACATACCCTTCCTGTTGACTTAGCAGACATTGAACAAGGGGAATTCCGGAAAAATTACCCCAAGCCCTTTAAATTTATAAAACGATGAAGTACATGCTTGTGTAGTTAACTCATCACCTTCTTCTCTGATGATGAATGGAATGGAGAGGAGGATACTGAGTTTATTGCTACCGTAGAAATCTGCAACGTTTCCTATGCAATAGGTATTTGAAAATTAGTTTCTTATCTACGGGTTCTTATCCATGGGAGTTTTAATATATGGGGCCTTATGGTTCAGGCTCTATAGACCATCTTGTACTGAATATCGATGCGCTATATGGAATTCAGTGAAGTTCGGAATAATCATCAGTATAATATTTTTGGTCTAGATCTTGTATTCTTGTTGAACGATTTATCCTATAAGTAAGAAAAAATCCCGGCTATTTCTTACTTATACGATCCAGGTAAGGTGCAAAACAGTACTTTCTTAATCACAGGTACTTATTTATACGCAGATTGCTAAGTATAACTACTGGTGTTTTTCGTTTTCAGGTGTTTGCAAAAACTTCTACTCTAATTGTTATTGCCGATACTTTAACTAAGAATAATCCGAAATTCTCAATTTAATGACATACGAAAGTGTTAAACAGATCATGACTGTATTAACCTCTCAGCTCTAGTCCAGCTAGGTATACAGTTATCAATTCTTTTTTTGGGGGGGTTAATCAGTCCTCGTAAACCTTTATCAATACAAGTGCATTATACACCAAATTGAGTAATTATTTAAATTGCCCGTGAGCGGCCCAGAACATATATATAAAATAGCGTGAGATGGGTTTTATCAATATATCAATAGAATTAAAAGATACAGTTCACTGCCACAAACAGGGAATGTCGAAGGTCTATTAGTACCATGAGTCTGGAAACACCCGAACGCACAGGATGAAAATAACAAGAGCACACGACTACGAGAACTTGGTTTCACCAAGTACGATTTTTCTCTGTAGTATGATACCAATCTTTGTCAGAGTCTCATTTCGACGGGAAATTTACTACATAGATAATAACACACTCCACACAATAAGCAAACCAGAATAACCAACTACCACTGGGATGTATGGATAAACATGGCTTTCATTACTCTCCCTCCTTGAAAGAATGCAAGCAAACAAAAACAAAGGAACCAACCCTCCACAAACCACCAATCAAAACGGTATGGTAATATCCCCCTCAGACCCTATCTAGGGAGGGGACTAACCAGCTTCGTGATTGTCTGTGGTCATTGTCTCCAATACCTATACCTTATACCCTATACACCCTACGCCACCGCACCAGATCTTGTATCCTACTCCTGACTAGCTCTAAAGCTCCTAACCATAAATCCCGCCCACCCACTATCACCTAGGTCCTTTGCCTCCCCATCCGCAGCACGAGCTGCGCTTCCACTTCCACCACCCAAGGTACCCGATCCAGATCCTCTAGCCGCAGCCGGGGCAGAAGGAACCGCATTTCCGTTTCCTCTAGTCAACGCTGCCCTGGGGTTCCCTCCTGATTCGCCAGCAGCGCCTGCTACTGGAGCAGCTGAGGTGCCCATCAACCCACCCCACCCATTCCAATTACCATTCGCAGCTGGTGCGGCAGTGAGGCTAGCCCTGGCACTTGGTTGCGCTTGTGGAGCTTGATATAAAGTCCATGGATTTCCCACAGGAGGGGCAGGGGTGTGGGATAAGTATTGCTCCCAAGGGTGTTGTCTTGGAGCGGCAGGAGGGGCAGGAAGGGGAGGTGTGTGGGACATGAAGCGTGCCCAGGGGTTGGTTGCTTCTAGTGCAGGGGGGGGTGGCCGCGCTGGGGTAGTTGTAATGGTAGGTGCCTCTGGTGTTGATGTGGATAGTATACTAGTTCCCCCGCCCACGGTGGCCCCAGTGTTGCTAGGTGTATACGGCGGTGGCATCCCCGTCTCCCAACTACTCTCACTTTCCCATCCGATAACTGGGTCCCAAGTTGGCCCATACGGATACCAAGGATAATAGTACGGTCCAGTGGCCCATGGAGTTGGGAGGGGATTTGTGGTGACTTCACCAATGGGATAACCTGCTGCACGGCAGGAAGCACATAGCTGGGTAGAAGCCCAGTGCTGAGACACGATAGCCTTGCCGGTGCATTGGCTGGAGCGGCCGCGGGGGTAACACCGTGTGAGGCGGCGAGTGGTGAAGTGGTGGCAGAGAGGGTGGATGAAGAATTGTTCCTGGCACATTGTGGAAATGTTGGGGTTTGAGGTTGAGGGAAAGCAAGTGTGGTATAAGAATATGTGATGTGGGGGTGGTTTGGGTTTTATGATGGCCTTGTTTGGGAAAAGCTCGTTTGAAGTGAATGCTTTGATTTTGAAAGTAAACGAGAGGTGGAAGGGGGTTTAAATGGAAATTATAATATATATATATATATATATCTGGGTAGGTGGGTATTGGGTAGATGGGGCAAATGGGTATGTGGGTATAATTCTACCATAATCACCGTCAACACCACACTCGCTCTGGGCGTGAGTTGATAGCCCACATGATGTAGCCCCAGTCACCGCATACTGCTGTGTTTGGTGACCTCGACCGTCATTAGAATTCGAGATTCTAATCGGGAGGACAGCTGGAAGTGTGTAGAGACTCCATGATAATTGGCCTGGCGAGGCTTTGAATCTTGAATTCCAACAGTTATCGCCATCATGTACACAACGTTTTGTCGATCTCTATACTATCTGTATTTTGGTGATATCGTCGAGTGAGTGTGACATGGCGCGGCGGCTGTAGCCTTCAATATGCTACATCCCCCACGAAATTCAAGTGGAATCACCGGGGGAGAGCGGTGGTGATTGGTGCGTAGTCCCTGACCAGCTGGATGCTGAGATATTCCATTCCGGTTGAAAGAGGTCAAACACATTCCAGTGATGGGACGGGACGCCTGGGAATAGGGACGTGCTTGCTGTGCCAAGCATGTGGGCATGGAGCGGGTGGCGTCGAGAGGCGTCGGTAGAGAGCGTAGAGCTGCGCAGCCCGGGGAGTTTAAGCTTCGATGCGTACGCCCCAAATAGAATGCAGCGCCAACCCCGCAATATTTTCTGCTGCAGCCGGCTGCAATTCTATTTGGGTTGATTGAGTGCTACAGTTATGAACATGAATGGTGTGATGGTATGGTATGTATCGGGGAATTTACGGTATGTCAATGTATGCACTCGAGTACAGTATATGCAATATATGCACTCGAGTACGGTATGCAGTGTATGCAGTCGAGCATATATGTACATATATTGCATATATGCAGTACTGTTATGTCAAGACCTGGAACGCCAAGCACCCACCGCCCAAGAGTCGAATCCGAAGATCTGCAGAAATTCTGCAGCAACCTGCACAAATTGCCCCCCCCTCCCCTTCCCCCAATCCCCGCTGCTCTCCGGTGCGTCCCTACCCGGCCATGTCCCCCGGTCCAGTTGTATAGATCAATAGCCCTGCGGCTTCGCTCCTGACCAACCGTTCGTTACGGTACGTTCCGGCGTCGGCCTCCCATGACCTCTTGCCCGCCCTGCAGCTGCTTCAAAGTCTCCCTCTGCTCTCCCATACACAGCCCTCGACAGCCCACGACAGCAGCGTTTGGCTGGATCTAGGTATGGGTGCTGCCTAGAGCGTTGCCTAACGAAAAGGCCAATTCGAAGTCCGGAGCAGTGAGTGCCACTGCCAACCCCCCCACAACGTTTCTCCGAATTGAACGACTTGCGGCTGAGGTCGAGGTGTTGACCTTATTTAAGCTTCCTCAAGGCCACAAAAGGGCGATCGAGACTACAAAAGGGGGATCTCAGTTTAATCTACTTCATCCAGTTGTCCATCGGGTCAGATTTCGCGCTTCTTTCGACAAGGTCCTAGCTACGATGGTTAAGCCCCCACCGAGTATCTCCGGCGTATACAGGGTTGCAAGGTCTGGAACGAGGGCGCTTCGCAGGAGTTACTTGACGTCCACGAGCAGTGAGAGCCGCGTGCAATGGGGTTTGGGTGATACTTACAGTGGGTGGCTCTGGCTGGAACAGCCATTGACGGGTGCTAACATGGCCGGCTCTAGTGTTCATCTCAACCTACTGCACCTCCGCGCGAGTCAGTGCTCGGCCAGTCACCAGTGGTTCTGACATCTCCCCGAACCCATCACATCTCTTCTATGACAGCTCCTCATCCCGGTTACCGACACCCTCTTCCCGCCGCTACTTTCACGAATACTTCACCACTGCCCTCTCCCCCACCCCAAAGGCCTCGCCTCCCCTAATCGAAGTCGCCTCCACCTCGCACAGTGGCCGTGCCAGCTCCTCTACCATCGTCCGCATTCCCCTCAACAGTGCCAAGCAGCACTATGGCTTCCTCCGCTCCCGTGGAAACCGCCCCTACAACGAAGATTGGTCCCAAGCCGGGGTCCTCGATCTTCCCTTGCAATCCCTCATCCAAGCAACCACCGCCACCGCCGGCCCATCCACAGATAAGTCAGGCTTCTTCTCTCCCTCCTCATCCCCCTCGAATTCAGTCTTTTACTATGCAGTTTTTGATGGACATGGCGGGGATGAGTGTAGTATATTCTTGAAAAGTAGACTGCATGAATATATCGAGAATACTGCAAAGGAGTTTTATCCTACCGATGCATTACCTTCGCCGTCGGTGGCGGAGGCGGAGGTTGAGCCGGGGAGGACGGTGGGACAGAATCTGGAGGAAGATTTATCGCAGCAAACGCATCGAAGGCAGCTTCAAGCAGACCTGATCTCTGAATGGAAGGAGACTGTTGGTGGGTACTTTCGCAGATTTAAACCAAACTTTTCTGGGCCGGCAACGACTACGGAACCAGTCAAGAGCGATACGAAAGGTGTTGCGCCTTCAAAAGCTTCAGGGGACGATATATCATCTGTTCCCTCGGCACGAATGCCGGCTAGTGCTACCGGGGATGGGAGTTGGGAAAGTATTCTTACATATGCATTTCTACGGGCGGATCTAGATTTTGTTACGGGCAAGTGGAGGAATAATACGCTATCTATGGAGGAAGGAAAGGCGGAGGCGGGGGCGAGGGCGGGGGGCGTAGATACAGGTTCAACACCGCAAAAGGCAAAGAGCGGGTCAACAGCGAGTACTGCGTTCATATTTACTCCGTGAGTTCATTTACCCCCTCTCACCACCATGTAGGTAATGGAGTAGACTGATTATTTGTTGGTTTGGTATGTAGACCAGGTTCAAACGTACCATACTGGTCACCGGAAGCTACAAGCACCCTCCTAACCGCGCACGTCGGCGACACCCGCATCCTCCTTAGCAGTACTGTCACCGGCCACGCCGTCCCTCTAACCTCCTCCCACCACCCCTCCCACCCACTCGAGGCTCGCCGCCTCCGCCGCTACGCCGCAGCATTCATTTCCGACTCCTTCGGAGAAGAACGCTTCGGGGTACTTGCAAACACCCGTTCCTTCGGGGACGCTTCTCAAAAACGACTTGGGGTAACTGCTGAGCCGGAGGTGACCCGGCGGGAGCTGAAGGGGATGGACTGGGCATTTATGGTGCTGTGTAGTGATGGTGTGAGTGGGGTGTTGAGTGATCAGGAGATTGTGGATATTATCAAGGAGAAGCGGACACCGGAGGAGGGGGCGAGGGCGGTGGTGGAGTTTGCGGAGGAGGTAGTGGGACGAGGGAATGGAGGAGGGGATAATAGCACATGTCTTGTAGTGAGGTTGGGGGGATGGGAGAGGAGGGAGGAGGGGGGGAAGGGGAGTAAGGGAACGAGCGAGTTGAGGAGGTGGAGGACGGGGCAGGAGGGGGCAAGGAGGTATTGAAAGGGGGGATATGTGCTCGAGAAGTTTTGCGTGTGTGGTTGGGTGGGGAGATTTGATTGATGCTTGTTTTTCATGAGAGGGAGAGGTGTAATTTTGGACGGGGTGTGGAGTGGAGTGGCTTGCTTTCGGTTAGTCTTTGGGTATTGGCTTGTAATGGTTTCTTGTTGATAACGGCTTTATTTTAGTTTTTCTTTTCTGTTTTTCATTTTTTTTTTTGCTAGCTACAGTCTAGACGGAAGCTCACCCCAGAACAGGGAGAGAGAGCTCAGTATGCATGCCTGCGCAGTTCATGCATATTACTATAGAGGAGGTTCTTAGTTTAGTCTGAGTTTCTTGGTTTCTTGGCCTTAGAGTACGGAGTCGTACAGTAAACGTCATTGCTATCTGTCTTGTGCATGCATCGAAGGGAAGGGAGTCATGCAGTAAGAGTTTTTCTCGTGGTGATTTTTTTTTTTTTTGGGGTTCTTACTCAATGAAGTAGGTATGTACAGTAAGTAAGACATACATTGCGAACTTTATGCAGGGCTACCAAAAGCTCTTTGTCACCTGGCTGTATGTAATGTATATTCAACAACATCATGTATCGAGATAGAGAAAGAAAGAGAATAAAGACTAAAAATACAAAAAATTATCCTCTTTTCTAATTTTCGAAAGGGCTCAATCGGGAATTGAACCCGAGACCTCTCGCACCCAAAGCGAGAATCATACGACTAGACCATTGAGCCAGGTGAGAAGTTGATGATAGAAGTAGTAATGGAATTAATAAACTACGAACACAAGTCGGAACAATATTCTCCCGCCCACCCCTATATATGTTTTACGCACCCCCAACTCAAAACCTCTAAAAACTCTGTGAATGTTCTACCTTACTGAGATACAAGTCCATACCTTTTTGGGGGGGGTTTGGATATTTTTGCTCAATTATATTATATTGCTTTAGGTATTGTTAAAGAGTGTATTGGCGCATTATGCAAGACTTGGTATAGTTGTGTGGTGGCTTGAGGGATGGTTATATATATAAAATGTGGCACAAATGAAGGCTATATGTTTATACTGCAATCTATCAATTTGGGATGATTTGTTATGTAGTGTATATGAGTCCGAGGTCAAACTCGACGAGAATCACACTTTCCCTATTGGTTGCTTTACTTACATTTAAATGTAGGGCACCATATTCTCTCTCTCATACTCTCTCTTACAAACTTTAACTCAATTGGCTATCTTCAGCTGTCAGGATTTCTGTTTCCGACATCCCCAGCCTCCCCTCCTGTTAATTTCCTAGAAGTGGATGCAAGGAGATATCGAAACGTTTCTCAATGCTAACAAGGACGAATAACGATATTGATAAGGAAATCCCGACCACCCTCGCAGCGGAGGTCCTCGATGAGGCGGAGCTAGGAAAGTACCTCCATGAGAGTGTGGTGCATGATACTACAGGCCAGTTAGAGCAGACGAGGAGGAACTGTGCTAGGAGTTCGTGTGGCTAGAAGTTACTTCCAGGCTGGATCAAGGGCGATGTGAGGTTGTGTTTGAAGTGCGATGGGAAGACGTGTGTGGTTTGTGGGGGGGGAAGACACATTCAAGGAGGAGTGTCCGAGGGATGAAGCTACGGCTAGTTTGTTTAAGTTGGCGGAGGGGAGGAGGTGGTAGCGCTGTCCGAGGTGTGGAAGTGTGGTAGATTTGTTGCAGGGAAGCTTTCATATGACTGGTTTGTGGGTTTCTCTTCCCTCCCTCCCTCTCCCCCCAATATTCCTTCAGATATTGAAAGTAGCTCTGTGTGTGTGTGTGTTGATGCTGATGTACGTGTGTTAGGTGTAAATACCAGTTCTGCTATAAATGCGCCGCCATGGAAATCAAGCTCTTGCATTCAAGCTGACGAAAGCTACGTTACTGGCCATGCCAACGCGGCTACCACCTTCGCCTCCATCTCCAACCTCCACCTCATCTTTCTCTGGCACCATCTCCTCCGCACACCAAACCCAGCTCGACCTCGAGCATCGCTAGCAAGCACTCCGTTACGGCGAAGGAGTGAAACGATAACTTGAAGTGCTCAAGACCCTTCGGAGAACAAGGGAATCTCAGAGGAATGTGGTGATGGTGGATAGGATGGTTTGGTAGGAGGAAAATTAGAATGGAATTCATGGAGAGGTTGGTGAATTGGACTATGCTGGGTTCTCCGTACATCAGTAAAATTGCTCTTGTGATTTGTAGAATTGGTGGACTAATCATGCTGTTTATGCGGCGGATATCCGTAGGCTGTGGAATCGACAGCTGCTGCCACCGTATCCGGATCTATATCCACACCAGCTCCGAAGCCCAAATCAGCGAAACCAGCTCTAGCAGGAAGAGGGAGTATACTCCGCGACAAGAGACCGCATGGCGGGTTTAGGACGTATTGTGCTTTAAATATCACGGGGGTATATGGCTAATTCATTGTGGATTTTCTTGTGGGCGGATCAAATTGCAAAGGTGGAAGTGGAGCAGTTTAGGGAGAAGGGGAGGAAGGCTTAATCTGATTGAGATTGAGTGAGGCGGATGGTGGGTGGAATGATTCAATTGAGCAATTAATATTTTTAGGGTAGAGATGGGGAGCGAATTTTGGCCATGGTATCTATGCGCTTGCTGGTGAGTATCATCAGTTGTGGATATTTAGCTAGGGTGGATATGGGTCGGAGGTGAGTAGATATCTCTCATGATTTTGCTGTTTGATATGGTAAGAAGGTTTGGCTGCTGGCTGCTGGCTGTTGCTACTGGCTATTATAGATGGACATTGCATCCAGAGGTTTCTTCATGTTGAAACATTTGTGTGTGAGTGCGAGTGGTGAAGCAATGCTGGATCTCCCTTGCGATGTTACAGCGGCACAAGCCCTCAATTCCGTATATATCACTTTATTTCATACCACTTTATTTTATATCACTTCATTTACATCACTTCATTGAAGAACGCTCTGGTATTATCAGTAGGTATGCCGCTTATCGCTTATCTGCATTATCGCCGGCTTGGAAACCAAACACATCTTACCACCGACACTACTATACGTACACAACCCTCACCCTCCCCAAGCCAGACTAACCCTCCCCTAATGATGGCAGCGAAGAACTAACACCCACCAACCCTTCTCGGAAAATCCCGCCACTGCACCCTTCTCGCCGTCTCTCAGACCGCTCTCTCCCGCGTCATCAACGCAACCCCATTCATGGTCATCCTGCCGCTCATCCTCATCGCCCTTCAAACCCGCGTTGTCTTGCCGGTCAATCTGGGATTATCTTTGTGAAGAGCGTGTTTGCGCTGCCCGTTGGCGCTTGGGGCGTTTCCGCAGAGACAGATTGTGGGGGGTGGAGGAGTGTGGAGGGGGAGGATCAAGGAGGAGTTGAGGAGGAGGAGAATGAATGGTGGGGAGGAGGGCATCGAGAGGGTGTAGTTTATTCAAATAGGGGAGATTTAGACGATTGAGATGGAGTGGAGTGTGAAGACGAAGAATGGTATTTTACCCTGATTTCACGTATTCCTCCAATTTTTTTTTTTTTTGCTCTTTTTTTCGGCTTTTTTTCCCTTGGCCTCAATAGGAGATACAAACATACATATAGAATTTCCTTACCTTACTTACTTGAACTTTCATTCTCATACGCCCCTGTTTGCCCTTAAGTTTTTTTTTTTTTTTTTTTGTTATTTTGGTTTGGTGGGTAAATTCATGAAATGGGAAACTTAGAAGACTATTAGAAGCCAAGCAGCCTTACCTATATACTGGGTAACGTTGCATCCCTAACCTCGCAGAGGGGTGTACTGGTGTGTGTGTGTTTTGGGGGAGGGGGAAGCGCTAAACCTCCACCCAAAAATAGATTTTTTTTTCGTAAATATTCAACACTCGATACCCGTGCACGTGTGATAATATCATAAGACCCCGGTGCCATATTTTCGAATATTTACCTACTGTTATTTTTATTATTTTATTATTATTATTTTTTTTTAAAAAAAATTTTCCTCCTTTATATAACACTCTTACTTTACTTTTAAAAAAAAGAAAAAAATTAAATAATAAATAATAACAAAATGAGCCTAGACATACCGCCGCTTACAACAATTACCTATTTCCCCTCCTGTTACATACACTCTCCTGCTTAACAACATCCCGGACAACCATTCAGTCACAAAATATACAATGTATGTACATTATATATCCTATCCAGCTTGAACTTTGGAGAGTGGAGATGTAGTCTGGGTTCAAGGGGATGCGGATATGTGTACGAAGAGTCCCGATCTTTGCAATCGGCTTGTAATCCCCCCCCCCCTCTCCCCCGCGTCTAGATGGCGGATGTGGCCATGCATTCACGACAATATTATCTTCCACTCCTCGTCGATTGTTTACCATCCCATACGTAGTCCCCACGCTTGGTGCCAGTTTGCCTCTGTTTACCCTACTAGGTGGGTCTAGCACAGGACGTTGACAGTCAATTATACAGCTAATCAATTGTATTTACCTCATCCACAAAAGCCAGTGTTAGCCTCGAGCTAGATGTTAATAAACTAGGGTATATGCGCTTTTGAATTGAATAGATTCCGAGAATCAGATAAGTAAGTACAGTACATAAGTTCGCAGTCGGTGGATGAGTTAACTCCGATGTCGGTTTTGCTGTCCCGCATATTACACCGGGTATATACCTAAGTATACCCTCAAGATCCTCACCGCACCTTCATAGTCCTATTTCCCTTTGATTAACCAGCAGAAATATTGATATTCGGACCTGAAGCTTCAATAAGGCAAATACCATTCTCGGTATCTTCTCACAGCCATTGCAGGCATCCAAATCCTTGAAGACTGGACTCGGTGCCCCAACACTTGTTTCATTACCTACTCGTTCCGGCAGGGTATTATACGTTTTTTGTCTTATGTGGGTCGGACCCAGTAAAAAAGCTACAGACGCTCTGGGGGTGCAGGAAAAGGTCAATCGTTTTGCTTGCAAGTAAAATCCAAATTGGGAGCTTCCAAATCTAAGTAGTGAGTAGAAATTAGATTCATGTGTTGTCATTTTTGGAACTATCCACCTGGGAAAGAACTCGCGGTAGTCCACAGGGAAATACTCCCAGAGAAATCGAAAAAAATGAAATCGAAAAACAATGAAATCGAGAAACTGAAAACGAGAAACTGAAAACGAAAAACAACATTCAAATGATATAATATCCGCCCCAATATCATGCGTGGGTTACTCGGCATGGTGGCAAGGCCATTTCAGTGGAAAGGAAAAAGAAGAACCCGAGGATTTGAGCCCAACCTATTTACAGTAAATAAGCACTAGCTGGAAGGTAGTAACTAGGGATAGATCTAAGTAGTTAGTTTCCCCAATGTCATTATATTACCCATACAATAGTGGGGCAGAATGCTTCATGTCCATTTGTGAAACTGATGACTCAATGCCTGAAAGTCTCAGGCACTTTTTCCAGCATTTGGTGGAGGCCTGAACAGGAGAAATGACACATGAAACCTTAATGATTCCAATTGTGAATCTCCTCCTGGACATGGTACAGTTGGACACGCCTACATGTGTATGGGTGCTGCGGTCTATATTTAGGTAACTGAAGTGTTGCAATGCAGCGTGTCCTGCGAATAGCACTTTTTTTTTAAAAAAAAAAAAACTCGGTACTCATATGCAATCCCAGTAAGGGGGGACCATGATGAGCCACCTGCGAGTAGGACGGTGACGCTTACATAGCTCCTTCTGTAAGCTCGAGTCTCCCATCTGAGATCCCCATTGAATAACACCTGGCCTGCAGTTAGAGACGGACCGTAACCCTTTCGACGTACCCAGATATTCGGAGCGGCCAGGGTTATATCTGTGCCAATGTGGGTGTTCGTAATCATAGTTGGGTGGCGTCATAGGGTGAGTTGATGGTAGGCGGCGCTGTAGAGGTTCCCTCCGTTTAGGTGCTGCGAGGTATAATGTTGATGTTGAGGTATCTGCGACATACGTCAATATGGCTACGTTACTATAGGATTAGGATATAGCGAAGCTACCAGAAGTCATTCTGTCTTCTGCCCAACTCTTGACTTACGTAGTTCAGATCATCAAGGAAGCGGGCCTCTGGATAGGCCTCAAACATATCCTCGCCCTCAGTACCCAACGTTAAGTTACCTTGCTTGTAATTGAGTAATCTACAGTCAATACAACACGAGCTGCAGGGCCCGGCTCGCTTTGAGGTGACCTGGCAAAGTAAACGCTGGTACTTAACTCATCCATGATATTGAAGCACAACAGCATTTGCTCATTATAACTACCCCGTTGGACTCCTGACCCGCTTACCAGGCGAGCGGAACCCTTATGTCCTGGGGCGTCGATGCATCCTGTCATTACTTCGACCAAGTTGCTTCCTCTGCTCCCAATTCAGTAGGATACCTGTACCTCCGACGGATCTTTGTCGGGCCACTTACAAGCAGCAAAGCTGAAGGCTAGGCTACTGGTAATGTGATGCATTCAACCTCCCATACTACCGTACGTACCTACCGTACTGGCTAGAGACAAACAAAATTTTTGGCCACCAACAGAAGGCGCCCGCGGGCCTCCAACTACTGCCCAATGCTCAAGCCTACTAAACACAGCCCTCTCCAACGACTCGAGGCAGAGAGCCTAAATTCAAATTCGCTCGCCTGGAATCCAGATTAATCCAGAAAGGTCATAGTGTTAAACGACAAATGATACGGGAGACCTAAACCAAATACTGATCTAGATCTAGCACTGGCCATGGAATATCAATCATCCGGATATGTTCATGCTTATGTTTTGATGGAGGCATTTGGACCACCGAAAATGGTGCTAGGGAGATGTGTTTTGATCTGTGTGGCTCCCATATGGTATCTGACGTGAGCTTCGAATCCGTGAGAAGATACCGTAGAAACTCGCGAGTAAGACCTACCTAAGCACCCCCCCCTTTATGTGAGTAAGGCCCCACAAAAATGATAACACATTTGTATGGGCAAAGGGGAATTCCCGACCTGTGTTCCGTATTTAAGATTAAGCGGGATTCTACTGTATAGAAACATGTGTGTGTGTGTGCATGATGTGACAAGATTGCAAAGCCAATAAGGTTTCTCTTCTCCCTTGCTGAAGATTTTCCATTCTCAAGTCCACCCAGCCTAGGTCTCAGTCTTACATGAAGACCCATTTGTATACCCCAAGTCGCAAACGTGCAAACTACAGCAACTTTACAATAACGTGCTTCAATAAAAACAACACAAATCTTATTCCATTGCGATATCTGCTCTCTAGGCCTGTATATATATACCTTCCAGCCTCCGAGGCGCACGAGAGTGCTAGGACTAAAACCCCCAACCAAGACGCCTAGGACGCCAGCCAGAATGAAAACAGGAATAATGTCGAACGAGAGTGGTGACCATGTATGAAGTTTTTAATGAGGTACTTTGACACCTTTGGGTGTGTGGGAATTCTTTCCATCCGTTCCTCGGATCTTCTTTGTTCCAGCAGCCTACATCAGCGTGTTACTGTTAGTAGACAAACTTGCATTGTAGTGATAACGTTTTTCATCCTATACTATCCCAGGTGTATAAATCGGGGTAATGAGATACAACTTTAAGAAGAATGGGTATGGAGAAAAGAGATGTTCAAATCTGTGGTGAAGCAACTAAATGAGGTAATTGTCCTACCTTTACCCCTGGCCTCCGGGTCATGGCTCCCTCGATCTTGAGGGCCACTCCCTCAATTTTGTCTACAAGTCCTGGCTTGCGCTTATTCTTGTGGGCACTTCCCGCGTAGTTGGCTTTGGTAATACCCGCATTTTTCTTCCCTGAGGTACTGTTTTTCTTTGGGGTTGCACGGGGTTTCGTTGATGTGCCGGTTAGTGCCTTCTTGATTCTGGTTGTGAGAGAAGGAGCGGCAGGGCGGCCATGAGAACGGGTTTGAACAGGCATTTTACTAATCTTTTGAGAAGAAATGTGACTACTAGGTAGTTTTATGGTACAGGTTGTTATTTTGGTGGTGTTTTCGTTCCTGGAATAAGTTGCAGGTGTTGGGGGCCTGCGCTGATAGTGGCACCTCAACTGCCTTTAAATAGGTGCCGATGACACCCTAGTAATTCCGACAACATTATGTATTCGTAAGTCAACATAATCCCATGTTGATATCGGTCACACATGCAAATCGTCCCACCTGCGACATTAAAACTAAGACACATTTCTCCGCGTGAGTAATATATTTATAAAAGCGAGCAATCAAGAGCTCTTAAACTTGACGTTGCGGTTAGTTGCTCCAGGGGTGCATGCCTGATATGGACATGGATATATCCCCAACAAGCAGGCCCAAATTAGGATGATACAGCTGTACTTAAGTTAAGTCGAGCGAGTATAGATCGATGCCGCGTGATCTTCCATTAGGTTCGGAGGCTTTGGGAAACCTGGTTGGCTGACGCTGGGGGCTGGATCTTACTACTGACAGATCGGTCGATGTCCTTCAATGGACGACAATTTGCCAACATCTGTAAAGATGACAACTGTACAGTTTTTTTTTTTTTTTGGCAAAGGAACTGTGAAGACATTGCGGCTCAGTAACAATACTATGGAGGGAGTGATATAAGGTATACACTTACGTGTAGTAATATTGTCCATATATGGCGCCATGGCGGGAATCCTACGATGCCGCATCTGCAATCTGTGTGCTCTTTTGGATGAATATCCGGTATATGGCGGCATCTATCCAATAACTATAGGAAAGCTGTAACATATATACATACAGATCGACCTCCGTTGTTCAATAGAGGCTTTGTAGGCACATTAGCTCTCTTCAATTCCAGATCTAGCATTCATGAAACCTATCTAGCAGCGTTCCGTAACAACGAATACTGGCCTTGATTGTAAGCTGAATACTAAATTGATAAGGAAATTCTCATAAAATTCTAATGATCCCTCGACGAAAGCTTTGCAAATTCCCTATAGGTCTCCATTACTGTACATGTGTAAGCTGGAAGCATCATGTTATTTATTTTCCCTGCGTTCAATTTCAACAGGTAGTGATTCTGTTGTTTTGAGGCACAGCCCTTGCATACTAAGGCAATAGTGATTATGAGGGTTAAATTGCCCGTATAGGGTGGCGGTTAGGTTTTCTGCTTTTGTTACAGTTATAGACTGCTGAAACTGACTTTAGGCGAAGCTAACTTCTGGATCCCCTTGAAGTTGTATTAGTACTTGGGATTTTCCATAGCCTCATATTCATGTATATGTGTTTCCTATGACTTACTACGGAGATAAAATTCAGTGTCGAGTCACCACCACCCAAAAAAACAACCGCCATTGCCACTATCAGGGTCATGAACATCTCATTTATCTGTGCACCATAAAGCTACCATCCTATCTTTGGTAGTATAGTGGTAAGTATTCCCGCTTGTCAACATCGCTTTGATCAGGTTCGCGGGCGACCGGGGTTCAATTCCCCGCCAAAGAGTTTTATTTTTCCTTTCACCCATAAACGCTAGACTGCAAAATTGCAGTAAATTGTGCACTTATATTTTTTTCTATCAATCAAAGATGAGTGTTATAAAGCCTGATATTGCCCTATATGGCGAAGAACTGGAGTGGAGGTGTAACACAATATATGTTCTATATACAGAAAGAACTACAAGGCATGTATAGTTAGGTGAGGTTGCCATCCACCAAGGGCTGCAAATCGTCGGGTTGTTCCTGAAACATATGCCCGACTGTGGGATGTTTCGGTGCACTTCCACCACTTTTGTCTCCGCATTTAATTTTTTCATTTTTTTTTTTTCAAATACTCCTTACTCCTATTCGGTCCCAATAGGGGACCATGAGGAGTCTCCGCACTTACTATCCTGCTTCCCGGCCGTGAGATCACCTGCAAGATCTTCTGGTTCATAACATCCAGCTCCTTCTCCAGGCTGCACAGCACTGCACGAACTACTCTGTGGATTTATTTTGGAACTTCACCAATATCGGTTCTGGGTCCCCTTTTCATGAACCCTTCCCCGTCAATGACCAAAAAGTCATAGATAAGACCATTCCATAGTTATCCTTATCTATCGGGTTGCTGCTTGAGCCTTTGCGAAACTTGTAGAGGATAGCCATGTACCCAAACAATTGAGCAACAGCACCATCCATATCCATAGCACACGCACACTTGGCCTCAACAAGAAGTAAAATAAATAGCATAGATACGGTGCATGGACCACCTTTTTTCCGTTCTGCTTAAGGCACCCTTCTTGACCACCCCAATCGCATAATCAACTCGCCCACTGTAGGTATTACGGTAACCATATATTAGTTCAGGTATTCCCTTAATCCCTGATTCGTCCGGTGTCTCAGCACCTGCGAAAGCGCCTCAGGGTATATGATGGGTCCTCCGGGGCCAACTGATCTTGAATCCTAGACTGCAGGTTCTGTCTCATCTGGAGAATCCCACTCTTCGTCATCCTCCGGTTCCGGCATTCCCGCGGCCCTACACACGCGCATGATGGCAGCATGAAGGACAAGCAGGTCTGGGTGAGGAAAGGGATGGTGAACCGTCGTGGTTATGGTGAATATGAACCCCGTTTTCAAGGGTTGGCCACGAAGGCGCCGCGGAAGGCGAGGTCTCCCGGATTGCTGTACTGTGTATCTGAAGAGGCCCATGGAAACACCGGGATCTAGCACTTGCGCCGGATCCCAAGCGTCTTCTTTCTTGGGAGTTGTTCCGACCCCTTAGGCCCTCTCCTGGCCGATTCTTTGTGAACCAGGAGAACCGCACGGCGTACGAGGAAAGAACATTAGTGGAGATTTGGATCCCAGCCGCCAAGGGGTCCCCAACAGGTTCCAGCACAAAGTGTCCCGACCCGAAATTTTGGTGGGCATCTGGAGGTAGGCGTAACAAGTTCTCGACGCGATTGATTTGATTGAGTGAACCAAGACCGTGCAGCAAGTATTGTTCTAGATTGCGCGCCACTGTTGGGCCCGCGAAAACCCTTAAGAAGGCTTCAATGGTGGGCACTGTTTGCTGCAACGGGCCTCCTAACCTAAGTAACCTTCCTAGAGAAAATGTTACAATATGAGCAACTTGTGGAGGGCGTTGGCGAGTCAGCACGCATAAGTTGACCAGCACACTTACTAGTCCCCTAGACGTCGTTGATCGTGATGCAGGGCTATGTACTGGGACCGAATAAGGAGTATTTTTACAAAAAAAAAAAAAAAAATGATGCAAGGATAGGTCCCTGCTTGTAGTCTCACAGCAGTTCGACCGCCAGCAGCTAGCCCTAGAGATACACACACAGATTTCTGGTCAGTTTCTCGTCTCTCATGTAGTAGTAGGTGAGGTAAACAATACATTGCCTCATAGCAGCTGTGAAAGTCCGGCCTAGGTGTGTCAGACCCCTCTCTGATTGGCCTCTCAATTAGGCCATAATCTGCTGCTGTTCATCAGTCGGAGCGGCGTAGAGAAGATTATTGATTAAAATCTGCAAGAAAGCCGCGGGTTACCACACAGGATCGTCTCTGCCGAAGCCGCAGAGTGAGGGCTACAGAGTGCTCTCGATACAAACATATCGTTGGGACCGAGGGAGGATACTGTAACCAACATATTCTTATATTAAGAAAAAATAGGAAAATATGAAGTGAAGTTAGTCAGCTGTTGCAGAATAAGATGGTATATATAACGAGAGCACCAAAGCAACAAATAGACACATGAGAGTAATGCGGGGACTAGAATCTCATGGAGCGGAGGAGGAGGAGGTAGCTCCCGGAGGCCCCAAAAAATCAGTGACCCTGGGTTGAATATGCTGATGCCTGCATTGAATCTCCAGAGTCTCAATGCACTTTTTCTCACGCTTTAGGTCCTCTTGTACTTCATTGATATTTGGCTATGGTTCAGCTTGAAGTGAGATGAGGAGTAATCCTTCAACACATGTGCGAGAGCTTCCTGGGGTGTAACTGGTGGAGATATTGCTGGTGGAATCTCGGCTTCTGGTTCATCGGCTTGAGGTCTTTATTAGCTAGGTTGCCTTGGGGTTTGCTTCCGAGTATGTCTTTATCAAGCTCTGACAAGGCCTGGCACTGGTGAACAGAAGATGTGGAAGAAGATGCCATTCTTCAGGAGGTACTTGATTTTGTATGTTGTATCTAGATGAGATGTGCGGGGTAATTTGTTATCGATAAGTACCTATTTGTGGTTTAGAGCTTCTCTAGATAGAAGTATACAAGCCAAAAAAAAATAAGAATATTCTTGTATCCATATTTACTATGTGGGACCGGTGGAGGTATGCTTGTAACCAATATACACTGAAATCAGGTATGCTTGTTTCGAAAGTGCTCTGTACACAAAATTCATGAGGCACAGGACGCAGCAGATGGAGCAAAGCTGACAGGGGAAGGAGTGGTGGATAGCTGGGGTGGTTATTTGGCATCGCTCTGTGTGTGTGGGGCAGAAGTTCGTCAGCACCAAGGTACAGTGGGAGTATAGTAAAGACTACACGAGCTACTTTGCTGGTTATTTACTAAGTGTAGATAAGATTGTACTGTATGTACCTATCTTATGATAAATAATTTATCATAACCTCATGTTGCAAGCAGATGTTTGGTGCAGGTCATGAGGCTGTATTTATATCGGCCTAAGGTTCCACAAAATAAAAAGATCAAATATTCTGAATATAATGCTGCATATAATCAGTAGATAGAAATTATCAAAGGCTGCAAATGAAATCTTAGACCATCATTTGAGGCTCAAGGCGACATGAATACATGGCATCATCATACAAATATTATGTTGAGAGTTATTTTCCACCACTCTTCAAAATGTCTGGGTGTTTGATCATTGAGGACCATAGCACCTTTTAAAAATATGCCAGCCATGAGTCTATGAGAAAGAATAGTAACCTTGAAGTTGCGATGGCATTGGATAAGGGTCAAGAGCAAGATATATCTCCTACCGCGGCTACATTACTATTGAACAAATGCGGTGAAAGTTTCATGGTTAAGTTGTTGTGCTGCTGTGGGGTTGGTTACGAGGGGTTACCCTGAATTCATTGAGGCTGTAAGTATTACAAGGAATGTCTGGTGAGTCACATTGTACAGATCTAGGGTCCTCTATCCTATGATTCAACTATTTTCATCCATTGCACCTTATTTTTTTCCGCTTCTTCCACCAACACAGCTGCAAATATTTGTCCAGGGAAGGACTATTGAGGAAGCCTACAGAGAACCATAGTGGTGTGTGGTAGTTGCGGAAGCATACAGGTATGAATGATTATTTTTTGTTTGTATCTCTTTGTGTTCAATTGTCGAAAATACCACAGTGGGGCACATTGCGGTCGTGTGTGGGTTAGCTTGAAGTGAAAAAGCACTGTATCCCTCCCATAAAAAAAGGAAATATCTGTCTAGAACCTTCCGCGTCATTTCCGTAATTTCGATTACTATTGGATAGCTTGCGATCCAGTAACAGTTAACCACTACTAGTTCATATTGGGATGCCCTCGTGCGAGAGTTAGCATGTGGATATATCGTACGGCCAACCTTGGATTTTTGGTGAGAAGGTTTGGCCTTGCATTATCAACCCCGTCGGATCTGCGGCCAGCAAAGCCGGTACTCAGCCGTATGTGTATCCCTTCACTAAGAGGAGATGAACCCTTGTGCGAGTATATCACTCTGCATATCTATACAAACCACGTCCTTATGAGACAACCAGTGGCGAATCAGTCCACAGCGCGAAACCACAGGCATGGCATAGGTACTTACTTGGGAATGATCATGTTTGAAGCGAAAAAATGGATCGAACGGGTCCTCCTCTCTCAACAGCGCCGCTGGATATCGCATACGTTTCTCTCCTTGAGATTTCTCACCTCGGATGTATATTTTTACGCAATAACTGCTGTCAGTTTTCACACCATGGCCACTTGTGGAAAATTCATCAAAATCCATCAACCCAATGAATTGCATGCTGCTCTTAGGTTCCTGAAAACAATATCTGGCGTTATTCACCCTCCTTGCTACCACTGCACTCAACAAGTGTTCAGTTGGGTGTTGCCATATGAGAGGGTATATGGAAACCAACTGATATTCTAAACATCTTGCAGTACTCGAATCTAGTATCTTCCGTTTTAATTCTGCATAACTGTATTTTTTTTCAAGTGTTTTATAGGTAGAACCTCGTCCTGCCTTGCATGAATTTCTCAATTGGTTTTTAGAAATTTCCTAGAACTATACATGGATAAATGTTTCTGAACCCTAGGCAGAACTAAAACAGACTTGTAATTTCTAGTGTGTTAGAATGTTATGTTTCACGAAAGACAAGATCGAGCAGACAATAGAGCCTTGCAAGGCGGCAAAGTGGAACTTTCATCATGATCAAAGCCCTCTGCATCTGCAACGAGAGAAATTCTTGTCCGATATTCTGATCCGGATCCACAAATCTCTGTGAATAGCCTCCCCTGATCATGAAGCCCATCGCCATGCAGGCGATCAAGGGGGGTGCTGAAGGAGGATGGAATGCTCATAACTTAAATAGGCACCCATGCAAGCTTGAATTGTCGCTAGAAAACATCTTCGTTTAGCGGAACGACGATACGTAGTTTGCGCTTTAGAATTGAAGCGTTTGGGCTATAGTGCAGTGGTGAGAAACTAAATTCAAATTCTATCTAATTTACTGTTTCCGTTGGACTTCAATTCCTAATATACCAATGGGGTGATATACAGGTAGTGGGGTGAGGTATAATCCTTCACTGTTTATACTTTGCTTGCATCACTGGAGCTATTTAACAACAAAACCCTCTACTGGGGTTACAGAAACAGAGAAAGGACTCGAAGGCAGAATGCAGGAAGCTGCCTTACGAACAGGTTGAGTATTGCACAGAGAATGGAAACTAATTCCGACTTACCGCGCCACAGGACGCGGGATGTGTGTTCAAAATCACCTAAATCAGTCCGGGTCGATAAAGCCAGAAACGGAGACATACCACGGTCCTTCTTGGTACGGTGGGGTCCGGATTAAATGATAACAAGAAGCTGAGGCATAGTGAGGGAACATGGTTTTTGTGAGTTGGTGAGGCCCCGAAATGAGGTTGGGAAGCTGAAGAACCATGATCCCGAGCTTCTCCTTTGGAGCCTTGTCTACAACCCTGGATAGTTTGGTTGAATTTGTGACAGCACTAGCAGATGTGAAGATGCCCATTCCTGGTCTGAATAAGTATACTCTAGGTAGAATCTTTTGTGATCGTATGATCCAGTTGCGCCAGTGATGACTTCAAAGCTGGAAGGGTTCCCGTTGGTAAGAAATTCCTTCGAGCCACTATCGCTAATGGGCAATCGAAATTATAGGTAAACAGGATGGAATTTCAATATATAATGGGTAAATGGCCAAAAAGGCCCTCTTTTCCTCATTTGATGAGTGAGCGCCATGATTCCCCATGGGAAACCAACTTCGTCTGCATGCGATTTCACTCATGGGTAAATGAGGTTTTATCCTATTTTAGGTGGGAAACAACTTTGAAATGCTGCATTTTGGGAAGCGATTGATTGTGCAAACTCTCGACTGGAATCACCCTACCATAAGCACCTCGTGACAGGTACTCGCCTCAACATATAATACCAGAAGTGCAAGCTGTGGACGGCACACTTAGGAAGCACCTCTCGTCTCTGACTCTGACCTTTTCGTCTTTTATGTGCCCTGTCCACACGGGCGATTCTTTACAATCTAGATGTGATAAGGCAGGGGAGAGAAGGTTTAGTACAATCTTCTCAATTCTAGGTCATTTTCCGGAACATAACAGGGGTGAGGTTTTCGCAGAATCCACTGCGGCTTAGATTAAGATGTGCTAAAGATAACAGATTCGTTCACCCGCTCAGAGGTCAGTACATTTCAAACTGGTCCTCGATGTCTCAGATCAGACAACCCAAGTGCCCACCGCTGCTAAGGAAGAGGGATTTTTGGTGTCAAAAGTGAAATATCAACTCTCAGGCTTAAGCCCACTCCGAATCTATATACCGATAGTACGGGTTCTCAATTGGTGGCACTGTTACAACCGAATTTAGATCAGAACACCAGGGTCTTCAGCGGTTGGACGAGCACCTCCCATGGTATTACCACTAGTACATATATGTCTGAATCTATCAATTGAAACTCTTGCATAGCGATGAGGGCGGGAGGCGGCTTCTGACCTGTGCAGGTACATTTGTGGCGCACAAATGACCATTAGGCAAGAGTAAGTCATGATTCTTCCGCTCTGTCTATAAGGAAATGATAAAGGTTGACTGTGTCCCCCTTGCCCTTGGGAGCTCTCCAGGCGTGAGTGAGTGATTGTCGTTGTCTCTGCTCGATTAGTTGGAAAGTAGCAATATTGATCCAAGCCATCCGTCAGCAGCAGCCTTAGACGTTGGTCAGAAGTTAGCTTATAGTTATGAAGTTATGAACCAATGCAAGCCTTAAAGGCTCAGGAATATTCTTGGAATCTACCAAGCCCAAATGCATTATCATTAGGATATGCATTCACTACCAGGAATTTCTTCCCGTTTCAAAATGGGGGGTTTTGGTGCCTGTAGAGATACTCTTGTGTGAATTTTGTTAACGGTGGGAGGTCCTATATGACCACAAATCTTGTAGTCAATGATATTAGTCTGCTATGTAGGAAGTATGTGGACTAACCTCTGCATCGAGCTCCGCAAACCATTTCCTCCACTCCTCTACTGCTCCAAGCTATAAAATTGATTGAACTTCTCTTTCCGGCCTCTCAATTTTACACCTTTCCACCTCCGTGACCATCACCAATGTCATTCACGTATCGCATTGGAGGCAGTTCGTTATTGAGCAATGCCTTCTGAGTTTTCAAAAGTTGTGCAAAGTTATTTTCTTCCCTAGGGTTATTTATCCAAAATTTAGTGTTTCCAGGTGCATCTGGCCAATACTCTGAAAAGAAATTCTTCATCATCGTCTTCAAGATCAACCTTTTCTGGCAGTTTGGGAGGGAGGTATGGAAAAGATTCCATGTCTGGGGATAATGGATTAAAAAATATGAAGTCAAGGTGATGCAAGTAAAAGAAAGAATAAATTTGGACGTATACTAATTCATCAAGATGTCAACCTTTGATATCTAATTGTTCAGTTCTGAGCCAGAATAATACCTGAAACGCCTTGGAATAATCACACCTCCTTCAAAGGGCCCAGGAGCTATTGTGTCTGCTATTTCCACTTCGTTGGCGTTAGCCCTCCGCATGGATGGGATTTTAGTATACAATATGACCAAGGCTCCGGGTGCTCACTTTATTTCGCAGCAAACCGGTCCCATTGCAGGAAAAGCATGCGGTCGCTCATTTGATTGTATATTCCTGCCAATCAGCAACTGTTCCGTGCCAGATCATCCATTGAGTACCGGCCTCACGGATCCGGAGTCCACAGTATTATCCAATCCTATAAAGTCCTTTGCTGCGCACGCTAATACCTAGAACATCACATTAGCCAGCAACATACCAGGGCTAAGCCAGGCACCGCTCTCTGAGACCACAATCAGTTTTGACGCAATAAGTATTGGTGGCATTCTCAAGCAGCAGCATACATTTTCCGGCAAAACACAGCTACCGTGAGGGGAATGAGGCTCAATAATGGACATGGTACTGGTTTGATATTTCGAGACTCAATACTAGCTCAGAGGAACAACTGACAAGGTGTAAGGTTCCCTTACACGTGAATGAGAGGAAGGGTGGAGGCCCCGGAAGCGGCACTTACCAAAGGGGGGAGTGACGGATAGTGGGGAATATGTATATATAGACCCGAGAAACTCACTCAAGGAGCTCTAGAGAGGGAGAGAGGTAGAGAATAGATGGCTCATAGCCCTTACACAAGGCTAGGTGGAGGAAACCGAACTGAAATAACGTTAGGATAGATGCTGCAGCTCATGGTGGCCTTGCAGGCGGATGGGTGGGTTGGAACAAAGGGGAGTGGTTGGAATCGACTTAGATCGATCAACTGAGGTGTGTCTGGGTAAGTAGAGTGATTCAAGAAACCGATTTTAAGTAAAGGTTGGTTCAAATCTCAAAAGGAAGCTGGGTACGTGCTGATGATCTCATTCGACCAAACACTAGCAATGGGGGTCTCACGTTTGATATATCAATGTGCATTGCTAACCTGAATGAATTTTAAGAAAGTATTATGGTCCATAAGCGTCATATCACTTTACTTTCCAACAGCCGGGCGTCATGCAAACCCAGGAAAAGAACTTTTGAATTCCTCCTGTTTTTTTGAGATTGGGGCAAATAGCTACACGAGCTTGTCTACACACCTTTAGCTTAGAAGTTTGGGTGTCTCCTTGTTTGTACAGCATGATTTATGCGTCTGCGTGTAGGTATACCTACAAAGTATATACTGATATAGGAAAAAGAGCACTTAAAAGCCTAGTCTTGAACTGCGTTGTCAAAACCACGTGATCTGCCAACCCATTTTCCCAAAGCGGCAATCCCCCCCATTCACTAAAGGAGCACTAGCCATGCATCGACCAATGGTTTGACTAATGAGTATTTTCTCCACGGCATGTCACCCTGGCAGTTACCACCTCCTCAGGAATGTTGCAACTGAACTAAGTCCTTTACCCTACACGATCCAATTGCCCCCCTTGAGAACAGCTAGAATCCGAAGTTCCCGGCTGCCCCGCCGCCAAGTCCTGTATTATCCCCTGCCCTTTCCTTTTACGCCGCCTACCAGCCTGGCTGTGTTATGTAGCTGTGGCCAGGGCTATGTACCACGTACCGTAATAAATCTGGTTGCGTACAGTACATACATCTATATTTTTAGACTGGTTCTGTTGGAACGGGCAGGTAATCTCGGTAAACCAATGAGGAAGTGATCAAAAGAAATCCTACACTGTCTTTGGAGGGGTTGTTGAGCCAGCCAGACTAGAACTGGTAGGCACGCAGGAGTACCTCCAAAGAAGTATCTTCCTCAATTGTAATTGCCCATCTGCCTAGGCCTATTCTGCAAAGACTTATATTCACATAATCTTCTGCTCTACACTCCACCGAGAAGTTACAGGAGAAAGAATCCACACAACTATATTCTCTCCACCTCAGGGACGCGCAAGCAGAATGTCCTACGCTACAGACTTTGGAACCCTTTAAATGGCAAATGAGTTTGGATTAAGCTTCATCCACACGACGATCTCGTCGTTCTGCATCCCAATTACCTCACCGGTGAGCATTCATGCTCCCTATAGGCAGGAAGAGAAATACTGAACACTGGGAAATGCCCCATACATACAGATCCGGATCTTTTCGGGCCCCGTGTTCACCCCAGTGCCAATAAATATGAAGCATTTGGGATTATAGACTCCGAGGAC
This sequence comes from Terfezia boudieri ATCC MYA-4762, assembly GCA_003788615.2. Taxonomy (NCBI): domain Eukaryota; kingdom Fungi; phylum Ascomycota; class Pezizomycetes; order Pezizales; family Pezizaceae; genus Terfezia; species Terfezia boudieri. The sequence goes on along the minus strand of ML121564.1, from coordinate 365,508 downwards.
GAAGACCCACAAGACCCAAAGTTCCTGTTCAAATCTGTGGTGAGACAGATATGCTAAGTTAATGGTGAACTTCAGGAAAAGCAATTGTTGCGTGTAGTCGGGGGCAGGAAGAACTGTGATTATATCCGTTTTCTGAAGGTCTCCGGTGGAAGTTACCCTGAACCAAAATTTTCGTTCCTGCAGTGGGTACGCCTCCACGTCTAATAGTCTATCAATCATGTTTCGGATTTCTAACCTAGCTTCTATGAAGCTCCCGCAATTACCATGCATACTTGTTTTTTGATTGTATGACGGTGCTTTGTTTGGACCTGAGGGGGGCCAGCGAGAGTGACCTCCCTAACTGAAACTGTGAAACTACTCACATGAAATGAACATAAGAATGGTGACCTAGTACATACGCCATTCAATGGACATGAATTCGTGTCTCACTGCAAGTATACCATTGCTGATATCCCGGATGTGCACTTGGATACCTTTATGATCTAGTAAGACCTTCGAATGTACATTGAGACGGACCAGGATCCCCAGAGAGCATGGACACACCAGATAGGGAGAGCCGAAGACCCCTTCTCTGTGTGTGGCTAGATCCAGAACGCGGTACACTTGGAAGTATGCAGAAACGAGGAGTAATGCAAGGAAGTATGGGATTTTTTTTGAGAGCGGGTTAGTTCGAGTTTGCCTTCGTTGGTGATGTTCTGGTCTCTGTCGAATTACTTCTTTTTCAGAGGGTTAACTAGTTTTGTACAGGCAGGGAACGGCCCAGGGGTTAGATAATCCAGCCGAGTACCCACTTCGGGAATGCGTTCTCTCGTCATAAACTAGATGAATAACGAGAACTGAATTATTTAAAAATAAGTAAATCCATACTTATTCTCACCTGCCAGCTCATGATCATGCTGGCCAACTTTATCTACTCAGGGCTAGCATGAAATCATTGTTGAGGACATTGTAGTTCTGATCCACCGGCCAATTCAAACTTCTCGGGGGTCCTGGCGCCCACGGAGGAGATTCGTGCCAACTAGACTACTGGCGCCTCTCTGGTTGAAGGAAGAGATGCAAGGAAATCTGGCACTCGCCAAGCTGAGGGCCAACACAGAGGACTTCACGACGAACATGGTGACCACTATTGCTATGGTACTACGATCCCCTGCTATTTGACATCACTGCAGCCCACACAAGGGTGCAAGCATCGCTTTCCTCACGTGCGTCAAACCGGAAAGCCTTCGGTCACGTCTTCGATATATCATATGTACCGGCTCTCCTCCAGAGTATGGACCCAAGAATGAGGCGGAGCCATTCTCGGAGTTCAGTCAGGGCTTGATTGACACGGATGCATGGTAGGACAAGTCGCCTCGGAGATCACGCAAAGTGTTGATATGGACAATAGGTGGGTACATAGGTATCCGTACAACTAGCGATTAATTCCAATGGGGGAAATGCGGCGAGGACCACGATAGCTGCCCTCGCACCAATCATTTAGTCCCACATGAGCACATCTGTTCACAGCTGTCACCTATGATAAACGCATAGCATTCGGAAAACTATGTTGTCATTGGGTTGAAAATATTACATGGACCCTTTTCCAATAACCATCAATTTGTGGTTCCTTTCCAGGCAGAGCGTTTGACAGCTGCCGGAAAGTCAAGGTTAGAGAAGCGCTTGGGGAAGTGTCACATCTTACCTTGAGCTGCAGTACAAGACGGCTTTGTATTTTGAACACCTTCTCAGCCCCATGAGGCGACCCACACTGCTCACACAGTGTTTGAAGTACGGCATAACACCTTATATAAACAAGACTTCGAGACTAAAAAAACTGCCTGCGAATTAATATTGCAGATGGGGTGGAAGGTGAATATGTATTGAGGTTGTCTAGGTGCTGCTAGACCATTGATACGTCCAAAGAATATAAAATGGGGATGGTGTTTATATAACTTTCCCCACATCTGTACAAGAGCACGTGGGTTGCCAGGTGGTATACAGGAATTGAGTAAATACTCTCACGTCGCTCTTTTGGCCAGTGAAAAAACCCCAGGGCATCATCCCTCAAATAGAATTCGAATTAAGAGAGAGACCGAGTCAACTGAGCCATGTCTACTGTACTCTTGGCGGACCAGCCCCCTACAATCTCACTCCGAACTCCTCTCCCTTAGGTATTCCCTTACAATAATACATACATCTAAACAGTCTTCCACGCCCCATAGAACTCTGATGCGTAACTACGGTTCATAATCTCTCTGTACCAAACGCACGCAACGTGGGACATAGGCCAGCAAACCGGGAAAATACCCAACCAAACAAGTATCCTACCAGGGCCATCATAATCATGTGCCCTTGTCCCCAGACTTTCAAATCGTTACTACAAAACCTTAGGTAGTTATGGAACGAAGGATATCCCCTCCCTCTAATGTTCTCGATTTTAACCTAGCAAACCGTTTTCCGATATCCAAAGGGGATCCTCATGCAAGTCCATGCGGTCGTAAAGCCCAGATCCTCGATGTGAGCATTTCGACCGCTCAATATATACCAATAAGCACCAGGCAGATCTCGCAAATTGTACATACTTACATGCAATATATTCAATGTGCGCTCATTCTTGGGCGGCTATTCCTCCCTCTTGTTCAGCGAGTGCCTCGAGGTTTCTAAATAGTCAATCAGTCAATAATTTATTGATCAGATTTGCGGCCGCAGGTCATAATCAATCTCAATTCAACAATAGCACAAATCTAGAGACCTAGCACCTAAGACCTACGCATTGCCAATATTTCTCGATGGACCCTATCTTAGAGAACGAAAATACTGCATTCGTGTTGTTCCTCGTGAAGCTTTTATTTGAGACATTTGGTAAGTTCACATTGCCTGACCACTCTCATATTTTCCAGAGAGCTGCGTCAATCTCAAAAAAGCAACATACTAGCAATAAGTACCATCAGCCCCCACTTATTCATGTTTCTTTGCAATATCTCTACCCACCAAGCACGTAGAAGAAAGGCTGAAACTAGAATTCCCTTCTACAGTAACCCGAAGGACATCCTCCATTCCTATATCAAACCTAACCGCAACAGCAAAAGCGCAGAAAACAGAAATATCTCTAACAATCAGCAAAAGAGGGAATAAACAAAAAACCTTCCTCCCACAGCCTCCCTTTCATATCTTGATGCATAATCAAACTTCGGTCTCTTAGCCACCTATACCTTATTGACAACATCCCAATCCCCATCGCCTTCCTCCTCCACGGCCTGCTCTACCCCCGCTTGAATGGTTTCCTTTTCCACTGGGACATGAGCCGGCTTCTCCGTATCCAAAGAACTCTGTCCCTTAGGAGCCGCATCTTCTGGATGTTCTACCCCAGGGATCATACCGGTGTTCACCTTATGCGGAGGCTCCTCTCCCAAAGGTTGGTTGACAACAGGTGGATCGACCATTTCAATGTAGATCTGTTTTGCAACCGACTTTTGTGCCTCGACATTCGGATCAGTGGCTTCGCTTGACTTATCCGCCTCAAGCTCGGATATAACTTCCTCTTCCTTCGGTCCCTCCTCCCCTTCTTGCAAGACAACTCGCGCATCATCCTCGTCATCGATACTCCACACCGTCTTTGCAATCATGAAAGAGAGTGCAGGTGTAGCGGATGCCCCAGCATTCCTCTCCTCCTCCTCCTCCTCCTCCTCCTCCTCCTCCCCCTCCTTTTGTTCCTTGGCTTTCTCTGGAGCTACAACAGCCGGACCACATGAAGTAGGCAGCTTCCTGCCCTTTGGTCTCTTGGCCCTGGTTTTTCTGACGTCTTCTACCAGTGGCTTCGGCTTCTCGGAGGTAGCCTCTGAGTTCTCCTCCTCTTCCTTCTTCCTAAAAGTAAGAGGTCCAGCAGCCAGCTTCTTCTCCAACGCCAGGTTTGCCTTTAGCGCTGCAATTTTGCCACCGATAGCCGGTTTCGGCTTAACTGGCGGGGCTGCCTTCACAGAGGGAGAAGCCTCCTCAGATTGCGAGAGTGGAGATTGTTGGAACTTAGCCGCAACCTTGACTGGTCTCTGAGGAATGATTGGCTTTGGGCGCTCTGGTAGGACTGGAGGGGCTTTCTTCTCTGTCGAGGACTCTGACGAAGAGGTGTGGGGGACGGAAGAGGGTCGTTGAGCTTGGTCAATTTGCTCTAGGGTGTCGAATTTCGTGGGCATCTTTGCCGCTCGTGCGGCGGGTCGGGTAGAGGGAACAAGGGGAACAGCACCGGTTGGCCCCCATTTCTCTTGCTTCTCTGGAGATGGTGGACGATCTGAAACTTCGGGTTTCTTCGCCTCAAGGGGTGCGCTTGTACTTGTCCTTCCGTCAGGATTCACATGGAGACTCGATTCCTCGAGATGAGCCCCCGTTGTAGCCCTTGTAGATGTCGTATTTGGAGGAAAAGAAACATCTGGGGCGGTGGTGTCAACCGGAGACTGAGACTCTTCATTGGCGGGAGTAGGAGAAACAGTGGCAGTGAGCTGTGCACTATCGGGAGCTTCCTCCCAGATGTCCTTACTTGGGAACCTTTGCTTTCCGCTCGCAGTTTTCGCAAGAACAGCAGGCCTCAGCGGTTTGACTTGCTCGTTATCGGGTGACTGGCTCTTCTTATGTCTATTAGGGACACCAAGCCTATCAGACTCCTCATCCTGAGGCACAGGGGCCCCTTTGTCTCCAGCAGTGATCACATCCAACCCAAGTGGTGACAATCCTGGCGGGGGTGAAGCAACGGTAGCCGATAAATGCGAAGATGGCGGAGCATCTTCCCAAATGTCATTGCTAGGAAACTTCCTGGAGCTGCGGCTAATTCTACCTGCGAAAGCCTTCTCAACACCCTCTCGGAGTGCAGTTTGACTATCCTTAACTTCGTCATCCTCGGGGAACAGTGGCTCATGTTCTTCGACATCTGGAAGAGGACCTGGGGCTACTGGCTCCCTCATAGCACCCCGAGATGGGGGTCTCGAAGGAGCGCGGGATGCAGGTTTTGAACCTGTTCGTCGAGGGCCTAAGGGTGGTGACACGGCAGGGTGATAATGGGGAGTTGACGTGCCCCCGCGTTTTGTGATTTCATCGCTGGCAAGGATAGGTGTCCCGCTAAAATGCTCATCACGGAATTCTCCGCTCTTCTGTCCATATTCTCCTTCTTCAAGTGAATCTCCCGCATCCACGAGAGAAGATGCAAGAAGGGATGTCTGACTCTGACTGAATTTTCCGGGCAGGTTGTGTCTGCCATATGGATGGCTTCCGCTCCTCTCATGCGCTCGTGGCTGAATGTGGATAGTTAGTTCCGGGCTTTGGCAGCCTTCCCGATTTTGTGTGCTCTCTCCAGAGTTGATTTTATGTAAATTATTGGCTTCAGCCTCGGTAAACTCCTCTTTGGGTGTTGCGATACCTATTGCCTTAGCGTATTCCTCGCTAGCTAGATATCCCAGCTCTTCCTCCGGGACACCGGGGAAATTAGGAGCCGCAGTATGAGCCACAATCTGGTTCAGATCCTCGCTAGACATAGAGTAGTGTCCACCTCTACGCTCAAGAGGGTGTAATCCACTGCCGTATTCACCATAGTCTTCTTTCTTTGTAACGTGAGAAGCAGACCTTGGTCCCTTCTTAGCATTGGCAAGCACAGCTGATGCTTGTCGAGAGGGGTTCGGAGTTGGAGCCTGGACATCCCCGGCATTGGGGTACATAGGGACTTGCTTCCCAATCTCAGGGATGCCAGTATCATTAGAGCCTTTAGGCTGTTGACGAGGAGGCGTGGATGTGCCTAGAGATGTAGAACGAAGGAAACCAGGGCGGTTAGAGGGTATAACGCCGGTTGAGCGAGCAATTGGTGCGTGTACCTCCATGTCGGAAGGTATTGTAGCTGTGGTCTTGGTCACAGGCTCGCTTTCAGATTGGTCCTGTATGTCCTCTTGTTTCGTTGGAAGTGTGATAGATTGACGAGGCGGAAGAGGAGGTTGACCGGTGGAGATTCCCGGGTCTATATTAGTTTGTTCCCCAGCTGTGGGGGGAAATGGAGATTTATTTCTGGATGGACGAGGTGGGATAATTGGCACTCCAGCTGTGGCAGCTGTGGCAGCTGCTGAAGTACCATTACCGGATTGACCGTCAACAGCTGAAGATGACTTACCCCGGCTAGGCCTAGGAGGAACTGAGGGTGGTACTAATGGAGGAGATTGCTGGGATGCCTGCTGAGAATCCATTATTGTGTATTACTTTTAGCAAAGTGGCTATAGGTAGATGTGCGTCGATTCGCTTCTTCGATATCAGAAAAGAGGCCAATGCAATGCGTGTGCGTGTCAGATGGGGAGGCCTTGTCCGTGTCCCAAAATACCCTCTAAATGGTCGAGCTTCCTTCTTTGAACAATCTATGTAATTAAAAGGCGTCAGTAGGCATCATGGCAACATGCTAGCAGCAAAACCAAGAACGAGATATGCCCGCATCCCCTCGTTTCTGGGGTTGTAAACGAGCGAGGCGGGGTAGTACCAACCAAGGAAAAATAATCAATAATCTAGGTATTATTCCTTTTCCTCTTCCTTGTCGGTGGCCAATTGCGTCTCCTGACTCACGGCAAACGTCCACAAGACTGGGTTTACCCCGGATGATCAACTGAGCAGATGAGAGAGCACGGGAATAGAGTTTTGCTGGAGGTGGATGCAGGCTATTGAGTGAAGGTAACGTAAAAACTCCATGCAGCAGCCGCGATGTGATGAAGGGGGTGGCTGAGGTGAGCTGCACGTGTGAGATGCAGCACTGGAGATGGGGAGTTGTAGAGTACGGTAGAACTTGGAGGTTGTGATGGCGGAGGGGGGAGTACTGTACCAAGGCAGCTGTTGAGATGGGGCTGTGGGCAGGGGTGTGTAGTGTACAGTACGGTAAGTACAGTACAGATGCATTGGACAGGAGTTGCGAGCTGGTGGTGCAACCTCGCAGCAGCAGCAGCAACAACCCCAACGATTATTCCTTTGTTTTTGTGATTCTCTCCAATATCGAGTCTATCTCCATTCCTGTCTAGCCCAAGCTATCCGACCAACCTCTCCTCTTCATCCCTCAAGCCTGCTGGGCTTTCGTCGATGCCTCATGACATGACCGTCATTGTTGTCATCTGCAGGCTAACCCGCCAGCGGCAAAATCTTTGCTTCAACTAGCATAGCCCAAATAAAAAAATCTGATTGTTATTGCAGCCATATGCATCAATATCTCAAAATGTCAGTCCATGCTCGCTTAGTGGTTTGTGAATGTTTTCCTTATTTCTTATTTTTCATATATAAAACGGCATTTGCTGGCTGGCTCTCATAGTCCGTAGAGTGCCAATTAGATATTAGGCGAGACAGCCGGTCTGCTCTCCGCGTCTGCTCTCCGCCCGCTACCCAATAGCATGGATCATCAACTCCCTCAATTTATTCGTGCATCAGATACTGGAAGGCTCTCTACCATATATATCCCCTTGCAGCTACCAGGGACATTAGGTACTGCACTCGGAGACAATTACAACGACAGTCCACGAGAAAACAGGCTTAACGACTGAGGGGCCAAGCGGAATGGATACTAAGACAACTTCTTCAGAAATGGTTTCGGGTGAGATATTTTCCTCAATGCTCGAGGCCAGTCACAGCTCCCCCGTCTCTTCTTTTATCAATTGATGTTGATATCAATATGAGCTGCCTAATCTCTGAGAATAAATTGCCCAACACCATAACTCATATCTTGTTGTTTTACGACACGAGAACAAGTTATTTTTCCTTCCTTCTACAGACTCCCGGGGGGTGATCTAATCATTACCTTCATAGATTACACAGAAGTTCCGTCGCAAACCGAGTCGCTCAATGCCACAAGCATCATGCATAGAAAATCATTTGCATACACTAACACAGGCACAGGTGGCATAGCATCTGGTTTACTTTGGTATCCACATAGGTTGGCTGGAGGCCGTCGCCTATATTTGAAGTTCCATTCCCATTTCTATTTTCATACCACTTGCGGTACGTACCAACTGCTGAATTAGCTACCTGCACGACTGGCCTCTTGCCAGAAATTTAAACCAATCATTTGCCCACGATCCATAAATTCTAGAGCTCTGTGGCTTCACGTCACGGTCACGGTGTATGTGCGCCATGGATGCATGCTGAAACGGCATACCTGTGCTGTAGATCTAGATGATCAATTGTAAAGTGAAGGTCAAACGCCAATACCAGTTGGGAAAACAGGAAACTGCAACAATTTTAGTCTGGTTACAACAATTTGGTTTGCACTCACGATGGTCCAACGGGCCATGAAGGTTTACTTTGCACGTGAGTGCTGTCAATCTAGGCCTGATGAAGCCCAGATACCCTTCTCATCTACGATTACGGAAAGCTTTTCATAGTCTGGTTGGCACAAGCCGCTCTCATAGAGCAGCTTTTCAATACAAGCAGATCGATGTTCCTGAACAGCCCAGGTTTACCGAATGTAGACCGAATGGTCCGTTACCTAGTACCCCACATCTAGTCTGGTTCCCCACATCTGCAGTTGCAACCATGGAGGAGGATCGGCACGAGGAGGCACGTGAACCCGGGAATACATCGCCGAAACCTGCAAGCCAATCTGTCTCCTAAGATGTTAGGAGTCACCGTCAGGATCATTTGTACCTAGGGTCTGATCGAGACTGATTTGTACCCCCACCTCAGTGGCTCATTATTCCAATTCCTCTTCTATGAACATTTCCTATGAACAGAACACAGGAATACGGTAATAAATCAAAGTGGTGCCAAACCAGAATAAGAAAAACCACGAAGTCAAGCGTAAGAGAATTTTTATCCAGATCAGAAAGACTCCCAAGAGGAACAAAAATTACAGATCATCTCATCATTACAAAGCCCAGAATAAGGAAGAAAAGTAGCAACTCTATAATCAACTGACACCACAGTTTCCCGGGCAACAGAGTGTCTTTGCTGGTGCAGGTGAACAAGGAGGTTTAACCTCGCATGAAGAATAGCAACTCATCTCTACCTCCACATCACTTAGAGTTGTAGCATGGGCTAAAACACCTAGACAATCATTGACGCTACACCACCTCCACCTAATGTCTTGCTCCCAGTGAACTCTTGTCCCTTAATAGCAGCCAACGTATAGAAAAGACCTGCAATCGTTAAAACGACGGCTGCAGCGATCAAGCTTGTCGCTGCGGCGATGATACTCAGCCACTGGACAACTCCCAGGCCGATGTACAAGCCAGCTCGACCCCAGTTGTGATGAAACTTCTTTACGAAGTCGTCAAACTGCTTCGAGGTGGGGCAGATGCGGAGGAGGATAGGAATTTCGACGAAGATAAGGAGTGTGCCTGACACCAGACAGATAGCGGAGAACACCATAATCGGAACATTTATAGTGAAGAGGTTTGCTATGCCGAGTGCAATGCAGAGGATCATTGCGAGGATGCCCGTCCTGTATATAAGTGGAGAGTTAGCAACAACATAAAACCGCCTAGGTCCGCATAGCCTTGCTTCACCGTGAGGTGGCATGGCTATTCGTGATAGAAATAAACACTTGGAAAAAGATGAGGGATGCTGGGATATTATACCATTGCCCATAGATACCTATAATGAGGCTTGAATCAGCATGCGTTTCTCCAACACACATCCGTTCCGCCGAGCTCGGACAATAACCAAGCCCGAATGCCTTCACATTTCCCAAACGTGTGTAAACCCAACCTCTTATTTCCAGACCATCAAACAAGGAATCGTACAGAACTACGTACTAAAGTTCCTAGTCTTAAACTCCCCCGCGATGTTATCTAGGATTGACATTGTCCTTGATTCGTAAGCTTCCCAATTTCTTATTCTGTTACTTTTGAGTGTTGATGATTTGGTAACTCGACTCGTATGTCGTTGTCGGTGAGATCCCAGATCCACCGATGATGGGAATAGCTGTAGAGTGGTACGTGATTGGTCGTGTTGTTACTGGCAGCTGTGTCGATCGTTTGCGTCGTAGAATGTCGGAGGGAACAACGGGAGAAGATTTTACAAGAGGAACTTGAGAATAGAAGAGTTTAGACGGAAGTCCTGATAGCCGTCAGAGCAGAAGAATGTAGGCAGTCGTCGTATGCAGAAACGGTATCGAGTCACGAATTGAGGCTGTTCATGTGTGAGAGGATTACGTTTACAGTTTGGGCCTGGTCTTAGTCAACAGAAGGATCATGCCAAGCGCTGAGGGCGCACCGTTTAATGATACATATGATACACTTCTCCTAGTCTGGTTGGCATGAGAGCAAGAAGTTGATGGTAGAACCCAAAGATCTCTACCTTCTATAAATGACATAAAACAGCTCGGGGGCAGGGGAGCAACACAGAATATGGTACCACGAGCGAACCTTCTTATATAGGGAAGTCACTTAAAACATAAATAATATGAAGAAAGGCTTGGAACGCTGGTGAGAAATGAGACCCAGGACCACCCACTATTGTAAAGTTCAGCTAATCAAATGCAATGCACAATTTCTGAACCACCCTCCCAGAATGAACTCCATAGGTTCCAAGCGCCCCAACTCCACAGCTGTGGGTAGAACATTTAGATCATGCTGGGTACACCAACTTGAAGATGTCATTCAGAATGTAGTAGGTACCGTTTTCGGGTATCAATTGGAAACACTCAGAGAAGCCCTGGGGATGCTCAGACCCATCAATGACCATGTGTCCGGTGACCATGACCAAAATTCTTCCATCGTTTCCGCAGGGTTGGGCATCGAAGGTGACGATTGTGTGTACGACTTTACCGATTCGGTGGGTCTATAGACATCGTGAGCGATTACTACAAACCTCCTTAAAGATATTGAATGAACGTATGCTAACAGTCTGCAGAATATTATCCTCACCACAAACTGCGGTTGACTCGAAGGTCAACATAGAGTGCGGACGCTATATGAAAATCGCAGTCAGTCAAATATGAACCAACAAGCCTACTTTGCAGCGATCCAGATCTGCGCCTCGGACTGTAAGAGGAACATGGGTCGGTGTATGATGACTTCGAAAATTTGGAGAGGGTGGAGACATACGTAGAGGGACCTTAATTGCTCCCTGGCTTCATCGAAAGTTTTATAGTAGTGGTTCGTGAACTGGGCTGCTCGTGGTGTGAAGCTTTGTTAGCTTTGCTGAGTTGCGTTTCTTCGAATGTAGGTTCAATGACCCAAGGGACATAGATAGTATTTGAACATACCAGCAATCACGGTGTAGGCTAAGTGTGCTATTAGTGTAACGCTCGACCATTGAAACGGGGTAGAATGTTCACTCACTCATGGTGAAGGCTGTGCGGAAGTAAGGTAGATGATTCCGTTAAGGAAGGGGGGCGATCAGGTCGAGGCACTGAAGAGCTATGAGAATCACTTGTAGGGGACTTCTAGCTGACTGACTGGATAACTGGTTGAATGAGGGGGTGAGGCTGGCAGGGAGGTTCGCCAAGAGGGGTAGCATCCGACTAGTCCAACCGGTTGAATTCTTCGAATCCAACCAAGAGAATACCCTGTGGTGAATATTTGTTGTGCTGTATCCGTACATCCATATCCTTAAATTCCTAAATAACTTATGATGGGAGAGAACGGAGTACCACGCTCTCCAAAAACAGACTACTTTGTGAATGATAGGTATACCTTTTGCCTAGTTAACATGTACTCAGACCTGCTCAGCATGATGGGTTTTCAGAGCGGGCTTGGCTCCGACTTAGTCATCGGCCAATTTCCCCCCACTTAAAGACCCGCCAAATTTTTCACACCTTTGCCTTTCACTCATGCTGTTCAGATATCATCAGCACCAACCGACACGAAGACAGTCTGGAAGATCGAGAAATATGGTTAACTGAAGGTGACTTTGCCCTAGATTTACCCTTCACCTTTTTCTGCCTGCCATTATAGGATGATCTCCAATTTTGAATACTTATCTACATTACCTGAACTGGACCCTGTTGATAAAATCATCTCTGACAATCTGAAGTTGATGGCATCGTTCGTTACCTGCTTTACTCGCATTGACAGATATTCCTTAGTTATTACTAATTCTTCAAAGTATCTCTAGGTGTCTCAATTCCGTACAGACTCATCTCGTGGATTCAATCTCAAAGCTGGAGTACTTCGGTAGCAGAGTAGAAAAGCGAGACCCTTTGTATCGGAGTTAGCAGTGCAGAACCAACTCGTGAACCTGTTGGAGATCTACTATTGCGCGTAGGTTTTGCATTTTCCATCATTATCTTTTCAATCAGACCATATCCAGAAGATAAATTCTCATTACTATATCCAACTTGCTCCTCTTTGCCTGATCTCGTCTCTTGCCTGCGACCTCTCTCGACTCCGAACAATCACCCGTTATGAAACGGGCTTCATTTCGATACCTGGGAAATGCATTAATACCAAGCCCCACATTCCAAACGTATTAAATCTCAATTTAACTATTTAGTACATGATTGATTGAACACTGAGTGGTGGATTCGTAATTTACCCTGAATGGGGCACAGGACTACTTGTCGAATGAGGTGGCCATAAACCCTGTGCGCTATATACGTCATCATGCCTTTGCGTAGTTTGTTCGCAGCCATTCACGGAGTACCCCGATAGAAACCCTCCATCCCGTAGAAACTCACCCAACCAGTCATGAGTTCGCGTTCGGGCTTTGTTTACTACCCCGCTAGACGTTCACAAAGAAGCAACCCCTATAACTCCACCGATTGCCTAACAAAGAAGACCCACAGCGAGAAGTGACTTCCATCATCGAGTGAGCCTGCACAGAAAAGTCACATTCGAAGCACATTGCCATCTAAGGTCTCTCATCTTTCTGGCCTTACATCGACGCAAAGCTAACATCTCTTCAAGTCCCAATATATATACTGAACCAGACGAAATCCCCTCTTAAGCATGTCCACCACCGACATCAATACCCTTTTCTCTCGCCTCCAAAACCTCTCTCTCACCTCCTCACTCCCTGCCACTCTCCCCGACATTTCCTATTACGATTTTCTCGCCTCGTACTCCGACTCGCAGTTCATCTACTTCACACGTCTCTCCCGAGTCCCCCCAGGCACAGCCGAAGCTGACGACCAAACTTTCTACGTCCCATTTTTCACAGACAATTTCCACACCCTGCTACATGAGATTGCAAACTATTATGAGCTACGGAACGGGGTTGCAGATATTAAGGGGCTAAGTGTTAAGGCAGAGGGCACAGAAAGTGATGGCAAGTTTGCAGAGTTAGAGTTGGGGCTGGATGGGATTAGGGAGGAAGCAGAATGGGACGAGGCAAAGAAGAAGTTAAGGGAGATGGGGTTTGGGACTGAGGCGTCCGGCGGAATGCAGATGGGGGAGGCAGTTGTAGTCGTCGTTGAGGTGTAAGAAATGGATTAGATCGTCACTGAAAGGAGTGGGGTTATTCCTAACGCTATGATGGTTTGGATCTTGTGCGGGAGCGGAGAATCAATATGCGATTTCATGTCCATTCTCCGTGTAGTCGATACAACTATTACACACAAGACCCATTACCCCTCCCACTGGCCGCTATTTGACGAACTATTCATTACAACTACCTCTTCTGCACATTACCGGAAATATAATTCGCTTCATATCGGACGACATTTTATTTTTTCATGTTTCTGCTAGTCTGGCTAGTTTGTCCTTCTGCTTAACATGAAAATTCGGGATCTTACACTGGGTATGGGAGCCTTTTCTTCAGGAAAAAGGTTAAAATTTGCTTTCTGGTTCACATATGATTGTGTGGGCTTATATGAATAAATGATTCTGTGCACCTATACCTCTGGGATGGTTATTTGATGTGCACTTGAAGTTTGACCTGTTTTGAATTCCTAAGAAAGTGGTCTCTTGTGTTAATTTGAAATGACGACCATCAGAGTCATAATACTTCCTTATACGGAAGGGTGAATGCAGGTTAGTTGAAGTAGTTAAGAAACACCTTCCACAAAAAACTGGTCAACAAAACTACAAAAAAATGTTTGAAAAAGAAACTTGCCCATCTCTCCAGACTCTGTTTTCAGATCCCATTGGTATCATCCCATCCTACTCCTTGAACATCTCAAACACATGCACAGCTACTTAATCAGGTGATCAGTAACCCTAAATATAGTGCGCTAGATTCTGCAATCTCTTCGCCCCTTTTTTATCGGGTTTGGTTGCTTATGGCCACTTTCGTTTGGAATAGTTGAATTAGTCCAAGCCTATCCCTGAATTAGCAGCCATTTCAATGAACTAATTTCAATGCAACGTTATAAATAAATTTCCCCCCACATAGTAGAGTTATTATTGGCTGCGAACACTTTAAGAACAAAAAGCCAAAAAGGGTACCCGTGACTGAGACATACCTTGTTGGAATGATAATTAGATATCAGAGTAATATTCTCGAACCAACTCTGCTTCTTGAGCTTCTTTCCAGACCTTTTCTCGTTCTTTCCACTCGTGGATGGATTCCACTGGTACTCCACCGGGTTGATCTTTTTGTGCCAGTTCCCAAGTGTCGTCTTCTGATGGGTAGCCTGCCCAATGGACAAGGTATTTTTTAGTTGTTGGGATATTTGACGTGCTGCCAAGGGTGACTGTGCCAACTGTAGAATTTCTTGATGTCTGCGGTGTCTTTGATATTTCGTTCTTCACTCCTCTGACCTTTTTGACTTGGTAGTATTCCTCGCCATATTCACCACAAAAGCCCGACCGCAATCCTTCAGCAACAGCCTGTTCAGGAGATGCATTCACCTTAACTAACTGCTCCAGTTCGACCCAGCCCTGGCAAAACTTCTGCAATAGGGAATCTGTTGGTATGCTAAGCTTAGCTGAAGCTTTGGAGCTGTTATTTGTGAGTTTACTGGTCTTCCTGGGTGTATTTTGAACCATTGGTGTATGTTGAACCTTGTGCCTTTCCTCAACTTCGAGTACCTTCCAAGGCCCGTCATACAAATCAGTCTCATCGGACGTTCCTTTAAGAATTGTTTGGGGAGGCCGGGTACGAAGAACCCAGTCCCCTGGTACGATATGTCTCGGTTTCTGCGGGGTCATTGTGCCGCTAACGATGCTTTCGGGTGAGGGCCATCGACCCCTCCTGCCGAGACTGAGCGTTGGAGACTCGGCTTTAGTGTTTGTTCGAGGTCGAGGCACTTCCATTGCATGGGACTTATTAACTGGCCAAATATCACAAGCATGAGCGAAGGGGAGTTAGGGCACCAACAGAGTGTCTTGAAGGAGTGCGGCACTGATTGAGAGTCTGGGGTGCGGAGTATGACTGAATCATGATCCAAAACATTGTCTTCGGATTGGTTAGAGGCATCGTCTACCACGGGCTGAAAGTCGAACTGACCGAATTGGTCTTGTGATTTGGGCTTTGGCTGTACTCCCGGTCGAGGTTTTCTCTCTCTCAGTTCCTGTGTCGGTTTGCTTCTGCACGGCCCTATTAGCACAGGTGGTTGGAAACTCTGTAGATGCTTGCTCTGAGATTACTGGCCTCTTCTGACTGCCCTCAGAGTAACAGGACTTGGATCGTGCTTTGCTAGGGGTTCTTGGTGGTTTTGTCTCTCCACGCTCTTTATGCTTACGCTTGCTTTCCCAGATCCACCCACTACACTCGACGAGGAAACTGACGAGGGAAAGGGTACAGATGATGATTATCGCATAGAAGACGACTTGAACCAATATCGTGAGGGTTGCTCGTGTTATAGCATGGAGCCCGAGATGGGCCGTGTTTCGAGGATTTGGCAACATGTTTTCAGGGGACCCCACACCTGGGTCTCGAAGGATACCTGTAAGTGTCTCCGGGTCCATTTTGATATTGATATCCCAGCGGGGGGGGGGGGTTATATCATGGATGGCAGTGTTTGGAATGAGGGTTTGTGAACGTCTGCTGGAAACAACCTTAACAAAGCTTTCGCGGGCAGTCACGGGACCTCAAATCCGCCACAGCACCAAACTTTTACTTGGCCTATGTATCTAGCCTGCCAGCCAGACTACTGCCAGCCCTCAGCCCAAGCATTCAGAAGCAAGAGGCGGGCGGCGAGCCCGCCTGCAAATATAAGTAGTCTGGTTTGCCCCCGCAACTTCAGACACAACGCCGGGCTTCCAGTCCTGTTGCATTCGCAACCTTGCGTGCACCTGGATTAAACAACGAGACTCGAGAGGATTAAACAACGAGACTAGAGCCTGACTCGAGAGGATTATACACCGAGTCTTCAATTTCCTGGACCATGTTCTGCTCAAAACCCACAAGCAACCATAGAATTTTTTGAGGGCTTTCCGCCTGCCTCGAAAAATACTAGACGTTCAGACTTACTGTCTTTACTTATTAAGTACTTCCCTTCGGAAGGTGGCGAGACGCACTGGTCAACGAAGTAGCACTGTCACGTCCATCGGAATTCACGACCACATGAATTTATTTCATGCTGTTTGTGGATGTCCCATCCTGCACCATGTTCTATGAAGCTCTCACCGTCTCAGGCTGGAGCCAAAGGCAATCCAATCATACAGAAGATTGCTACAGGGATAGTAGTCAAACCTAGGGCCGTAAAGCGGCAGAAAAAGAAATGGGCTGAACAATGACTGTTTCTCATCCTGGATATAATAGAGTTGTAAGGTTTGTGAAATGACTCGTAGGCACATTATTATCCATTTATCATCATGAGAAAATGACCGAGAATATCCTGCTAATGCTCGCGCGAACCTCCACTTCATGGCATTCGCGAGGACCGAAGTCCGTAAGGAACTCAATGACCCGTGCACAAATACCACAGGGGATTACCCCTCGCAGAGCCACCACTGCGACGTTCCGCCAATCTACACCACACCGCCTACAAACAGACAGCCAAATCCTCAGTCCTGTCCAAATCTTCCATTCACCAATTATTACTTCCCTATTCCTCCCAATTCCGGCTTTCAAACCCATCAACTCAATGAAATTACCAGCATGTAGCTGTACCACAACAAAACCCAATGCTTGAAGAAAGAGATGGACTCCAAAATACGAAAACGGTGGAGCGCCAAAACCCGAACCCCGATTGAAAATGAACAATATCTACAGAATTGTATCAGAAGAATGAAAAGTCAAACATGTGGTATCATTTGATGTTGCAGAGCAGATTTGTTGAAGATTGGCGTTGTTTTCGAAGGTTGTTTTCGAAGGTCTCCGGATCGGAAGGGGGTCATCTATAAGCAGGGTAAACAGGCTATGCGCCAAAGTTAGGACTAGCAGCACGAGGTTCCCGCTACAGCCCTATGAAACCAACTCCTAACCCTATTATCATTGCTACCCAGAGCGCGATTGTGGCTTGTCGCACTCGTCTTTGGCTCCCCTCCTCCCAAATCCCAAACAAGTTGCTCTTCCCTTGCCAGGCAGTGGATGACACATTG
This sequence comes from Terfezia boudieri ATCC MYA-4762, assembly GCA_003788615.2. Taxonomy (NCBI): domain Eukaryota; kingdom Fungi; phylum Ascomycota; class Pezizomycetes; order Pezizales; family Pezizaceae; genus Terfezia; species Terfezia boudieri. The sequence continues at coordinate 348,163 of ML121564.1, read as the reverse complement.
AGTCTCTGTGGTGGATTGTCATCGGATTTGGAACCCCCATCCACCGCAGGAGGTAGCTCTTTAGCGAAGGGAAACGGTATTTTTGGTATGGTGGTTGGGACAGTGATGGCATCGTTCGGGATGGTTATATTGAGATCTACCACAGCTTCTGCAAGATATCTTGTAAGATTTACTACTATCTCAAGTGGAAAGAGCCCAAAGTCATACCCGGTGGAGCTGGAAATGTTATATTATAATCTGCGCATATCTGATACCCGAACTCAAATGCTGCTACGCTATTGTCAATGGTATCAGTACTAGATTCTATGCCTTCCGTCAAAAAGAGTCTGGGTCTTACATTGCAGGGCCACACTATTTTACGTTGTTAACCGAGGATGAACACAAACTAAACATGGGAACTGACTGACCTTCTGAAAGATACAAGCAACTAGGTACCTTAAGAAAGGCCTGTGAGTACACAGACAAGGTACCCACTTTTCGTCTCCTTCAATCTCGTGCTCTGCACACTGCAATCTCGGTTAGTGGTCATTCACTTGATATCCCGATTTTTTCCATACCGGAACTTGGTTGTCAATGAAATTATCCGCAGGCCAAGGATAGCAAAACCGAGAGCATTTCGGAGCGCTGAATCCGAGTTTTGTCGAGATGTTGAAGTCAGCATCAGTGTTGAAGGTGTACACTTGGAACTTCACGTTGTCCTCGGATTCTGGTAGAGAATTTAAGCGTTCCGCCGCCACGCAACCCGTGGCCACCAATAGAGCGAGGCAAAGGAGAACTGGTGTTCTCCCGTTTGTTGCATCTCTCCTTGCTCCCCGTGCTGAATTCGAAAACTTCATTGTCCTTTGCGGGAAAGTCTTGACGCGGCCCGTAAGCGAACGGACGTCGAGCTTAGGAAAGCGAATGACCTGGCTGTTGTCGTGGATATAGATATGAGGACGCCACAAAAACACTGGGCGCTCGTACCACTGAGCTTGGTCACGACACTTACAGCTTGACAATGTGGCCTGCCTCGCAGCTGTAGGGAACAAACCTCGGACGATGCCTTTTGATATTATATATGTCTTGGACCCCGCACAACAAGACAAATAACATTACTCTTCACATAAGGATTGAGACAGGCATATACCAGCTCCAAAAAAAAGCAACTACACAGAAAGGGGTATAAGCTAACTTGTGAACGGCAACGTCCACGAGGTGTGGAAGGAGAGGCACAAGGTACTAATCAAAAAGCTGGGTCTTAGCAACGGTTGAACGGCATATGCATGTATCAACTTAATGATCATCTACCGTGGGAAATGGCTTCTTTGATAGTACTGCCAGGTGTTTGATCAATACTTAGCAGATTGGAAGCAGAGACTAATATCACATGATGGACGTGGATATGTGGATTATGTAAAACACTCATACATTGTAAGGTCCAATTTGATTTGACACTGGAAAACTAGTGACGAGATAGCCAACCACTCACAGCGCTACAATGCTGTTTGAGACCATCCAACTCGCCGAAAAACTTCCTGATACAGCAATCTTTATGCAGATCTTTCTGCTTAAGAACAACCCATCACCAATTACACCATTTATTTGATAGTCTCAGCACCATAGGGTGGACCACTGGGAGTTTAGCTTGGTTTCACAACTCGGAGGAATCGTGAAGTATCTCGTGTTATTATGCCGATCTTAAACGCTATCAGATTTAGTTTTAGCATAACAAGCTTTTGTTCAGGGGGTACTATATCGCAAGCGACCGGGCGGGCATAAGCGACTCATCGAAGTTTCTATTTCACATTCTAACAGTATTTTTCGAACAGTTAACATACTCCTGCGTGCCAACCTCCACTGAAGATCTTGAGGTAATGACGGTTATTACCATAGAACACTCACTCTTGTATATAGATTTCTTTTATCATACCTCAGAGAGACATGCCATCTTTTCATATCCTCCATCCAACTCCGAGGGAAACTGATCAGCGACGCAGAAAGAGAAACATATCAACGAGAGGTAATTAAATCCTGGCACTCTGCTCCATAGTAAGCGGAAGACCTGTAGCCCGGACTTAGGTAAACAAACGGATGTGAGGGCCGAATAATTTCCCGAGACCATGTCTGCCCATCACCGAGCATCGGCGCTTGCAAGTTGACATTGACAACGCCCTTCCAAGCTGTTATGTAAGAAATTTTTTGATCAGCTGTCATCTCACAAGTACAGCGCCTAATCCCAAGATTAGGTTCCGTGGATCTTAAGGGCTAGAACAATACGGCGATTATTACTACCTAGTACCGGTAAGTGCTAAGTATTCTGCAGCTGTAGCTACATCCAATATGTCGACTTACCTAATCGCTCCAGTCGCTCGGTTCGAGGGACAAAGGGATCAAATGGACTCAGACTTAGAAAGGTTGGCACTTAAGCTTGGTGTTGCTCTTTCTAGATAATCTTTCCTGCCGGTACATAATTGGCAGCATTGACTCTTTTATTCTATAGTTATGTTTCAGTTTTTGGCAAGGGTCTTTGTCCACCAGTACTCTGTGGCTGCAGACAATCTGATGGATCCTCCGGTGTCGATCGCGATCTGGTTCTGATCTCACAGATAGAGAATAAACTGAAGGAGTCCGACAGATTGCAAAATATAGACCGCTTTCCTCTCTTGGTGCCACGCAAGTTGCCTTTTTTGGTTAGGTAGCGATTGTAATTCAAACGAATACTGATATCAATCAGGCGGGGATCGCTTGTGGCCTGTAAGTAGGACAAACTTTGTCTCTGGTGTGACTTCGAAATGATGAGATATTTGGTTTTTCAATTGAGGAGGTGGTGAGATTGATACTTGTAACATTTTGTTAGTGGGTTAGTGGATTGTTTGGCGATATCCCTAGGTGTACCGTATCTACCACTAGGTCGTAAGTCGATAGATGCCTCGTTTCTTAAGTCTGGCTCTCCTTAAAATAACTACGTATATTCGAGTTGCAGAAAGAGTGTGTTATAGCGGAGTGGTCGCACGAATAAGGACAATTGTGAAGTTTATTAAGGATTTTAGTTTATACCCAACAAATATCAGGAGGCCCCAATGTGTAGCAAAGAATATTTATTTGAGAGAAAAGGAAAGAGATAAGGTTTATTCTAATTGAGAGGGAGCCGTGTTAGTGTTTACACTCGTGATTTTATTTGACCTCAGACACTTAATAACTCCTGAACATCGTCTTTCATGGGTTACTGTGAGACAGCTTAAATTTAGGATTCTCGTTATCACCACTCTTGCACGCGTGGAATTGTACGCCATGTCCTCTCTGAAGTCCTCCCGCCTTCAGAACCCCACCATCCTGTATCTCAATTGTATAGTCAACTGCTCCTTTCCATTCGCTCCTTCCATATATCTTTCTGCCGTAATCAAGAAACTTGAATGGTATATAGAGTTGGGGACTATTGCGTTGTGCAAATAGACTTCGGTAAATGTTTGAAGTGCAGTTGTCAAAAGGAAACAATCCAGGCTATCAGGGAGGCGGCTATCAGGGAGGCGGCTATTATTATTAATAGGTGTGTGATTACATTCGAAATCACCTTTATCTGGCACCGTTTGATAGCCAAGCTAGTGGCTGAAATGTTTCGTAGGAGTTGTCACTAAAAGCTAGACTTTCATCTCATCCTTAGCAATTAGGGGTTGGGGAAATCTTTCAAGCTCATCATCAGACTATGGTCTGCAACGTAAAGTACATATATGTCATGCTTGCTAAGTTGTAGTATTACGTATGGTGCGTGTAACAATTAGGTCATTATAAAAATAAGCGGGGCTGCTTCAAAAAAAGTTCAATAAATCAATCCATGTCAAGAGGATCACCCTGCTCTTGTTAGCTTGGCTCTCCTATCCTCCCGGTGGCTCCCTACACCCACCGCACTCTATTCTCGCCCTAACTAGGCTTGCTCTACTCTTATTCCACTCTCGGGCATTTTAAAGAGAGAGACTGGGGATAATAGTGGGAGAGAGGGGTGAAGAGCCGATCGTTGAGAGGGAGGTAACTGGCAAAGGGCAAATATTTAGATAATGCCATGGCCACATATGGAGGGCGTAAAGCCTTGAATCATGAGGGATGGCCGTGGATTAGTGTAAGCTTTGTATCCACTGACAAGTCATGTAGGGATCTAAGCATGCAAGTGCCGTGACTAAAGAGCGTGGTAAGTAGGTTAAAGTGTTTTGTAAACAGACTTGATATATCTGGCATTTTCAAAACATATTACATAATTGCCAGTAAAGAATTCTTCTAAACAATAGCAAGTGTAAAACTTGGGCTCAGACTCGACTCAGGGTAACGGTCATGGTTATATGCAAAATTGTCCTCAGCACCAATTGTGTAACATACCGAAAAGGGTAATTTTCAATCTCATACCAAATTAATTCATATCCACCAATGAAACACTGAGCTACTAATATTCTTCCACACATTACCATCTCCTGTATGCTAGTATTACGTTGTCTTAAATTCCTTTCCTTTGGTTTGCACATGCGAGAGAAAACCTAAATAGGTCAAAGCATGGAGTCCTTGATAGCACTGTTAAAAAATAGGTTGAAGCCTCAATTGCCTGTATGCAACTTATTAGAGGTTGGTGCCTTGCCAAACCAAAGATATATGGAGGTATGTTACAGCAGTTACTTTTAACACTGAGATAGTCCGAGGAACTTGAAATGTGTCAAACCCAACTCTGTGTCAACGGATTTCTATTCTAACTCCTAAATGAAATACATTTATTTGACTCACCGATTTCACCACATGATTCGCGTTCGTTTGCAGGACCTAAAATCAGTGTGATAATTATTTGAAAAGTGAATATAATTATATATATAAAGAGGGGGGTTAATATTTCCGTTCAATGTTCCTACGGCCTCGCTCTCATACATGCGCACGTCTCACGAAATTTCTACCTAGTTTCAGGGCTAAACCTACGGTATCACGTTTGCTGTTTTCCCAAGACAAAAAAAAGAGGTGGTAAATCGGTTAACGGCCCTCGGCAGGCTGGTGTGTGATTTGGCATGTAAAGTACAGCGTTTTTGGCGTATACATATGCATATTTCATGTTCTTATAGATGCCACATGCACAGGCTCGGTCAAAACACGCAGAGGCAGTCGAAACAAGCCTATAACCGAGACAGTTTTTGAATATCTAACGTTGAAAGGTAACCAATCAACTGCAGGCTATCAATTCGAGGTGTTAGGGAGGCGGGTATTCTAATTAGCATTGCAATGTCGAGGTTACTTAAAATGTCATCACTGTTTGTTGATGTACGACTCCGCACCCGGACTTACCTCTCGCTACTACCTGCACCTGAAACTACATTGTAACATGCTTACCTTTGAGCATGAATTAGTCAGCGAGCTTGAAGTTTAGTTATGTACCATGGTACGTAGCATGATGATGATCAACATTAACGGCCCAACTGGTTCTCCAGTTACAAATATAATTTAATGTGTTACCACACCTAGTCTTTACGTATATGTTCCGAGACTACATTCACATGTACGTTAGACTGAAATAATGTTGTGCTCAGGAGGAACACAGCAAGGTCATTTGGTGAGACATAAACACTGAGGTATGGTATGCGAGTGTACCGTAGGTATACAAAAGTTAGCACTCGATGAACCATGCGGCCACATTGAAGAAAATGCATTTCTAGGAGTCCTGCTGGGTACTAAGGAAACTTTATTCAACACCTGTTTTATCCATGGAAATATTGATACTGGACCAAACCTGGCACGCTTTATGAAAAGCTGCCAAGATTAGATGGAATGATTGATGCGGTTTTCTCGATCACAATACCTATGTATCGAACAGTGTTGTTGCTATGTGTGTAACAGAGCCATATTGGCAGCAAATACCATATGTATCATATCGATAGAGGCACCTATCAACCCGGCGAACATTAGCTAGTCCGGGGCTAGTTGCTTCAGAAGTAAAGTAAGATGCCAATATGCAATACCGTAATGCAATAATATGAACTAATAAAGGGGGGGGGGGCGAGATATAAACCTAAATATAAACAATGAGCTATTACATTCTCTACCTGGGGTTTTACTCAGAGGTCTTAGCGCTACGGTATAAGGCCAGCGCCCCAAGGTTAATGGGTTACCGTGTCATGCACATACCCAGTGTCGATTCGGAGGGGACCTGTTGATAATATTCCAAATTCAAAGAAGCAGCGTGGGAATATAATGAGACCAATCACACTACCTCAAGATAGAAGTTCTCGACAACTTACACGAAGTGAGTGGATGCGGATTTGTGAAAAGTGTAGTAACAAAAGCTTTCCCTAGGTTTAAAGATCCGATTCAGCGCGATTGGAAGGTCAAGCTGCAGTGGTGTCAGAATGAAATACATAGCCATTTTTTTCTCATTCTCAATAATGCGGACGCCTTCACATTTTGAGAAGATCACAGAATTTTTTTTTTTATCCCAGGCTGTGCTAATGGCTGCATAAACACATATGAGGGACTCTATGAGGGTACTTATAAAAATTCTAGTCGGTACGATATAAGGATGCTTCAGATATGGGTAACCCGACCCCATACCTAACCCAGGTGAGAGCCCTGGGCTTGACAAGAAAACCGGATCGCAATATTGCACAACAGTTTGAATTGTTTCTAGTCTCTAGATTCGTTCAGCCTTTTAAACAAACAGGCGTACTGGATGGCTGTGGGCTTAGGTACTACCTACATACATTGGCGTATATAAGTAGGAATATTGAAATAGAAGGTGAACTACACCTCTTTATTTCGCTGTGATCAAGATGAAAGACATTCACTCCTTTCTAGGTACATGATTGGTATTTTGCAAAGCGGAAGCGCTTAAGAGTATGCAATTTACGTTTCAATTGGTGATTCTGAACTTGACGCTTCCCAAAGGGATAAAACAGGGCCAAAATTCGAACGTTGAAAGGTAAGCGTGTGTGATTGGGGGGGCGAAAGAAGTGTGTTTTGATTGCATGGAAGCACTCTGGAGAACATGTAGGTGTCTATGAGCTATCCGTAGTTTCACTGGCGTCGAAACAACTTCACCTCACACCATATACTCCCATTACACAAGTGTTGATGTTGATAATGGTAATTTCTTAGTTGTGGGAAAGGTATACAATTTCGAAATTGAAATATAATACCTCATCCTTCCCCCATCTTTGTACCCATTCTCAAAAATAGTCTTCAGGTGGAAACGCACTCCCCATATTCTTTTCTTCAAATACTCCCCAAGGCCAACCACTTCTCTAATAGTTACCTATCACCAAAGTCAAAGTATAACACTTCCATCTCAGAGGACTGTCCTGTTCAGTGATCAGTGATGGGTTCCGCACTTCATCACGTCAGTTCACAAGGGACAGATGAAGCCTATATTATTCAAACCCAAGGTACCTCCTCTCGAGCTTCATTCCCCCTCGCTATCGGCCAGAGTTCTCTGGGTTTTCTTGCAGAAGTCGCGATCGCTTTTTATGAACAGGGAGCCCAGAACAAGATGCCTCCGAGAGTGGAGTCTGCACTGTCAGTGCCATCGCAGACAGAGATACCTGCTCCAATCAAGGCATTGAAGTATGTAGCTGCAGATTATCCCCTAAGTGCTGCTAAATATCACCCGGTTACACTAATATAATATGTATCTGTTTCAGCACTAGCTGGCGTAAACACGCACTAGCTGCCACCCAATCGGTAGCTTCAGTAGGAGTGGAGGAGATTCCCGCGCGGCCAGTCAAGTGAGTAGTAACTGAAAGATTCTTGCGGATCCTCGATAGCTGAACTGACATTGTGTGTAGGCAGGCGCGTACTCGGGCCGGAGTTCAGCCACCAACACCTAAAGAAGCTTCGTCGAGGTTTGTTATATCAACACCATTCGCTCCTGCACCAGCTCGACTGACACTTTGTAGGCGGCGAACATGGGCCCAGGCCGCTTCCTCTCAAAGGAGGATCGCCCCTGGCCCAGCACCAGAGGATAACCCGGGCCCATCACAGCCACTTCCAACGTAATACACCCTGAGGTATTCTCCTATTAATCTGGGTAATGCTAATATCCACATAGGAGCGCGTCTGCAAGTGATCGTAAAAAGTCGGCCTCGAAGAACCGCAATTCCAAACCCAAGAGCAACCAGGCAAACAGTCTCTACCCATTCAAGAGGAGACCAATGAGATCCTTCAAAACCATTGAAGAGATGGTTGAACAATTTGAAATACGAGAGAAGCGCGTAGAGGATTGGGCTAAGCAATATAAAAAGATTGGGAGGGCGATTCGGCCCGAGTATGAATTTTGGAGGAAGGAACAACTAGAGTGGATCATGTCGGCGGCTATCCAGTACAAGAATGACTGGGAAAAGATAACTGCAGGATACCAGAAGGTATTTCCTGAAGCCAAGCCGCGGTCCAAACACTCGATCTACTCCAAGTGGTCAAGGCAATGGGAGAGGGAGGAAGAACTGCGTCAAGAGGACCCTTTCAAAGCACCAAATTGGCCCGACTATGACAAAATGATGCCACCAGTGAAAAGGAAGATGCCAGAAGACAAAAGGAGAATGATGGAGAAGGCACAAGAGATCGTAAGGATGAAACATAAGTAATAAGGTTCTTTGGCGCAGACGAGTCTCACAACGTCCGCAGTTGCTTCCTGGGATATTTTGAGCGGCAGCAGGTTAGATTTTGCAATTTTGGTTTGGTTCTGCACATGTTTTGTAGTCCTTGATCTTTTTATTTTGGGGTCTGTTGTTAAAGTACCGGTTCTTAATACTGAAATCCATCATTTAAGTCAAGCGCAGGGCCCTGAGGCTCGATTATTTCACTTACCTTACCGCACTCACATATCTACCGGGATATATGTGAGCAAAACCGTATTTACAGAAATCAAGGTATGGTATAAGAAATTACTGTAGAGATTTCCAATCAGGTAACCTTCCATAGAACCAGAGTGGCAACGGTACTAATAGGAACACTGCATGCTGGAAAGCTTGATCCAATGCCGGAAGTTATATGTATTGTATGCATATTTCATGGGCGATGCGGCAGTTTGCATGCATATGCATAGTATTGATTATTGAAATCCTGCTCTAGGAACCCTACATCTCGGTGACCAAAAACCTATCATTACTCCCTGGCCACAGAAGTTCAGCTTCATAGTGTATATGTAAGTTCTTTCTGTGCCTACCGTGAGCACAACAGCACTTACGTTTAACCTACGGTCCAAGTGGTTAGTCCCATGCATTGATAATTGGCTCCTAACCCCCCGGCCCATTATCTTAAAACAAATAACAAGTATTCGGTCGGAGGCTTGAGAGTTTGAAATATAAGAACAGACCCTCGTTTTCAGAATGGGGTGGCTTTTTTTACGTGGTAAAAATTTTCTGTGAGGTAAGCTGGGTTATGTAAGTTGCACTGCCAAATGCGCCCACATTGGGTATACTGTAGTGGATATGGAAGTTCAAGGCCAACTAGAAGAGGGCTTTTAAGTCTTATGCTGTTGTAAATAGTTGCGGGGTTTTTGAGTGTTCGAGAGATGATGACGTCGATAGTTGGTTAAAGTATATACTTATAAATGTGAGGGTTGATGCTGATGCCAAGCCCTCTGCTGGCCGCTTTAGATATGTTTCTTAATACAACCAACATCCACAGGCTACAACATCTTACGCACTCCCGAGAAACTCAATCCATGTTTGTACTCCTAGCACCCAGAGGATAGGCCAGCGGTCCACAACATGTGTTAACCTAGGATATGAATAACAATTCATCTATTTCGGATTTTGGATGTCTCAGCTTCTCAGTAACTTCTACCAACCCACAAGGACCAAATCTCCCCTTACGTTAGCTAACCTAGTACTACTTCTCTCCAGTCCTTAAATACCGGACGACTCTCTCATTAAATATATGGAAGTTTTTATACTCCATCATAGGCCCCTTAATACCCTCGATCGCATCAGCCAAATCTTCAGGGCCGCCTCTCCCGTTCGGAGTTCCGTATCCTGGCTCTGGCTTTTCTTCAGTGCCGGCATGAACAGGCGGTGGCTCATTTCGAATTTGGCCAAGGGGAGTAAGATACGTTCTGATGGTAAATACCAGAGCCTGGGTATTGGGGAGCCTGGTCAAGGTCTGGTATTCAACTCGAAGTTGAGCCTGAATTTGAATATGTGTTAGTAACGAAGTACTAGTAACTAACTTTTGGCCTAACCAACCTGAGCAGGATCACTATTTTCCATCGGCTTTGGCACTTCCGTCTCATACAACTCGTTTCCGTGCGGTACACAGAGACCATTATGAGTAGTGACAGTCCAGTTCCACCTCCTCCAAAGCCTTCCCACCATGACCCTCCCAAAAAAACGATCCATGCTCATCTGGAGCCTTTCCTTATACCCTGGTACAGGAGTATGAATTGCAGCAAGGGGTTTCCCAAGGAAACCTGAGGCATTGAAACCAGAAGGAAAGCACACGCAAAATGCACGCATTATATAATCTGATACTTTCCCTTCGTTTGGTAGAAGGGAGTCTGGAAGGAGCATCAGAAAGTCTTCCTCAATAGTAGTAGCAATTGCTCGGAGAAGGTAATCGACCGCCTGAGCCCTCTTGGAGCCTTTGGCCAGAGCAGAGCGTGTAGGAGGTATGATTGGGTGACATTCCCTTGTCACGAGGTTCTCAAACCATGATTCTTCGCTGGCGAGTCCCAGACCTTTTTTAAGAGAAATTCGGAATAAACCAGGATACCTCCGTGGAAGGTAGTACCCGAGTAAATATTCGTACAACTCCTCTATAGCCGGCACCATCTCAGGTTTGAATCCATACACAACAGTGGGATATTTCTCTATCAATGCCTTTCGTTTTGCCATACGCTCTGGATACCCATTATCAATTTGAATCCATTGACTAGGCTCCAGGGCTGAGAGCCCCATAGTAAGGCGATACTCCGTCGGCTTATATGGGCGCCATGGTGTCGCGTGTCGCTCGGGGAGAGTCTCTGGAGTAAGATCCAGTAGTGGGATTATTGGTGGAGGCCATATTCCCTGATAATAATTAGGTAAACCTGACTATATTTTGCATTATGCCCAACTCACTTCCTTGTCCGTTCTGGCCTTTGCAGTATTTGCAGCATTGCCCTTCGTCCACGAGCTCCATGGCCATTTTTGGAACAAAAATTCTCCGATTACAAAAATGAGAGCAATTGCAACAGTAATATAGCATAACATAACTCAGATAAGCTGAATGGAATATGTGATAGCGCAACGAAAGGAGTGGGTTTACCATTGAAGTGGGGAGATCCTAGATCGGTTGTACCTAGGGCTTGTGGGCTAAAGTTGGTGTCAGTCGGAGATATTCGTCCCGAGATTCCTAGATATATATTAAGTAAACTAAGTAAAATATAAAAATACAATAGCAAACAGCAAACAGCCATTCGTCAACTCCATGCATCTTCACCCCGTCACGTACCAAATATTCTCCCCGGGTTTTACTCAGATTCCAGAATATCGAAAGAAATACAGGGTAAATTCCCAACAGCTGGAAAATCCCAGCGAGCTTTAGCAAAGCTAGGAATCCTTCTACCACTGTTTTGCTGGTTGACTTGCATGAGTATTAGGCCTATGGTCGTTTGAATTTATCTATGGCTGAATTCCTAGTGGAGCTGGGTTCATGTTGGGGAGGACGGCTGAAACTCGAGATCGGTGGACAGTTGTATTAACTTCAAACCTCCCAAGATCTCACACGTCAGTATTCAGTATCGGGACCTCAATGAATCGGCCCAGCTCGAGCAACAAGCCACCAATCAATAACCCAGGCATGCTGAGTGGTCAGCAAGCTGTATATGGGTATAAAGGACTGAAAAAGTCCTTTCGAGTAATATATACGCCTCGCTACAAGGTCATTCTCGTCGCTGTATGTGTTTTTTTTTCAGGGGTTCTCATTGTTACGCTAGCATCAGTGCTGCTGAAAAGATCCCCCAGGACTCGACGTCTATATCAATGTACCCCCTTTTTATCCATGTGACAAAAGCATCAGTTTCGATCTCAAACATTTTCCAACTCCCTGGGTGACGACGAAATCAAGCCTCATGATCAGAATGCTCCCAGACAATTGAGCTAGTAATCAACGAATCAGATGTCAAAATGCAGTACACGTATTATATACGTTGAGCGGCGAACTCGGTAAGGTACACGTACATCCATAAGCTCGAGTCTCTAAATTTACCTCAAGAATACTCCATAGCTTGGTCGATCGCATGGATGACCTTACGTTCTGGACCTAGTACGTTTGACAAGTCTGTATCGCAATTATAGTGCTCTAATCATGAAGTTAGCCCTATATATAGCTACAATATCCATACAGATATGCTCTCATAGAGGATTCTTCTGCACTGAGCCACTCACACACATATCGTCAAAAGCAGGAAGTATCACTAATAGTCACAGTCAATGTCAAGTCAATATTGAAATACTTACAGAAGTGGGGCCATGTACAACAATATGCATACCTGTGGTATCCGTAGCTATTCTTGTTAGTAGTATTCTAATAGAGGTAATTTATGTAGGTAGGTACCGGTGGTTGTCCCTGCATCTGCATTGGACTACTTAAGTTGGATTGATGCAATAATTAATTGATCCGAAACAGTATCTGTAACGTTACATGATCCTCACTTTGAGACAACCAATCAACATCAGCGAAGTTGAATGCTTACCTAGGCTTCTGTCTAGGAAGTGCTACAAAATTCTCGGGAACTTCGCAGTCATTTCGCCGTCTGGTTCACAGGCTAAGGCCTAATAAATACCAGTCTGATACAAAGTTCAACCGGAGATCCAGTCTGCTCAGGTTATGCACGTTATTGACAGCAATGCCCCTGTGAGTCCCATGACCTGTCTACATGAACAGGCACAGGGGCTCAAGGCTGAGAATGTCCACACCTGCCTTACCGTTTGTAAGGCCAATGTGCGCAGGGGTGGCCTGCGAAGTTTCCAAGGGACAGGCACATTCTGGTTTCATATCCTGTCGATATGATGTCTCGGAAAATAAGCATTTGGAGAATGGATACAAAACAAGACCATAGATGCAACTGATAGGAGTTTTGCTGCTAGTCCCGCAGTTACAATACTATGTTCAATACTCTCACTCAATTCCCTAGGACAACCCCCTGCTGCTTCTTTTGTTCAGATTAAACGCTCTTCTATCTCTTTGGTTACTGTCTCTCAGATTTAAGCCCACCTCATCACTATTATATACTTCTCCAGTCACTGACCTTCTACCGTTGAGCTTGTTTTGTTTGTTCACCTTTCTGGCACGAAAACCAATTTCTGTGGATAAGTGTTGGTGGGCGTACACCAAAATTTGTCTACCGTTTTCTATATTCCAATACATATAAACAAGACATTTGCATGGCCATCTACTGTTATTCAGGACAAAATGCTTAGTACGGCCTCAATTCCGGAACCGATATTCCCACAGGGTCACCGCCCCACACTCCCGTGTACATCTGTCTCAACAATGGGAAGTGTATCCATACCTAGGATAAGGATTCTTCTGGCTCCATACATGAGCCCGTATGTGGTGCCGATGAAAAAGGCACAGACCTGGGAGGTAAGTTAAAATCCTGGATGAAAATCCTGGATGAAATTGATAATCAATGCTGGACGGCACATGAAACGTGAAATCAATTTGGAAGAGTATTTGGTTAACCCGGTTATCGATGCCAAACATTTATCACTGCCGTACCATTCTGGATGCTGCTAATTCACATCCGGGGACCTTTAGCTACTATTAAATTTACTCAGCAATCTATTTGGCCCGTCGATTCTCACCTCAGTCCTGAAAATCACAGATGCACAGGGTGACGTTATCCATCGACACGTTTGGGAGGACTTACTGGAGCCTGGCATGATAATTGTTGTTGACACTGGGTCCCATGATTGTAGGGCCAGGGAGGAGGATTTTTCTAGCGATGGAAAAGGGAAGGAAAGGGCAAAGGCGAAGCAGATACAGGACCCGCTACCTTTTGGACAACCTCCGCACCCCCCAGCCACTGTCAGAAAGTCTTCACTCAAACAATCCCGGCCTCGTCGAGATTTGCTCAAAGCCAATACTAAAAAGCAGATGCTGCCGGAGGGGAAGTTGCCGGATGAAATAATTGAACAATGGGCCAAAGAACCACCAAAAAGTCCGGGCACGGAAGAGAAGCGGATCACAACTGTGAGCATGTTCATTCAGCAGGGTCAAGTAACTCTTGGCGGAGATGCCGAAAAGATAGAGATTCTTCACGATAAACCACCTACAGAGTGTCAAAAAACATCAGTACAGGATAATCCTAGGCCTCCTGTGCAACTAAGCAGAAAGAAGTCAACGGTAGCGAAGGTGGCCAATTGCTTTCACGGAATCAAGTCCCGATATGGCAGTTCTACATCGAAGGAGGCCAATGTCGCCCGGATCTCAGGCACGATGGGCATGGTCAACGAAATAACCACAGCCCCACGGAAGGAGAGACAACCAAAGCCCCCTTCCCCATCAATAGGAATCACTGCACCCTCTGTAGTACTCACAGCCACCGCTCCTGGTGCTATATCAAACCAACCGGTGAAGCCTGCCACGCGAACAGCATCACTGAAAGCATTTTTTAGATATTTCGATGAAGGAAGGCCTGTAGCAGTCCCACGACGAGCAAAGTCCACGCCGGCTACATCCGTTAAAGGCGAAGAAAGCCAAAGAAGTTCGGGTGAAGGTATTACAAGACCCACAACAGCTCCACCAAGCATCATTAGAAGCCCAGGACCACGACAACGAACAAATACAGTGGAGAATTCTGGTTACGCATCTGACGGGCCTCCGGTCGTAAGTGGAGCACTTCGGCGAAGAGCAACTGGGGAACACCTGAATGCACCTGCAACATTGAGGAGCCGAAAACCGGCCACGCCGAAGCCACCAATAGTAGATGTAAGTCACGTCATCCAATAAAAACGCCTAGAAAGTATATTTGCTAACCAGAAAAATGATCAGAAACCTCTCCCAAAACTCCCCTATACGCTGTTTACATTTCCTGCACCAACACCACCACGCTCACCACTCATTAAAGCAGTTATAAACCCACCGCAACTACAATCTCAAACACAGACTACAGCAGAAGCAACCTCAACACCGTCACCCCCCACCCACAAAATCATCCCTTGGGACGAACTGAACCGCCGGTTAGCAATGGAGACTCAGACAAGCATGGGTGCCCAATTACGGAAGTCATGCATAAGTGCAGGAATATCACACCGCCGAGGCCGATCGGCAGATTCGGGCTATACCATGAGCGGTAGTGTCCCCTTAAGTTTTGGGGTGTCGAGGCCTACAACTGCAGTAGTACAAAACGTTGAGGTGGCTATCAATGGGTTTGGAATGAGGAGTAAGCTCATAAGTGTAGGCAAAACAGGGTCGCAGGTTCCGGAGCAGAGCACTAGTGTAAGAGATAAAGCAATGCTAGGGAGAAGTGTTAGGAGGGTAGCTTCAGATGATACAATTAGATCTGGGACAGGATCATGGCGGCTGACAGACCAATGCAGAGCGGAGCTAAGGCGGCCACAGACAGCAGCTGAGAAGGGGGTGGGAGTTGGTTTGGGAATCGATATGTTAGAAGAACTGCCAAAGAAGAGTGAGCCGCTTGGGGTTCAGGGAGGAAGATCAATTACCATTGGAGTCATTCCAGAGGATTAGGAGCGGCGACAGACCGTTGTATTACTTTTTCTTCGTTTTTCCCTCTATATCACTTTCTTTTGAGAGTATAATTTTGGTTCGGGGTGATGATACAGATAGCAATGGCGTTATAATGGATGGGCTGGAATCTTGTTTGTGCGGATTTTTCTACGATTGTAGCAAAATTGTTATTAACTGTTATGGTAATCATGGGGGGCTGTTGGAAAATATGTGGAACCTAAATGAATAGCTACTTTCTACAGGACGAGGGATAATGAAGCAATATGGATACAATATAGCAGTGCCAATACCGCTTCAATAAATGTGAAAAATTCCTAACAGTACTAGTTCATTTGCGCACGCACTATGGCGTCTGGATGTTTACCCTCATATATTTGGGCACTGGTAGAACTAGTTAGAGATCTTGTTTATCTTGAATCATGAATATGCTGTATGGAAGGTATATTATCCTCGTGAATCCTCCGGCTGATCTTTACCTATTCCAAGCCTAGTGTATATCGATAATTTAGCTGCAGATATAAGTCATTGGAGAATGCTTGTGCATTGCCTGATGATTATTATTGGTTGGATTACCATTCAGCCCGAATTGGGGGAACTATGGTTGCTCGGCAGTACATAGGTAACTATCCATGATGGATAAGTTAGTTACGTATACTTAAGGTCATTGAACTATTTTTTTCGCAATTGCTTTAGGATCCGGGTTGACCAGTTTTATTTAATTCTTTTTGTGTTGGACATCCCAGACAACCCGTTTTCTGGGGAACCTGTTTTCGAGTGTGAATTTCGGGTTCGGGGTTATATGCTATGGCACTCCAACCTTCTTCTTCCAGTTAATCACGTGAGTTCATGATGACGAATCGGAAACTGGGGATTATTTTTTTTTTTTTTTTTTTTTCTCCCCAGTTTTTGTTTTCTTTTTTTTACCATTTGGCTTCTCTCCCCAACTCAATTTACACTTGCTCACATTCTAGTTTTTTTTATTTTTTATTTTATTTCATTTTCTCTTCTCATTGTTATCATAAAGAATAATAATAATGGATCAGGTGTTTTTCGTGTCTACTATTGTCTTTTTTTTTTTTTTTCCCCATTATTTTTTAAGTTTTTTTTGCGGAAGCAAGCCTATTGTATGGTATAAGAGACGAGACTTAATCAGAAAGAAGTAATTAAGGCTGTATGATCAAAATCGTATTGTGGGGTGACATGCAGAGCATGAAACCATGAAAGCTAACCGTTTGCCGTTTTCGTTTGAGTGTACAAGTAACTACAATTATTGTATAAAGAATATCTAGAAAGTGCTTATCCCCAAAGAGCATCGCGGACTCGATTTACCTACTCATGACACAAACCTAGGTACAGATGGTGTTCAAGGATTGGTCTCCTGAACACCCCGGAGGTACCATATTCCTCAAACGCTGTATTCCACAGAATACGTCAATTGGCTCCATTCAGAGAACCAAAGTCAACGTTTTGTACAGGAAACATCAATCATTAGAGAGTGAAATGCTAGAGATGCAGGAAAAAAAAAAACTCAAATGACTGACAAGTATGCCAAAGGGCCGTGACGCCTGATAAAGTCCCCGTAATGCAGAAATAGGTATACACACGCTTCAACCAATAGGCACAAATAACCATAAAACAAAGTAGTAAAAGACCGGCTCCTACAAAATTCTATTTCCCATCTTTGCCATGCTAATCTAAACTTTTGGTTTCCCTTCCGCGCCCCTGCTTTCAGCTGGCTACAGCCCGCTTTGCGCGAATGCTGTTTTAGACCCTCTCCGCCCCAGACCCACTCGAGTCCCCTTCAACACTTGCATCTCTCATTTCAAAATCCTCCACCTCGCCGTCACTGTCAGCACTCTCCGAGAAATGGCCCTCCACCTCTGCGTCCCAGCGACTAGGGGCCCCGTTTCCACCAGGGGACGCTGGGTCAGTAGGGTACTTCTTTTTTATGCGATAATATCTGCTTTGTAGTCCACTAAGAGTTCGATCCTTAAGATTTGGGAATTTTGCCTTGTGAGCATATTCAAGGTCAGTCCAATGCTTGTTTGGTTCTTTCTCCAGCCGTCTCTTTTCCATTACCAACCATGTATCCTCCTCCTCTGAGAATCTTTCTCGTGGTTCCCTTGTCGGCCCATGTTTTCGACGCCGCTGCTGCTGGAGTGCTTTCCTGGCACGTTTCTCGGCTTCACTCATGGTTTGTCGTAGCCCATGACGCATACCAGGTCGAGTATTGGGGTACTGTCGTTCCTCATTGGCCTCGGAGATGTAATTGCGGTCCTCAGTAAAGCCTGGCAATGGTCGTCGCACATGAGTGCTCGAATAACGACAGATTGAAGACCCACTCTCGAGATTGGCTTTACAAATTGAGATAGGAGTACAGCGTGGTCTGAGCATCGCCCCAGCTGGTTTCGAGTATCCAGCAGCGGAACTGGGTTCTAGGAGGTGCGGAGGAGGGAGGATTTGTGAATTATTCTTCCCAGGCTGGTTGTTTCCTTCATTTTTCTGGGTTTCAAATGGCATCCGAAGTCCATCGTATTCACTGGTGTGTCTCTGTAGTACGTCGGTAGCTTCGGTCATAGAAAGGGAGAGCAGGAAAGATATAGGAGGTAATCGGAGACCATTAGGTTTGTCGGATGATGACTCCCTTGTGTACTCTGTCCCATCGGATCTGTGTATCGTTGACAGTCTGTGAACCCCAAACACTGCCCTGGGTACGTCAGAGAGGTTATATCTGTGAGAGCCATCGCCAGAGGGTAGAAGAGAGGGCGGTGTTGTAGGCCCGAAGTGGTATGGATCCTTTGGAGTAGAACGATGAAGATCATGATATCTACTATATTCGACCCTCCCGTGGCTATGTCGGTTGCCCTCATCTCGGAAACTCTCTCTGAATGACTGTGATGCAGAATCCGAACTCCGAGGTGATGAAGTGGGTGACTTAGCCATTCTACTACGCGATACCTCGCTACATGGGAAGGACTCAAACGTATCCACAATTCGAGGCGCTAATCCATCTGGGCTTCTTGGATGGTAGCTATAAGTCCTGGGCTCCATGTTGCCAGAGAGTGGCAGTGGAAATGAAGTAGAGCGTACCCGCTCTCGGTGACTCCAGAGTTCTGGGTTAGTAGTAGAGGTTCGAGGCAGATGTGGTGGTGGTGAGGTTCTATTGACCTCCTCTTGAGTATATGCATCATGGGGTGTCTCTATCTGGGTGTCAGGAGGGGCCCGATATGTGTAATGCCCTGCAGGCGTGCCATGCCTCGCCATGGCATCTGAGAGGCTGGTTAGAGTCCTGTATTGTGCATAATCATATGCACGATATTGAGAGGCCTCCAGCCCTGGGCCCCTCGCGGGCCGTTCGTGTTCCTTCCGTCTCTCCTCGGTAGGTCGACTCTCTAGGCAACGCCTTTTAGAAGGATAGTCCAAGGGTCCTACTACACAACGATGCCGGTTAGTGATGTTTCTCAAATCCACATCAGACGTTTCAAGACCGGGGCTTGATGTATTCCTTTGGGAAACTAACATACCCTGAATCCCTGTAGAATAAAATGGCGGTCGAAAAACGTCGATATCAGGAGGGTTTATAGGTGTCCAGTCCGCAGGCCTTTTTAGTGGGTTCGCCGCTAGGGACCTGGAATCTTTACAAGTGTCTTGTGTCAACAGCATCTCAACAGCTATAGCCCCGTCTATGTCCGATGCAGGGTAGCTGTTGTACCGTGTTATTAGATTGCGGGTAGGGTGATATTTTCAGTCCAATAGATGCAACAGCCCAAACCTTTGCATCGGCAGGGTTTGATATTGTAGGTATGCTGCGGCTGCGGTAGTATTGCGAGTTCCTGGGAGGAGAAATCCGTTCTTATACTTGTAATTCGTGCTACTTTCGAGCTCACGGAATGAATAGAAGTCAAAAGGTTACCTCAATAAGCTTCTTCTCGTTAATGACACATGCAGATAAACTCAATTGGCCTGTCCTGTGATTTCCTGGTATTTTTGCCTCAGCTAGCTGTTCACTAGAGAATCCAGCCGCATATATGTACTACGAATGCAAGTTGCAAGCAAGAGCAGCTGCCCGAAGCACGCAGCCTGTCGGAACGCGAGTATATTTGGGAGGTGGGGTGGTGGAGAAAGGGGTGTGATCGTATCTAGGCTGACCCCCATCTAGGGCCCGATCATCAAGAACAAGCTCCAGAGTTAAAGCGGGAGGAAAAGGGGATGAGAGACAGGTGCTCGAGGCCTCTAACTATGGGAATTCGGGAAAGTATAAGCTACTATGTAACTCACCCGTAATCAACCAATGTGCAATTCGAAAGGTACACCTTACGACTCTGATTCTGTTAACTCTTCATGTTGTACCACCTTTAACTCTCGTGTAGCTACGCCTCTCGAGTCTTACGCAAAACAAGACCTGAGCAGGTGTGGCAACACTAAATCTTGCTCAGTCTCACCTTCAACCTCTAATCGCCACGCATTCCGCCAAAACAGGGCACACGTCAGTTATGTGGACAAACAATAAATCAAGGAATGCCTCTACCAGTGGTTGATGAACCTAACAACTAACAACTAACGAACCTTAAAGCGGACCTTAAGTTATGAATGCAAGCCGTTGGTATACGCAGGAAGCACAGCGCGAGCTGCACTGGCATTGAGCTATGAGGATTTTACCAAGCACGCAATTTGGATGCCACGTATGTTGTACATTGGCATGGAGAGGAGAAACTGCATTGAAGTAAATATATACCTCTTCTTTTATACAGGTAACTTCATGACCAGACGTTAGGAAGGCACCAAGATGAATGCTCTTATTTGGTTCCCATGAGAGTACAGACAATGCTAACTTTAATTCTACATAACAGGATGGCCCTCCAACCGGGTGAGTGAGTGTAGTATCTAGATATAAAGGAGCTACCTAATTGCACGCAAAATTTTCTTATGGAGGGGGAAGTTGGCATAATTGCAATGTCTGACGTGTATACGCATATGCAAGTCTCCCGAAAGAATTGTATTCACCAACATATTTGCGCAGTTCCAGTACAAACACGAAAAGGCCTTCAAACAAATTGAATGAAGAATCTATGTGGACAGAATTGTATTCACTTGACTAGACACTGCTAGTAGGGACTAACCCAAATCTCGTATCTATCTATGGCTTCGCCTATTTATACTTTACCCCTAGAGAGTCCAATGACAAATATGCGTTGGTGTTAGAGTGATACTATAGCTAACTGTTAGATTTGATCTTAACAAAGAGAAATATATACTAGTAGTCATTCACGAGAACAACTGTATATTTAGGATTTAAGATCGGAAATTTGAAGCATTTGCTGGGGCAATTCTAATATTTGGCAGTGTAGGTAATGGAGGATGCAACATCTAGACTGGATGCCATTTTTTTCACCGTAAATCACTCGGGAGATCTTATAATCTCGATTCTCTCAAGTTTAAGCTTCGTAATGTTTCACACCCTTTGCCCTTGTATTTTATCAGATCAAGTAGCTGTAGCCAATCAAATATCTTAAGTTCCACGGATAAGGAGGGATCCGAAAGGTAAAAACTACCAAAAACTGCCACTGTTAGATCTGTGGAGAAACTATGTACAATACCCCACATCTATCACCGGTGTGAGATTTGTCTGTTACCGCCACTGTCCGAGATGTCAACATACAACGTACCACAACATACAAAACTCCAATTCCGTGTCAGCCTACAGAATCAGGCTTCAGCAGCGCTCATAGACTTCAGAATCTATGCATGTGGTATCACCAACTCTTAATTCTTGAAATATTCATCTTTCGCCTTGGTGCCCAAAAAGATCATTTACATATACTATACCTTCGCTTCCACAACGTTTCGCCTCGAGAGTGATGCTGCATAAACGACACGCGCTTGCCCGCGATCGAAGCAGGTGGCATCCAGCCATGGGACGGATGCACGCACGTACGGGATCCATTAGCCGATCGCTGCCGGCTTTTTGGCGAGACGATAACCCGTGGGTAAGGCAATAAAAATGCCTGTAATAGTTGTATGCTAGTGTAATAACGGCTTATAGCAGAAACTGATGTGCCAAATTGGGATATATATAAGTCAACAGATAACATTTTATTCGCAAAAACCATTTAATCCGTAACAGATGTCGGGAAACTGCGAGAGGGGGGAACGGGACAGCTAGAGTTTGTCAAACAGATGTTATCTGGTGTAATACACAATCATTGGATTGATACACCTTCTCATTTAGTGAGACACTGCTTTTTTTCTGTTAAGTCTAAGATCCTGTAGCCCCTGCAGACAAATTCGTACAATAATTCTTCATTAGTTTATAATATTCTTATTATCTTCATGTTAAGTTTCCGGTGATGATGCTGTGCCGCTATCAGCGTACATCAATTGCAACCCAACCTTAAGCATGTTATAGGGGTTTTAATACTAACAGCAACACAAGAGGATGATAACGTGAGGCAAATTCAATTCTTGACTATTGGGATGGTCATCTAATTTTTTCTTTGTTTGTACGCCTGTACTGCAATCTGTGTACTACAGACAGGTCCTCAGTAGGCAGTAGAACACGGTTACCGCAAAACAAGATATCGATATATAAAATTCGGAACCTAGTTCTTGTGGCCCCATGGACTAAAGAATTAATACGGACGAGGTGATTAGCTTGATTAACAGAAGTGTGAAACCTTCATGCTCTTGCTCATCTCGGTTCGGCAGTACCTCTTTTAATTACTGAGTGTTCATTACATGGTGAATACGAATACGGAGTATCACTGCCTTAAGTAAGACTCAAGTACTAGTAGCTGTCCCAGGCACACTGTGGAAAGTAGTGCGTACCTATACACCCTATGCTCGAATGTCTATCAGGCGTTTTTGCTATCTTGTAGTCACGGGTAAATGAGCTACAAGCCACCCCACATGGAATATATCTGAAGGTAAACACACTATCAGCACAGTCCTCTGAGCCTTAAGCTTCAAGCTAAGGCCGCTCCGCTTGAAGTATCCATACTAGGGTATAATGATATATGCAAATAGGAAAAAAAAAAGGGCCATGTGTACGCATTTTAGCAAGCCACGATACAGCAGGGAAAGGTGGTGATATTCCACTATGTAAATCTGTTTGCCTATACCAGAATCTGCACATAGCCTCGTCAAATCTAGCTGGGATACCTCAAAAATAACAGTTGAGAAAACACCCAAAGGAGGGAGTAGTTGTTAGTAAGATCCTGGCCGTAGACTTCCCACCATAACCTTAGGTTGACTGGGACCATAACCTTAGATTGACTGGGACCATAACCTTAGGGTTGACTGCGGGTATAGATTAAAAATAAAGAAACTGCCCATGGACACTAATCTGCTTGTCTTGAAAAAAGCATTGACCCTTATGTTAGGAAAATAAACTAACCACACCTATAGTGAATTGTGGAACAATATGAATTCCACCAAAGTGTACAGTACATACGATAAAGCACAAGTAATTACCTCTACTTACTCTGAAAGCCATGGGCAGTCACCAGACTGACCCTCGGGCTCTGAATCATCATCTGACAAGTTCAAAACCAGCTAGGAACCAGATAAGAAACCAGACTACTACTGAAATGATGTACTGATCCACACGTTTTTGAATAGCCGCCTTGCCTTCTGCTAATCGAGGTGTAGGCAATAGAAAACTAGTTTTCGTGACCTCCGATTTGCCAATATATGAAGCTCCTCCTGGGAGGAATTACTAGATAGGGGTCTATGACTAGTCTGATTGGTGCTAGTCTGGTTGGCTAGATTGGTGCCATCTTTGAAAGACTATCTTCACTTTATCAGATTAGTATTCAATTGAACGCACGGTCAGATAGGAAAATAAATATCACAATCTTTAGCATGAAACAACGTATGCTAGCTGTTTATAGTAGTGTCAACATTTATAAAACAGGGGTAATGTTCACCTTAGATAGAAGCTACTACAGCACCTCTTATAGGTAAGGAAAGACTACTTAGCACCTTCCAAGTATATCTTAATCTAGCGTGCGAGCAGCCCCCAAAGGGGTATGGTGTTGGATGATGTTGACCGACTTATGGTATTGTAGGAATACTCATATACCATTAAATTTACTCTGATATGTATGTCTAGGTACCACATCTAGGCTATTTGAATACAGGTACTTGTTGTATATATATATCATTACGTACCATCTCATAACCTAAGTATTTAGTATGGCGAATAATTACTTACTGTTAATCATCACAAAGTGGATGCTTGGGTTGAAGTGAATTTTATAGAAGGAGCAATCTCCGCAACACACTCTAATATATATAATTTTGAGACATTACACATTATGCCTTCGGCATGCCTTGTACCTACAGGCCGGTGATAGAAGCTCCTGCAGATGTTTGCTTCATTTCCAGGCGCTTCCGGTTGGGCAGGTTTTCGACAGTGGCAGTACAAAAAAGGCGCAACCGAAGTACTTACAACATCACAGGAATCTCGCATCTGAGTACCACCGTTACTATAAATTTTTTCTGTTTTGGATTTTTCTACTCTTCTCACTATGTACGAAGGTCGAAGCTCCAAATTTTTCCCTTACTCATGCGATTTCCGTGCGAGAGACTACTAATTGGGGTAAAACATTCCGTCCCGAATCCGGAACGAAGTTATTGTGTGGGGCTTTAGGTACTAGTATTCTCGCGAATCAGCCCATGAAATCCCATGTCACTGCTCCACCGCAGAGGTCAACAAATTTCAAACTTAATTCTCCGACTCTCGAGCTCCTTCCTTCGCCTTACTCTGCTTCCGGATCCTCTCTATACGGAACTACCTGCTGGGCTGTTTGTCCACACTTACCTTCTCCTACGAAGTCCCCTGGTTCAATCCAAGCAACCTCTTCCCTCACACAGATCTCACAGCTCTAGTGCAGGTGGGTCTTTCGGGGAACTACCGTTATTTCTGCTGCAGGCCTATGTTGGATGTAGTGTTTACCAGGAAAGCCCGATTTCTCGAATCAAGATTGTACGTGGTATGAGTCAAATGCAACCAACTTTCGATATATTGCCCGAAATACAAAGTATAAGTTCGCTGCCTACCGAACACGCAGTACCTACTCATAAGGACAGAATTTCATGTGTAGAAAGTTCATGCTACAACGCGTAGGCACAGCGACGTTGTACACGTGCTCAGGGTGGAGAAAGGGAGATCACAGGCGCAGGTACATGACATGAAGGCCTGTACTCATGATGCTACGTAACTTTGCATAAGGGGCCGACTATAGCACCGTGCCTCTGGGTCAGGACACGTATTATATACCTGTCAACAATATCAGCATGGTCCTTATGTTCACAGGAGGTCGGGCAGCCTAACTAAGCAAGGTTGGGGCAAAAAGGACGATGCGTTGTGAAGATACTATCAGAGTTTGGAAATCACTCCCCTTCCCACACAATTCTAAGAGGACACTCTGTAAGCTGACGGCAATCGGAGAGGGGTAAAATACGCATGCACGCACAGCCTTTGAGGGATTTTGACCCTTCTTCAACCGAGGAACTTCTTGCTTATGAGACAGCACAGCTTGAATACTCGCGAGCGAGTACCATCATTGTGTCTCCTCTTCATATTGGGAGGGCAATGTTTTGGCCATTTCCAAGGCTTTAATCCCTCTGAGTGGTGAGGCTGCTGAACAAATTGTATCTCTCAGTTATCTTGAGATATTTGAAGTAAAATTAACACTGATTGAACTCATTACCAAGGTATGTGTGTCCTTTCTACCTGGACTTGCCCCACTAGTGAGAAAAGAGGTGGTGAGGGGCATTAGCATTGCGATTGGTGAAACACAGCTGATCGCATGTATAGTTCCGTGCTACTAGTTTTCGCCCTTTGTCGTTTTTACACTATTTAGTTTCTATTTAGGACTCAAAGCTCATCCTCTTTAAATGCACTGTAATGGATAACCGAAGAGTGGTTTTCAAGTACCTTTCCTATACATAGAACACCTTGTATCTACACCCCCCCGAATATTCTAGGCTTTTAGCCGATGAAATACCAGTTCAAGAGTTATATTTTTTTAGCTTGATTTGTAGCCTGTTGTAGTCTGCATCTAGTTACTAGATGTCAGCAGAAGCTATATGGTTGCTGCCTTTTGACACTCCACCGACTTTTGGTGTAAAAACTCCAAAGTGGGAAGTCCTAGAACCACAATGCATTTTGCATGAGGGACGCATCGACACCCCACCGTCCCCGCATCATATATAACCCACACGAAAAACGGTACCACACGGAACAAGAAGTGGGAACCGAGATTCCCTTCCGCGACTGGGCTGCTGAAAATAAGGTTTCCATCGACCCGATACCATTGGCCTCTCATAGGAACGCTAGGTGAGAATAATTGTTCCTTCTAGCGTATACTGTTGCAACTGGCAGTGCATAGATATAACTCCAATGTATTACGATAATTATGGAATTTTCTGGGTTCAGCAGAGTCAACTTTGTTTCTTAGGCTTTAGATTCCATGCACTCCGTAGCAAACAGGCTTCATCAGGCCGGTATTCCTAACTGCAGCGTGCCGTTGTGCGCGGGAAACTATCAGATTCACCGCCTGCCCGACTACTGCAGCACCTCCTCACAGGCAAGAGGTATTATCATGCACCTGAGATGGATATTATTATTACATACTTACTTCATTCCAAATTAAACTCCTATGGGCTGCCCCTGAAAGAAGACAGTGTAGCTGATTATCATTGATTGTTGTTTGTTTGAGTTGGATAATAATTACAAGAATGGTCAGTTATACTAGTTATACTGGAGACACGAGACCACTAGTACTAAGGATCTACTGACTACATGTTTTTTTTGATATCTTTTTTTTTATGTCTAGTGACCGACTATCGAACCCTAGGCCATGACCGCGCTGACTACCTGTCGTATCTTCAGCAGTTAACGGTATCTGATAGAAGGGGTAACGATCTGGAAACGCCAAACAACTTGATTATAAAGGTAAGCACCTATCGATAATTAGCAAACTTAGAGCTTGTTCAGATGTTCCGTATGCCTATGGAGCAGCAGGAAAATACCAGACTCCCGCCAACCTTATTTGTGGAAAGATGCAGCAAAACTCGAAACCTTACCCGAGGATATTCTCGCACCTCTAATAGCCCCCACAAGAGAATCTGACATCATACCTTATTTATACATTGAAGTACATGTAGGCGTTCCAGCCAAAATTCCATTTCAAGCCTCTGGTTTATCACTATTTACGCAGACGGAGTACGTACTGGCAAGACCACTAGTTCCCCACATAGACGACCGAGTCAAGCATCTAGAGTTATTTGGCTTCCACCATCCCATAAAGCAACGGATAGTGCAAGTTGTATGATCTACCGTAATTTTATACATAATCCCCTTTTTCAGGCCGGCTCTGGTGCACAACTCATGCCGCTTAGTTTGTTGTCCGTAGCCGTGAGCGAATCAAAAAATATTCCGGCCAACTAGAATCAGATCAAAGGCATTTCCAGTCTCAGTCAAGCTACTGTAAAGTACAACACCGCTAAATCAATTGCTAGACATGAATCATAGATGGATCGTTGCATTACCTATGGTCGGCCAAGGATGCAGGTTGACTAGGGTTTCTTATGAGTCAGTATTCACTGGAACACAGTCCAGCAGTCCAAGCCAGACTACCAGCAACCTAAAAATATAAGGATTTTCGATGAGGTTTAGTGGAGAAAAAGTCAGTCTTGTGGTTTTCGTGCCAAACTCATTTTAGGTTCTTCGAGACAACATAGAAGGTTACTCTGGCTTTGTAACTTACCATCTGTTATTCTCAGGTGTCAATTGGTCTCTTCGATATTCTTCTAGATTCATTCAGGTGTCAGTTGACATTAATTAGAGCTTCAGCAAGTGAAGATAGTCATGTGCTCCAAGTTTAACCCATATATTTGGATAACTCCAGGGAAGGGGGCTGGATTGAGTATCAATATCAGGATATAGCAAGTAGATACTTCAGTACTGACTCACTAGCCACTTTGACGTACCAAGTTTCGCCGGGTACTGTATATGTACATATATTACGCTATTGGTTATAAATGAACCACTCAGATATATACTTGGCAAAAAACCCACAACGCCAAATTCTAGCCCGTTCATGACAATTCAGAAAAGAGAGAGAAATCCTGACAAGACACAAAACACTTGGTTAGGAACTCCGGAGTCTACCCTTGTCCAGCCGCCGGCTAGGGTCTAAGTTCTGCTCTCGAGGTGTTTGGAAGGCTTGCAGAAATCCCCTCATAAACGAAAATTCGTTTGGTTTGTGCTCTTTCACCAGAACCTGTCGGTAAACAAGTAACACTCGCGGTGCTAGAACTCGAAACCAAAGCAACTGCCGCTGTCACTAACTACTCCCTATTCCGGGCTACTAGCGGATTAGGATGTCAACCTCATCTTCGCTAAAATCAATCCTCAAACCGTTCCACAAAAGCTCCAAGAAAGCAGGGGTTTCGAAATCTTCAACAGCTTCATCCTCTGTATCGCCTTCCCATAAGCTCCCAACCCCTCCCCCGGATGCTCCACGAGTTCTAGTCATTGGGGCCGGCTCCCGAGGAAATGCTTATGCAAAAGCGCTCGCACATCCCCCTAGTAACGTGGACCCAGGGGAGATTATAAGGGGAGTCGTGGTGGGGGTTGCTGAGCCGGACGATGGCAAGAGGAAACGGTTTTCTGAGAATTATATCTTCTGTCCTGATGGGGAAAAGCTAGAGTTCGGTTGTTGGAGAGAGATGGTCACGGAGGAAGGCAAGCAGAGGGTAGCAAAGGTGGGGGTGGATGGAATCTTGGTTTGTTAGTGGTTGTTTTCTTATTCTCAGGGTCTTGGCCTTAATCTCAGGGTTAACTTTGGTAGGCACTCTGGATTATACTCATGAAGAGGCATGCACCAATTGGACTATACTCCTCCCATTCAATCTCACTACATTATACTAATTTGTACTAGATTATCCTTTCGCTCCGTTCTCACTTCCCAACTACTCACCTGTTCTCCGAGAAGCCTCTTACAGCCTCACTCCCATCCCTTCTACGCATTTACACTTCACTTGGGTCCACTCCACCAATCATCTTTAGCATAGGGCACGTGCTTAGATACTCCTCGCTTCTTCTCTCTCTCAAGAAGCTTCTCTGCGAAGATCAAGTTATTGGAGATATTATCCATCTTGACTGGACGGAACCTGTGGGATACTGGCACTTTGCACATTCATACGTCCGTGGAAATTGGGCAGAGACAGGGACCTCTGCACCAAGCTTGCTAACTAAATGCTGTCATGATGTGGATATATTGATGTGGTTGCTTTGTTCACCTCACTACCGAGCCTGTAGTGTAGATGACGTAGAGGGGGAGTTGGTGCCTAAACCAACCCATGCCGGAGTACCGGGAATGGGTGTTCGGCGAAATCCGCATTTACCAACAAAAATTACATCCACCGGGACCCTCGTTCATTTTAGGAAGAAAAACAAACCTGTGCAGGCTGGTGATTCCACAAACTGCTTTGGATGCCCAGCAGAACTTGAATGTTTGAACCCCTACCACCATACTTAGTACAGACTAACGCAAGACAGGCATTTATTCCGCTAAAAAAATCTATCTTCGAGACAATGGGC
This sequence comes from Terfezia boudieri ATCC MYA-4762, assembly GCA_003788615.2. Classification (NCBI taxonomy): domain Eukaryota; kingdom Fungi; phylum Ascomycota; class Pezizomycetes; order Pezizales; family Pezizaceae; genus Terfezia; species Terfezia boudieri. Next base: position 318,885 of record ML121564.1, on the reverse strand, counting down.
TCAGCACTGGCTGGCCAAATAAAATTGTCAGTCCTGATATTGAAGGCTTCACTATCCCCCCGGACTATGAGAAGGTTAAATCCTTGCTCACCAATGCCTTGCAACAAGATTATACAACTGCCGAGACCAAGGCTCCGGGAAGATCTTACTATGGCCGCTGTGTCTACGAATCATCGAATGATGTTGTTGATAATCAAATAGTTACCCTCACATGGGAAGATATCCCACCGCCGACTGACGAAGAGCCCAACTCCCCTGGTTACTCGTCTAAGACAGCTACGCTGACCATGGCAGGGCATACCCAAGCCATCTGTGAGCGCCGTGGTCGGGTTTATGGATCGAAAGGCGAGGTGGTATTTTCAGCAGAAACCAATAGTATCACGGTACATGACTTCACTAGCGGAGGCAGCAGAGTGATCAACCCCCAGGTGGCTGTGGGATCAGGCCATGGTGGAGGGGATTTTGGCTTGGTTAATGCCTTTGTGGGAGCAGTGAGAGCCGTGAAGAGCTTAGGATGGGATGTGAAAAGGGCACAGAAGGAGTGGATTGGCATGGATGTAGAGGAATGCGTAAGAAGTCATGCGGTGGTGTGGGCTGCGGAGGAGGCAAGAGTTGGGGAGAAGATCGTGAAGTGGGGTGAGTGGTGGGATAGCGTGATCAAAAAAGCATGAGGTATATTTAAGGTATGGGTCTATTTGTGGCGAGACATTTGCTTTCTATCAAGGCTGTAAGGCTGAGGTGGTTTGCGCACATTGATTCACGCGTGCGCGTCGGCTGTCAACGCGTCTAGAAGAACATATGTAAATGCACTTCATCAGTCCAATCGATGAGCGAATCGTGGGATTAGTAATGAAGCTGTGCCTCCAATTCGACAGTTCCACTGCATTGTAGTGGGGCTGTCTGGTGCGGGGTATCATGAAAACAAAGTCAAATTGATTCATTTTCTTATTTCCTAGCCTTACCCTCAACCTCTACCATTCCTCATTGTTCAAACTCTCGATCCAAGATCCCACACTACCTTCCCGATCCTTTGTGGATCCTTCAACATTCTTCAAGATATATAGTAGATATACTGCACCATTCATACCCCTTCTTACACACCCACAAGCCACCAGTCGCAATTTAGGCCCCAAATAATTCCCTCCCCTCGATCGTAATAACCTGTATTATAATCAGTTGTGGTACTAATATATCCTCCAGCCAATCGCAATATACTCGATCCCCCCAGTGCCAAGTTTCGATCACTCGCCATCAACTTAGAAAAAAAAGAAAAGAGGAAAGGAAACGAACTCAAATGAGTGTGAGGGTGTTTTGTTGTGTGGGTTATAGAAAGCAAAGGGAATATCGGTGGGTATAGACAAGTTGAGTTGTCGCTAGGTTGTTGTGCCGACATGATTGTTGAAAAAAAAAAAAAAATATCTAAATGCAAATTTCACTCAGATGAGGACTCCGAAAGTAAGTTTAAAACAAAAAAGATTATTGATAAGGTATGTAGATAAATAAATGGAAGAATGTGTGGAATTTTATTCCCGGCACAAAGCCTCTTTGTAAAAGGTTGGTATCGATCTCTTCTAAAATTTTCGCGGGGAGAGGGGGGGGTGGTTGATAATCGGTAGTCAATGAAATGCCGGGATGACTTGTGCGAAGCCTTGCTTTCCGCCGAAAGCTCACAGCAAGTCCTCCACACCCTCCATTACCCTTGAAAAATCCTTCACCCTCTCTGAAACGTCCAGTTGTATCATTCCACCGGCCGGTGAGCTCATGTTTACTTCAACTCCGGTCATCTCAAATACTTGAGAGTCCCATTGCCCATCCACACCACTGGGCCTGAAGCCCATAGGCTCCTCTAGTACAACATCCCAGATAACCGGGGTGGTTATAACATTCCTCCCTGTAGCTTCCATGCTTGCAACCTCGAATGGAGTGGGTGTCTGATATCGAGTGCGCTTTTTCTCGTGCTGATCTGAGGACATCCGTGGCCGTAAATCATTGGCTGCTACTACAGTTGTCGTCGTGCCACGACCCAGATCTTCGACGCGGAGATTCTCAAGCCTCCTTTCCAGTGCCCGTGCAGGACTATGTCTATGCCTTAGTTGAGTGTTTCGCGGGGCTGTGTGCATCGGTTTTGTTGTCATTAATGGTACGGGAGACATTTGAGGCGAGGACAAGGCCCCCGCATTAGTCCCTAATACTGGTGTCTGAACAGAGAGGCTCCACTCGCTGTCTCCAACACTACTTCGTGTCCCCTGACTCGCTTTCCAAGCACGCTTGCGTCGAGACAACGACGGCAGCCTGATGTGTCGTTTTCCCAATTCAGCTACTGCGCCAACTTCCACAGCCTTGCATTCCCGACCTTCCGCGGCATCTTCCTCTAGACCATTGTCCCGCCTCTTCTTGCCACTCGCGGTGGCATGCCCAAGCCACATTGGATGATATATTCCACCGAACCAAGTAGAATACGCGTATTCATCAGTATCCTCATCGGCACTACTATCACTATAGCAATCATCAAAATCTTCGTCCGCGGGGCCGTTCATATCGATGTCTATTGGCGAAGCTGGAGAAATCATTGATCGTTGTGTTCCCGGGAGTCCGTGCTGCTTCCGGGGTAAGTTGTGATGCCGCGGCTTCTTGCTTGGATTTGTGATGGCTGCATATGCGCTTGCCTGTGCGAATGCTGGTGATGGCGGAGGCTCAATATTTGCCATGGTGGTATCATTATCGCCATCCACGTCATATCCCCTCTCCCCATGGCCGCTGTATCCAAATTCCCCCCCATCTCCAAATCGGTGCTCTTGGCCGCCGTCATCATCATCCTCGATACCCTCAGATCCTGAGTCGAAGCATTGTGAGGTATCCGATTCGGCCTCTGAGTCTGCATCCGCGTCAGCATCGTCATCGGCGAACATCGCCACCTGTGTGTCGAAATTTGTCCCCTCCGGTGCCCTGGCTCTTATAGCGGTACGGGCATCTAGGCTTGGATCTGAGCTCGTCGTTGAATAGGCCGCGTGATTTGCTAGTCGACTCCGAAAACTCGAGTTCATCTGGTGGCGGGATGATTCTTGGCGTATAGATGCTGTAGGAGACGTTGACGCTATAAGGCCGCGCGATGTCCCCGGGTACGTCGCTGCAATTATATCCGCGATGTTAGGGTAATTTGGGCATGATATAGTTTTTTCATGAAGGCCGTTGAAAGATTTGCCAACAGGTGTATCATTCAAAACCGCAGCCCCGAGCCAAAGTGGATGGCATGTCTCAAACGCAGAACACATTGAATAGATATCGACGAGACTTCCAAGCTGTTTTGTTGTCAAACACAAGCGATGGAGGATGGCCTGGTAGTTTATATGACCACGGCTAATGCCTAAGCCGTCCTCTCCTCAGACCTGGGCCTCAATCTTCGTCCAACCAGTGCGCAATAGGCCGCCCTCCACACAGGCTTGCCGTCAAGAAGTACCAGTTGTAAATGTTTATTTTTGTGATGTCGTCCGCGCAACTGTGCAGATAGAGAACGATGTACCGGAGCGTCGCCTGACCGAGGCTGAGATAAATTTTGATTTGACAAGCGCCTGCCTGTAGCCTAGCCCCACCGGCGTGATCTGACATGACTATGGAGCCCATCAACAAGATTGCTTTGATTAGGTCCGGGAGCGATAATAAACGGGCCTTGTTTACAAGTTTGCTACATTGACATTCCTACGGCATCAGTCTGAAGAAACGTTCCAGAAGCATGTTACAGTAGAGCTTTTACCACAGTACATACAACTCCACGTATGCAGCTTTTCCAGGGCGCTCCAGATTGATGGAACGCTTATGCAGGGCAAGTGCAGGCCTCTTCGACTTGCCCAAATGTGATTAACATGGCACGCCCCTTCAGTAGGATCGCGAGCCCTTCTTTTATTCCATCGTTTGCCGACTGTGTATGCCGGAGCACTGCCGGTAGGTACTTTACGCTTCAAGTTGGATGCCTGCCTAAGGATACCCGGGATCTGCCCCATCCATCCGAAGTCTCAACCCGAAACTGAAGTTCAATTAATTAAGGAATGTCAAAGCATGGCGGCGAGCAAACCGCCCTACAATTGATCCAACCAAGTAACACAATGCCAGATGCACTAGCTAGACGTAATTTTCTTCGCTCTGCGGCGCCGGCTGCACTGAACTTGCATTGTCAGCGTCAAATCGATGCAGTAATGCAGCTCGTTGCGGGGCTTGCTTGCACACTACGCATGCAACGTCGAAGTCCCTTTCACTATTATTATTGAGGGTTACCAGTAGAATGCCAACTCAGTTCTCGTGTAGCCCCCCATGAACTACTCTTTTCAGGCCATGCTTGACACGTCGATCGTGTCCCCGTAAAGCCGACCAGGTTATATGCATATATAGCATTGTAGTGTTACAGCAAGCCCTCATTACCGGCATTGCGACCGCCTATAAGGTGTGTTATTAGGACTTGTGCTGAGGAACATAGTTACCCGTGCACTCAGACATCCACGGCAGTTGCGAACTTTTTACGAACCTACACATTGCATGACAATGATAATGCATCGGTCTCAGCCCAAGTTCCAATACTAGCCCCAGCCAGGATGGGTGTAAGTAGACAGTTGCCTTAAGTGTTGTTCTGAGCAAGGAGTACGAATTGACTTTGCCAGCACAGGTAGGTATCATGATCCAAACCGTCCTGGCCAAGCATAACTCAAAGGTAGCCCCGGATACAAGGGTCGGTCGAGGTCGAACTAGCTGCATCCAATCCTCGGGGCTTGAGGCAGTCAATGTCATGGCATCTATATAACGTCAGCACCAGACCCGCTAGGGGCCATGGACATGTGTACCCCCGGACCCAATGGAATGTGCCCTCACGTCTATGGCCCCAGCTTTGAGGCCACCTTACTCTTCTACTCCCGCCCCACACTACACAGCATGTCCTATTGCTCTTCTATAACCAATCTATCCATCTCGAGCCCATCTCGAGCCTACCTCGCGGCTCATTCCCTCGATATTGCCAGCTCAGCTGGTCTTACCTCGATTCAGAGCCCCAAAGGCGGATCTGGATCGATATTGAATCTCCAGCCCGTGTTTAGAACTTCCCAAAGCTGCTCTTGAACTGAGGCTGCTGTCTGACTGAACTTTGGGGAGCGAACGAGTGATGGATGAGACACCAGGGTTGGTCTTGTTTCCATGTGTTGGCCGGCCGTGTGCTGGCCATAGGCATAGGCTGTCTCTAGACCTCGTATTGCCTTCCTTCGTATACACTACCTTACGTGTGAAGCTACACTTGACGTCAGTCAGTGGCATTCGATATGTCTTGAGGTACCCAAATATTCTTGCCTGAGAAGTATCTCACGGGGCCACGACGCCTGTAAAACCGGCCAAAATCGAGCAAGGCGGGAAACCACATTGTTGATGATGAATCCAACACGTATATACTGACGTATCGAAGGATGTACTGGCCCTGACCTTGGTCACAATAGAGAGGCAGATTGAAGCAACCAGACTTAAAAGTTGAGTTGGCGGCCGGTTAAGGCCCCCGTCAGACAGATTCGTTTTATTTCAAACTTCGTTCCGCCTTGCTGGCCCATAATGAAGTCAAGTTCGAGTCACCATAGCAATTGTATGAAACATTTATATAGACCCCTAGAGCCAATTGAAAGGCGACTACCGCTTACGGTCTGATTTCAAACGAAACTCGATTCCTCTGCACGTGAGTGCGGCTGGTTGCAGGTGGGCCGACATGGATCGGGGCTTTGCAACTAGATAGCTGACGAAGCTGTCCGGTGGCACAGTCCAAAACTCTGGCTGGCAGGTCAAGGAAGTTGATTGGTTCTCCAACCTCATTGCTAACCGGACAGCCTCGTGTGAGTTTTATAGTCCCGTTTTATCATTTTCAAGTTGTTATGGCTAGATGTCATTTAAGTATCACGGCAGAAGCACAGTCTGTTCCGCTTATCAGTGGGATCTCTCCCCAATCACAATGCCTCAAACCTAAATAACCAAGAAAATACAAAAAATTCATTTGGTGAACTAGGTAATTAAATACTCAAGTGCGGAATTTGAATTTGTGGTTTCTGAGACTTGGCAGTCCCAGTTGCAAGCTATGGTATTGATTGAGCCAATGGCTGTTCACCGTATTTATCTTCTGATCAGTAGCCGGACCTAGCTCCATTGGCCTAATCTAGCCCAATTTATTCGAGTGCAGCGAATGAACATACTATGTATCTATAACTTTCTATAACTGTAGTCCGTACATAAACTCATCTCAGGGACTTACTTAGTCTGGTTGCCACGAGACTAGCTGCCCAGATCTCAAAACAAGTATGATCTCCAGATCTGCAGATCTGCAGATCTGCAGTGAAGATCTTAACTTGATCTCTAGCTATACATCGGTATGGGAAAATAATTAGTGTATACTTATGTGTAGGGCAACATAGAAAGCATGTACCTAGTTGATTCGTGCCAACATACTGGTGCAGCTATACCACTTATAAGAAAAATGACATTGAACTGGAATCTTTATGGCAATCTTAATTGTGACAAAGCCTTATCGTACATAATATCTAAATAGCACAGGTTTACCTGTCAAATAAGTTACAGACGATCAATGTATCCATCAGCATGAAGAATATCAACACACAAACAAGCCAATAACAGCCGCAACAAGCTCATAACAGCCTAAAATCACAGACCATATAACCCCAAACACCTGCGGAGAGAGAACCCATGTAAACAAATGTGACTCCATCAACTTCACAAAGCAGTGTCCACGTTGACTGTCCTGCAATCTAATGAAAAGTGCGGCGGCCATTGGAAGGTAATGTATTTCGTCAAGATCATCATCCAACTTTCACCCACTCCATTCACATAAACACTGTCCAGCGCCATCCGCGCGCTCAGTTTGCTGAAATTGTGGCGAATGCCGTTTGGAAATATTGGCCCTCCCAAAGCGCCTCCGCACAACCTCCTCCACAGCCCGTGCTTCTAATACTTCCTTCGCTCTGGTGATCCCGCTGCTAATATTCCCTCCAGGCCCCGCAGGGATATCCACTAGATTACCACCCCTGTTCATTTTCTTCTGGCAGGTAATAGCTCCCTTAGCCGCGTCTGTGGTATTGCTTCCTGGTAAGAGCTGCTGGAGCTCTTGGTCGCTGAGTCGACTCTCACGGAGCGTCATACGGAATGCTGAGTCCACCTTTTTCGAGATTCCATTCACAGTCTCCATCCATACCCTCCCTTCGATATAAGTTTTATCCCATTTACAATACCAAACTATCTCTCCATTTCCAACCTCGGTCCTCTTGACTCCTGAGGGGGGCACAATCGCTGAGTCTCGTAGAATAATCTCCTTAGTATAGAGCACCCGAAAGTCGTATTTCGGGCTTCCACCTGTGGGCCCCTCTTTCAGGCCTTTACCACCATTATCCTGGAGAACCCTATATAGCGGCTGGTGGAAAAAATTGGGTGACTGAAACCCGTATCTGAGTGGATGTTTCCCGCTAGCACCATCTGTACTCGTGATGACAAACTCGGCTTCGTCAGCAGTTCCATTCCTATGAGGTAGGGTTGCTGGAGGACGGCTATAGTCATTTGTTTTTATTTCAAAGTAGAGTTGGGAACCAGCAATATCACAGGCCCATAATGCCTCGCCAGTCAATTCAGAAGGTTCTGAGTTATTTGTCAAACACGTTTGGTTCTGTTTGACAACCGTCAAAGGCACAAGTATATTGCTTTCCGGGAAAATTGAATTCTGTGAATTATCGGGAAGGTTCCTCCTATGCTACACATTAGAACACAATGTCTATTAAGGGATAAGAGGAATTTTTCGTACCCTCCATCTGGCTTGGGATCTCCGCTTCTCCGATTGCGCTTCTTAGCCATTCCTAATGTAATCCCCAACACAATTGACAGGAGAATTGATACAAATGCGATGGCAAGCAAAATCCGCCAGAGCTTTATTCCGCACACCCGCTTATTGTTTTTAACTTTTTCTTGCTTAACATTCTCGCTGAGGCGTCCCCTCATCAACAACCTCATCAACAATCTGTTGCTGTTGGTACTGAGAGCACTACTTTGCGCACTCTGCATGCTTATCTCCGAGTCGCTCTGTTGTATTATGAATGGTTCAGCAGGGGCAATGTCGCTGCCATTTTGAAGATGCGAATTGCTGGAACTGTTCACGTTCCCATCGGGACCCACAGCAATATGTACTGTAGGTAATCCCCTTACTGCTGCGCTCACGTCGATCATGTCTAACTGCGGTCTTCGTCGTTCCGGCTCGGACTTCTGTGGTTCCCCGGCGGCATATCTGCTGTAAGGTGGTGGTGCAGGAAGAATAGCATCATCTTGAACCTGCACGGCACTAGGATATTCGCCCTCAATAGGCACTTGATTTCTATATTCATGTTGAAACGGAAGGGGATTGGTTAAGGGTGTAGGCTGCTCAAGATTCGGTATAGTTGGGGGTAGGAGGTTGTTGTACTGGTATATGTCTGGAGGACTGAATGATGATCTATATTGTGGGGAATATGGTCTTGCGGCAGGGCCAATTTGTGGAGGACTTGCTGGCCGCGGTGACTGTGAACGCGAAGCAGTCGAAGGCTGCCAGGGGTTCTCGGTGGTGGTAATAGGCGAAGATGACGCGCTTCTTGAGTTAAGTGGCACGATATCAAGGTCTGGTAGACTATCTGTGCGATGTTGACTCGGCATGCTGGCCTGCAGTGGAAATCTTTGGTCCATCTTGTACACTACCGCAAAACTAAAAGGGGTTTAAGTTTGGCGGAGAAGATCGATATAGCACAAAAAAGAGAGTAGTAGAGAAGAGTGACCGTTGGCTATGTGTTGATATCGAATTGGCCGCTGGATGGATACCCTTCTGAAACACATTAAGTCCCCAATCGGAGCCGCTCTCTCAACGGAGCTGCAGCTGGTGGTACAAGTTAGTTCCAGGTGAGTTGAGAAAAGACCAAAGATCGGCAGGGAGTAAATACCAAACGAGTGTGGTTTGTATCTTCTACAAACTGAATGGGCGACTGGCAGCATTATCTGCGAAGAAACCGGGGGAGGGAGTTCTCATCTCCACGGTTACCTCCGCAAGACCAATGGATAGTCTGATTGGCACGCGCCCCCCTGGACAGTTTGCTCGGCGCCCCCGTGAATCAGTTCGCACCATTGGACCCTTGCATTATGCATCCATGGAGACAATAACCCAAACAGGCTCAGGCTTCTTGTGACATAGGTATCGAGATTTCACAGTGCAATATGCATTCTCCCAAGAGTGAAGTCCAGTAGAGGACAGAAATATCTCGAAGGCTTAGCTATGAGTAGCACATCTGGGTATATATGTAGATTAGGAGTAGACTGATTGGGTATCATGCTCCACCAGCCAAACAATGGTGAGAATTTCGGGTAAGAGCAAAAGGAGGCAGATGCATCGAATCGCATTTGCTGGTTAAACCAATATATAAGCAGGTTACTGTCAATATCTAGATCGATATGAATCACTCCGCACTGCAGCAAAGTTAGCTGAGTACTAACTATATTAGTACTGGAAAGGAAGTTTCTGGGCCTTATCAACGCTCATATATGGCATCAGCTGTAGCTTTACCCACAGTACCTATAGTACCTATACTCACAGAGACCTTCAACCCATATAACAAGGCCGACGGTTACTATCCTTCTGATACCGCCTTTCTGGAGCCGTAGGAACCGACGACCGCTAATGTACACTAGGTACTCAAAGTCAGACAAAATTTGGCGAACACACTAAAAATCAACATGGGTGCACTAATTTGTACCAAACAATTTACGGGGGCGCACACCAAAAAGCGTTTTTCCCCCTTCCCTATTTGGTGCATCTGCATATGCAGCACTATAACTGCAAAAGTCTCAACTAGCACAGTATAGAGCAAGTATTGTCTAGTAACGAGATTCCTGAAACCGCGATTGGAGAAGTAAACAAGAACCGCGGTTAGGGATTTGCCCCAAGTCCCTCGTCCCCGGGCACTACTGTACAGCCGGGCTACCTAAACCTGATCACACCAAGGACGGCTTTTTATTTTTGATCGTTTGAGTTCGGATTCACTCTCTACATTACAACTATTCCACCTATATTTATGGGTATGTATTGGTATCTGGCTCCAGATCTAGACCACTTTCTACTTTTAAATCTTCACTATGGAGTATGCTAATCATGAATTGCCATCTCTACGAGCAGGTAGGGAATATATGTATCTCACAGAGGTAGTAGTGATATATATCAAATACTCAGTATGTATAGCTCCTGAGCCAACCAGGAAATGCTAGCAGTTGGATAAAGTACTTAGGCAGTATTCGATTACATATGCTAGATTAAGATATTAAGTATTCTATAGTTCTGTACACACTTGCCTCAGTCCATGGTAATGATTAGTGAATAATGCAGCTGGAATCAGTGCATCGGCTGTGATAATCACAACACTTGCAATTGGCACGAGATCAGATGGAAATTTCTTTCCCCTATATGCATGTATTTAGAGTATTTGAATTTATCATATACTGAATACAATGGGGCGAGTTTTGAAAGTCGATCTCTGCACGTAGTATTTGAGGCTCCCTACTATCTGTAGCAGTTTATGATCCTTTATATATACATGTAGTAGTCATTTAAATCGGTCTTGCCTATGTAGCAGGACCTCAAGCTCCATAAATGACCGCCACATGATGGTCCCTTAGGCTACAAGTACAAAGTTTAGCCTTTTTCGCTCAGCTTGATTTGTACTATATGGTGTTGCCTGTACGTGGCCTGTATATGATATGAGATTAGGTGTTGCGGACAGAAAACCGGGTTTCATGCTCATTTATTTAGCTGCTACTACTCCGTGGTCATCCTCACTCTGTGGAGTCACAGCTTCCAAATTCGATCACGAATTCGAACCTGAATCATTGAGGCTACTATACTCTCGAGCAACCCCAGAACTAACCCCAGAACTATCCTGTGACGCTCGATATCACTTGAGTGCTCAACTCCTATGGTTTCGGCCACCGATAACCGTGTCGACAACAAGGAATACGATGTAAATATTCCCAACAATTGAGATGGTCAATATGAGAATGTAGGAGAGAATCCCTATGAGAATCTCTTTGTTGAGAGAAAGTGCAAACCAGGCAAATATTGTCGACATAATGATACCTGGAAGAGTGCACACAATAATGAAAGCAGAGAGAGAGCCAAAAAGGACTGAGAAAAATGCTCGTAAGACAAGCTTAATTCTCCTGGAAGTCTAATCCACTGTAACAAAAAATAAAAATAAAAGGTAATCCACTGTAACTTGCGGGGAATCTGATGATGACTGAGCTTGAAAAAGTTGCGGATCGTGCTCCAGTATTATCGGCAGTGTGATGGCGAATATGACATCGAATATAATGGCTACCAGCTCCGCCGAGTCCGGGTCTGGGTAGAGGTTGTCAGTGTGGAGATCTGCTGGCTGAGGCCACTCAACAATTCAAGGCATCATACGGAGTACATGGCCCGTCCACATATATATAGATTCTATGGTGTCTCCTCAACACCCTTCCCGTTAATTAAAATCAAATTTAACATATCGCATTAACGCAGCATTCATGCGGCGTACTTTGTGCGGCTGGCAGCACCACGAATCTGACATGAACCTATTTACCGGCCTTGGCTTCGATATGTGAGGTCTACTTTGGGCTAGGTTATGAAACTATATGTGAATATCATAAAAGTAATGGATAAACAGCTTGAACACCTGATCTGCGTTGAGAGGACCACATGCAGATTTAACAGTTCAAACACGTCCTTGTTAAAACTTTGAGCTTATTGCTAATACTAAGTAGGTAGAGTTGCTTCGAGTTCAAAGGGTAGGCGAGAATTTTCTTAATCTATTTCAAAAGGCAGTGCTGGTAGCTTTAGGCCCGAGGCAGAGTAAGTAGGACCAGGAAAATCACCTGTTAAGCATAAGCTTGTTTAGAATTCATTGGGTGACGTTTACTTATATGTAGGGCTATAGACTTTCGAAATACCATCAAATTCAAGCAACATGGCGCAGTTTTTTTTGTTTTTTTTAAGAAAAAAAAAAAAAAAAAGGTCATTTGGAAGCGCGTCGGGCTCATAATCCAGAGGGCCCCGATTATCAGTGTTCGAGTTGCTTCTCGGGCAAAGAATTTTCTTTCTTTGCGTTCTCGTTGTGGGTAATAAGTCACCTATAATTAGTCTGGTTGCATTCTGGATGGCTGCATGTGTGGGATCAGGAAATAACGAAAGCTACGTCTGGCCCAGATTTATTCTGTCTTTTATCCATCTATTGTAGAAAGGTTCAGATCATTACGCAAGCGGGGCCTGATAGGGCGCACGAGACTGGATAAAGGAACTACATACAGGCCAGGTAATACTACTAGATTCGTTACCCGGCTACTAGACTCGGTAGTCGTTATCTAGTACAGTCTCGAGATATGTGCAACCAGACCATTCCAAGATACGACACCAAACTATACAATTGACATTGACTGGCAATTTTGGTTCTTTCTATTACTAAATGATAAATGGTTGTTTTCTTGGTCTATCGGGCTTTTTTTTGATTGAGCCTTACAGTGTGCGAGTGGTAACTTATACTACTCAATGTAATTGCAAGTGCGTTCTTAGGAGTGCACATGAAGGCTGTCAGAACCAGAGACGTCTGTTACCCTGAATGTGGGCATCTGTCAATTTTACAACTCACCACAGGCTTCACCTGATTACAGGGAACCTATCAAGTACCTAGTATGCGTTAGATAACTAGAGTACCTATATATGTACGAAATGTAGATACAATGTATAGATCTAGACATGCATCTGCATGGGGAGCCTTCATTTCGAACTAGTGTTACTTACTACGAGCCTCAATGGGCAACGTTAAGCTTGGGATGAGAGCTGACATTAGTGACAGGCTACTACAGTAGTAGGGATGAGACGTGCAGCTGCAATGAACTCCTACATCCATTAAATTCTGCAAACATATATATAAGTGCCGAATTTCTGATATAGGAACCTAGAATCCGGATTAGGCACTATACTTGAGGATACTTCGGTAGCCTAGGTGTCTGATTCAGGGTTGAAAAGTTAACACGACTTGTTTTGAACACTGCTCACCGTGGGCCCAGCGCGAGTGCATGCCTTCCGTATCTCTTAATCAAGAGCAGCCAGACCCCTCCGGTCTACTGGCTTCGCGGTAGGTAGGTACTATGTGCTTAGAACAGGTACATTTGGTGCCGAGACCCTTGACAGCAACTTCCTCTACGAGCTCGGGGAGTATAGCTAGACTAGGTCGGCTAGCCTACCACTTGAGTTTCCAGTCAACGCTTTGCGGACGAGGTTAACTCACCGGCGCATTACGGTGAAGTCTCATAAGAAACCACCCGATATAAGAAAGAAGCAGGGCGCCAGTCCCGCAAGAAAATGTACGGGAAAATGTATCTCGTTAGAAATCGAGGGGTTTCTTATATCGAGCTTCATTGTAAGAAAACTTAGCAAGAGGGAGGGAACTCCTGTACTGATATAAGCAACCCTCAAACCTCACATTATACGAAACAATGCCCCGATTTGTACGGGGAAATAAGAAACCTTCGTTATAAGTTAATTTATTAAGTATCTGCTTAGCGCTATATATAGAAATACGAGTTTCTTATAACGAAATGAAGGTTTTTATACCCCTTGAAGCTTTGGGCATTTTATTTTGGCCCATTTTGGGCAGGTGCATCCCTTCACGTGACCGTGTCACAAAACCTCTTCGGGCCACAGTTCTGCGAAAGGGCGTTCGCAACCTCGATCGGGGACTATACAATGTGTACCATATTAAAGCCAGCGATTACTAAGAAGGCGATAGACTCTTACTCCACAGTAGGGTTCCGGTGTGTAGACTCAGATGGATCATTGACTACGGTATATGTTCAGTTCTGGATGCAAGTGTAATCATCAGCATGCATTAACCCTAGTCCTTAACTAGAGACTACCTTATAATTAATCTTGTTGTAGGAACTAACCAGACCAAGTACATCTTTGACAGGCTGGTGGCACAAATCCCTTGGTACGGAAAGGGGTCGGAGCGTAGTGTCTCTGATGGGATCTCTGGGACGAGAGCTACGTATATCTTTCGCCTCACTTTACCTCTCCAACAGGCCTTGAGTGCGGGATAATATAACAACTCACATAACGAATAATAGGCTTGTAGAATTCGGATGTCTGTCAATTTATCTGGCATTACCCAGGGCAACTCTTGACCTTCCTCCTGGGCGGCGTTAGCGTATTGACATACTGCAAGCCAAAGGAACTGATGATATTTGAACTAACAATAGGGGATTTTGCTGTCCATTATATCTCGCTAATGATATATACCCACGTAGTTACAGGTGGATTCCTCAAGTATAACCCCCGATGCTAATATATCATGATCTTTATAATTCGGAAAACCACGGCTCACACTAGGGAAGTAAGCTCCTTATACCTGTGGCAGAAATATGTAAACTAACGTGACGAATATAAAATAGACGGATGATTTGAGTTCCCTCTAGTAGCCTACATAGGTACAGGGTGACATCGATGGAAATTTCCAGGCCTGACTCGCTCAATGGGAAATTTGGTACGATTATCAACCTAACTCAAAGGCTGTTATATCAAAATTGGAATATGACTGCGGGGAAATTTGTCCAAGAATCAGTTTGAGCCCTCTAGGGTCCCCATCGGCTAGTATTGCAAATTGGAGCCGAGGCCAGTTACATTTTCTGAGGCATTTGGTATTGATATTTGCAAGATTGAGAACTGGGATCAACGTTATGTTACAGCGCGGTTGTTTTATATACTTTCAAAAGATTAGCGATGCGGGTGCGTGCATCCGGGGATTGTGGGGCTAGATCTCGGCTATGTCGGCAAATCCAGATTGATTACAGCAAAATTGTCATTGATCACTCGCTAATTAGATCAGAGGGGTAGTCTTGCTGGACAGATGAGCGAAGCCTTAATTCACACATGATGCACCTCCTTTTGAGATCATGAATATCACCGCCTCTTATTCGCAGACCTGGGAGCGCGAATTTGTGTATTAAGGGTTCACAATACGGTAACGACTTAGAATGGTATGGGGGTTTCACAGGGGGTCCGGGTATTATTCTGCGGGAATTCCAGAATCGTTAAATTGGGAGCCGTAATCTGCAGCGACGTTCTAGAAGCTTAATTTCGCACGTGAATTTTACTCGAATCATCATTTCTCGGCCTCAATTAAAGATATCTGTTTGCCAGTAAGGTTCAGGAAAAGGACTCATCATCCGGATAGTCCTCGGCGACAGAACATTCGACTAGGTTCAGTCTGTTAGGGATATTCCAGTACTACCCTATACAGATAGAATTTCTCCAATGTCCAAGTTCAGCTACTCTGACTCCTAGCACTCCTCTGGAATGGCCGTAGGAATACCAAGAATCCTAGGGTTTTGCTTGACCAGTTGCAGTAGTTGCAGTGGTGGTACATATAATAATGATATTATGATATTATAGCGAAAAAAGGCTGGCGAACTTTAGGTATAAAAAGGTATCACAAAAGCCTCAACTGAAGGGTCAAGTATTGGCCCTCATGCTGGTAGTAAAAATCGTTACGAATTTCCTGAGATTGCGCGTTGGAAGTTTCACCCTGTCATGCCAAGTCCGACTTCGCCCAATAGATAGTTGTCAACGGGCTTGGATGTCGATCACACCCTTTCTTGGGCCTGTCAAACCATCTGCTGACCGTGCCAACCAGACTGCTGACCGCTGTTTTACAACGAAAAAACAATTCAATCATCTGGCCAATATTAACCTACCATACTTACTGCATAGCTCCAGATTTGATTTTTGGCACCTCGGATGAATTTTGCATGTAACGGTTTTGCTTTATTGACTTACCAGTGAGGGAACTTTCCTACACCTTCCATAGCCCCTCCTGGCGGTGTAGAATTGGATAGTCTACAAGAGCATTATACTGAGCATTAGATGTTCAGAATTTTGTGCTACGCTGATTCAAGGGGGTGTACCGATGGCACCGTTAATGGGCAGTCATCTACACAACAGAATATTGGAAATGACGGTTCTTGGGAGCTTCACTGCGGCGCAGGGAATGGGGTCAAAACAGCAGGAAGAAACAATATATATTGCGACTTCGTGTCGTCATTGAATCCTCTCTCTCCCATCAGAGAGGATTCGCTCCTGTCTTCCTCTGGATCCATCGGCTGCTCTCCTCTTGGTTTCTCATTACTCGGGCTTAATCTTTTGGTCCTCACTCTCGCCGCATTCTTCAAGATCATGAGGGCAAA
The DNA here is from genome assembly GCA_003788615.2 of Terfezia boudieri ATCC MYA-4762. Classification (NCBI taxonomy): domain Eukaryota; kingdom Fungi; phylum Ascomycota; class Pezizomycetes; order Pezizales; family Pezizaceae; genus Terfezia; species Terfezia boudieri. Next base: position 302,583 of record ML121564.1, on the reverse strand, counting down.
ACCCTTTGGGCGGCAGGCCAAGGTATGGCTGGTGTTGGCTTTGATAGGATTGGTAATCTTTGCTATAGATTGCAATAGCTCGGCCCTTGCTGGGCCTGAAGCGAACAGATTGGAAATGCAGGTTAGCTTGATTGGTTATACATTTACCAACGGGGTATTGGTGGGCACCATCAGCGTAGGTCTTCAATATCTATTTTTTTATTTATTTTCATTTATATTGCCCGATTTCCGGATGTGGGAACTGATCATCAATATCAATGCAGATTCAAAACATCGCATATACAAAGACAGTCACCGTTGTCTACGCCGTGGGTTCAACTTGGACTAGTTTTCAGGCAATCAGTGCCTCGTACTCCAGTGGGCCTGCGAGCAATTGCTATGAAATCTGGTCATTTTCAGGAACCGCGGCCGGAGCAACCCAATTTTACATTAGATATGATGTTAGCGGTTCATCGTATGTATTTCAGTCCCTTTATAGTCCGCCCTTGCTTAATCCGTTCTAACCAGCTGAATTCCCAAACTACAGTTACTACGATCCAGGCAATAACATCAATTACCAGATTACAGGTTCAAGCATTATTAGTAGTTCCACTGTCGTGACTGTACCAGGTAATCCTTCCCCTAATTATTGACACTCACGGTGCCCCTTGATATTCTTGTTGCGTAGAGAGATTGACAATTGTACAGCAACCAGCAGCATAACCACCCCGGTTGTTCCATCTGGTAATGTGACCCCCGAGCAGCCCCCGTCAATCTTGCTCCCTAACCCTGGGACTGAAACCCCGGCAACCCCACCAACTGGTTGTGAGAATTGGAACGGACTTGACAGCTGTGCTGCAGGCGATGTGTACACTTTCCCCAATGTAGCCGAATCGAGGCGATGGCAAACACCACCACAAGGTGCTGCCGATTATGTTTCTACCTTCCAGAATTACCGCGATCTTATTGGATATGCTGATATCCAATATAACTCTGCTCGCACAGCCGCTGCTGTGGTTGTCAATACTGCTTCGCGAACCGGGGAGACCTTGACATACAGCTTCAACGGTGCCAGCCAAAGCAGCAACAGCTTCCAGGTCACCAACTCTTTCACTTCTGGTCTTGATATCGTTGTTACCAGTGTTTCCGGGAAGAATTTGACATTGGATACTCTCTACTTCATTTGGCAGGCCAACACGCTTACTGGCGCGACTTTCAACAACGGACAGAAGGGAGCAATAGTCGAATTGTTTGGATGGCCCTACGCTGATATTGCCCAAGAGTGTACCTTCCTTGCGAAGGCTGGGTATATGGGCGTCAAGATCTGGCCCCCAACCGAAAGTATCTGGGGAAGCAACTATGAAGCTGACAACCAATTCAGGCCATGGTATCTTGTGTAAGTCTAATTCCAATCTCCACACACCAAATATAATCTAACTCCGTCAAGCTACCAGCCCGTTTCTTATCGGCTCAACTCCCGAATGGGAACCCGAGCACAGCTCCGCGCAATGATTCAAACTTGTCGTGCTGCTGGGGTGAGAGTTTATGCCGACGCTGTTACCAATCACATGACAAGCCAAGGGAATGACATTCAGAACCACCGTGTATCAAGCTGCTCTCTCTACGCTGGCCGCAATGCCACCGCAGGAGCTCCTTACTACACTTCCGGCAACACGTACCTCCTTAATCCCCAGACCGGCCAGCGCCCCGCGCTTGAGTTCCCGGCTGTTCCATACGGGCCTACTGATTTCCACTGTGAAAGGAGCCTTAACAGCTGGAGCGATGGCCAGACGATCACCAAAGGATGGCTACTCGGATTGACGGATTTGAACACCGAAAAGCCATATGTCCAAGACAGAATTGCAACTTACCTTGTTGACCTGTTGAGCATCGGTTTCTCTGGATTTCGAGTTGACGCTGCAAAGCATATTGGACCTGCTTCCATGGCAGCCATTCTTGGCCGTGTTCGTACCAAGATGGGAGGAAGCATGCCCGCTGATTGGATCGCCTGGCTGGAAGTCATCGTGGGTGGTGAATCCTCCCTACTTGCTTGCAGTGGCGGGGAATGGTCATGGTATACCAATCTCGACAACCAACTTGCTGCGAACGGTTTCTCTACCGCTGATATCGCCAAGGTCAAGGTTTGGTCTTCTGACTACCCTAAGGAGATGCCTATCTGTGGCAGCTGGATCATTCCTGCTTCTCGCTTTGCCGTCCAAAATGATGATCATGATCAGCAAAACCCTGGCTCCTCTTCCCGCGATATGGCAGATAAGGGATCTGTGTTTATCAAGGACAAGGATGTTGCGAAGCACCGTAGCTTTGAAGTTCAGCTCTTCACTCGTACCGATGCAGACTGGCATATCAAGCTTGTGCTTTCTAGCTACATGTTCATGAACAATGGCGCTGCTGGGTTCCCTGATGGATTGAGCGACTGTAGTTTGTATACTGGTTCGCAGGCTATCTCGGGCTGTTTGGGCATCTCGAAGGATACTGCTTATGTGGGGAACGCCTGTGGGTATAGCACTACGGAGGGTAAGTATACCAGGGTGCACAGGGATGTTTCCATCATCAATGCGATGAGGTCTTGGGTGGGGTTGGGCTCTACCACTGCCAGTGCTTTGGGGATTCCTGGGTGCGCATAAATGAGGAAGGATTGATTTGCATCTAAAGGTTTCTTGTGACTTTGAATTCACTTTGCTGCTCCTAGCCTCAGCAAAAACGTTCTCGCCACAAGGGGATGCCGGAGGTGTGGCGGTGTAGTCTCAAGACTAGTGGGGATGCATAGATAGGATTTATCGGCTTCGTCTCGGCCTAGACTACTCGGCCTGTGGAAGGGGCCTAACCATAATAGGTAAATAAAGTGGAAATTCTATGTAGTGAAATTTAATATTTAAGCCTACTCCTATTCTTGATGGTTATGCAGTATTGAATATCTTCCTTTTGATGGTTTTGTTTACCTCGGGTGTGTTCGGCGATACGTAGCGATCCCTTGGCATTCCTCGCCGTGACCACAGTCAAATAAACATTCAAATAAACACCCCCACCGTCATATACATGAGAGCAAAATCTCCTGTACGGATACTCGTAGGCAGCAGCAAGTACATACATACATTTTGATCTCATTTTTATTATCAAAAACAATATCACTTACCCCCTTTCCCCCTTTACCTCTCGTTTCCCTCAGACTCGCTCGCGCTCTTCCCATCCTCCCTCTTTCTCTCTCTCTCTCTCCGCTAATCCCCTGGCAAAATCAACACCTCCAATATTGTATCCCGGCAGTCGGTCTTGACAATTGCTAGAAACTTTGAGTGTGCGTGTTAGATGGGGAGGGGAGGGGAGGGGAGGTGGGAGGGAAGCCTGAGACTGAGACTGTTGCTCTGTACAGGCGCTTTTATTACCTTCCTCTCGATTCTCGCGTCTGATACTCTGCAAGCTACATGATTACATGATATGAGAATCATGGCATCTCAGAACAGTCTATTCATATCCAGACTAGATCACGCACTATCCGCCAAAGGGAGTCCCCATTCTCACAGGTGGCCGGCCACAGAGGAAAAAAATATGTTCCACAACTTTCACAAGCCAAGTTAGCTACAGAAAAGAGATATGTAAACTCTTTCAGGATCTCCCGAAACAAACTTAAACCACAAGAACAGTTCTTCCTTTTATGAGCAGGGCAATTGCTGCTGTTTTTACAGTTAGTTGATGTGGTTTGCACTTGCCGACTGTATGTTTGTACATATGTAACGTATGATACTTACATTCTTCAGGAGTAGGAAAGAGAAAAAAAAAAAAAAAAAAAAAGTCCAATACCCCATCGACATTGGGCATCTTTATTCCTTTGGTTTCGTGGCAATTATGCTTCTTTTCCTTCCAAATTCTAAGTGGGCCTGGACTCCGCCTTTTTCCTTGTAACAATCCTCTTATTTCGCATGCAGCAATTACCCTATGAGGCTATGCGGGTAATTGAGCAGAATCCCCCGGTGGGTCGGTCGGGAGCGCGACGAAGATTGGCATGATTGGTTTGAAAATATCAGGGTAACTGCTCTCAGCAAAGCAGGTAAGTAGTTCTTCCCTAACAGAGCCAGTAAGTAGTTCTTCTCTAACAGACTATTCTTCTCTGGTACTTAGGCGCCACATCTGTAGTCTAACTGCCAAAACAGACATGGCTGCCCGTTGCACCTAAGTCTAGTTCAGTTGACTCCTGCTACGTCGACTTGCCTGTATTCTGATCACTCTCCCAGCCTCGCATTCTCCACAAGGCTGCCACTGTAGGACGAGCAGGACCCTAATCAACTTGCTTGTGAGGTCCAACTTTTGATTTTTACTATATAGTACTACTTAACGATACCCTTCGTAGAACTCCTGCAATCGTGATGCTCCTCATTTTCCTGCGTAACCGACCCAAGGTGTAGTCTGGCCAGCTCAATACCTGTGCTGTACCTCTGGGCCGGGTCTTTACGCCCATTCCACATTGCCCGCTCAGTGTTTATTTTTGTCCAGCCATCCGCCATCCGCCCGTCCCTCCTACTGCGCCCTTGTACTAATTCAACCAACGGTAAAGCCTCAATGACAACAGAAAGAAAGTAGCAGAATTCAACGCTGAAAAACGTAGCATGAATCGCAGGACAAAGGAGAGAACTACACAAAATAAGACACAACTCAAATCATCATCAAATTTTGGCGCACCACAGCCAGGGCAGCGACAGGAACACAGCGATGAGAAAAAAAGAAGACAGTGTAGAGATGCATTAACTATATATCGAAGAGAATAAACAAACCCTTAACAGTTATACTACAAAAAAACACCAACATCCAGCAGAAAACCAACTCAGATATTAACCAAAACAATTAAGAATAGGAAATACAGAAAGCTGGTCTAAGGGGATTACTACCAACCCTTAACCGGCCGTTTCTTTTTCTTCTTTGCTGCATCAGCCGCGAGTAGCTGAGCCGCAGTTCTAGTTGCTGGAGGCGCTTCGCCTGCCTCTAACATGGCAGCGTCGCGAATACCAATGAGTAACATATTACCATATCCACTGCCGAATCCGCCATTAAGGTTGTTCTCAAAAAGACTGCGCATACTTCGAAATGCCGCTGCTTTACTGACGATGGGTCTATCAGGTGCCACTGTTGCAGGGGTGGACACTGCTTCTTCCGAAAATATGGATGAAGGACCGGAGGACCCTGAGGAATCTGGGGCCACTCCTTCAGCCGCTGGTCTGTCGGCCACCGTGCCAATTGCGGCCGATGGCTCGCGGGTGGATGGGGTACTATTAGATGAACTGGCATATGAGCTTGCCCCTACACGCTGGTAAGCGTTCATCAACATTGTCTGCTCAAATTCCTTCTTTCTGGCCTCGATCAGTTGCTCAAACTCAAGGCTCTCCTGGTAAAACGCGTGAGCTCTTCTCTTTTCCTCATGAATTGAGTATCCTCTCCTTATAAGTTTTTCTTTGGCGGCTGCAGTATCAGTCTCATGAACAGCCTTCTCCCGATGCAACCTTTCATACTGTTCCCACTTCAGATCCCTTTCAGGCGGTAGGTAGCCATTCGGACCTAAACCATTCAGTTTGGCCTCTTGATCAAGGAAATCAGCTTCGTGAAGTAGCAAAGCCAGCTGCTTGTCAAACTCTGCAGTCTTCCGCGCAGCCTCCTCTGTCAACTGACGAAGCTCGGCGCGGATTTTCTCTCTCTCATGATCAAGCCGCCGGATGCACCTCAGGTGAGGATCATGCTGTTCCTTCACAGTCCATTTTATTCCTTCTACCCTAGAATCACCAAAGTGCTTCATTTGCTCCATGATACTGCTGATGTGAGAGTCTCCGCTGTCTTTGCCCTTGGAAGATTTCGCTCTAGCGTTTGGTCTTGGTGGTCTAGGGGGGTCAAGTGTTTGAACTGGTGGTGGAGGTACTGTGAAGGTAAATGTTGTGTCGGGGGGGGCAATGGGCGCTATATGTCGCATTGGAAGTTGAGGGGGGACAGCAGCAGGGACAACACGGTTTGCTTTGATTCTGTCAAGTTCGCGCAGAACAGTTGGAGGTGCCGCTAATTTAACGATGAGACTATTCCGTCGGCTGAGATTGTCAACGGCCTCACCAACAGCATCGGTCATCTCCACATCCCTTGTGGGGTCCTCACCCGAGTCTAGGCCAGAACTGTTGCTTTGCCCACCATCAATAGCAAGGCCATGGTCCATGTCATTATCCATGTCATGGTCCTCATCCCCATCTTCAGCCACAATTCTATCATCTTGTTCAATTTCGGTGCTGACCCTCTTGTGGTTCTCCACTAATTCAAGGATTGACTCGGTGCTCAAGACGATTTTACCCTCAAGAGGCTGTTGACCACCTTCAACCCAGGCTTCGAACATAATCTTTGAATGTGAGAATGTCATGACAGTGATCTCATGTAGGAGTTTCCGCAGCCGCTGGTCCAAGCTTAGTGTAGGGCGATCAGATAGAAAATACTCGTCAATCCTACCCCTTAAAAGTACACCAGCGGTGATTCGATAGAATTGTTGGCTGATAATATATTGACTAGCCTCTTCGTACAACATGAAAATTGTATTTTCCAGCCTATGGACCATACATTCCAATTCTTCTATAGATATATTAGATAAGAGTATCTGTAGCAGGAGGGTATGCGCTTACCACGGGGTATCAATAATGGGTCAATACATTTGCTAAAGAAGTCATGATTGACGTACGTACGGTCGAGAGGCTGAAGCCGCGCTAAGGTCAGGACAATGAATCAGTATGGTAAATCAACAAAGACTCTCGGAAGCGAGAAAATCACCTTGCTCTCTAAAAATTCGGGCATATTTATCCTCCAGGTCCATGTATTCTCGCACAACACGCCCGCGAGCCCCGGGCATATTACGCTCTAATTCCACTGGGCTCACTGCAGAGTGGCTTTGCATAGGGGTATTATCTTGCATAGGGGTATTATCCACAGCCTCGCACGAGGGGGCTTTGCCAGATATGTTGGGTGTCTCAACTCCCTTCTCCCCATTGTCCACTTGTCTGACATCGGTGCCTTCATCAAACGAAGGATGCGCCTCCTGTTTAGCAAAGGAAGGCATTCCTTGGTCAACGGCAGAGAGTTGCAATGAAGGTGAGTCAACTCTTGCTTCCTTCTCCGCAGAAACCGCAATGTCCTCCGTTACAGAATCTTGCATAATTATATCTCCAGAGTAGTCGTTCAGAGACTCCAGACTTTTCTCAGCCACATTCTCAATTTCTTTGTTCACAGATATTGTGGGCCCCTGGCTTGACATGCAGGTGGATATTGATGGTATTGGACTTGGAATACTTTGGACGGGTACATTGTCCGCATTCTCCGTGTTCAACTGATCTACGGCCTCCTGTTGAGGCTGTTCTTCTACAGCAGGGGCTTCTGTGACAGGGAGGGGCCCTTCAGGCACATTGCCAATGGCATTTCTGGCAAGAACTCCAACATCTATTTCGTGCAATTTCAAAGCAGGCTTCGGTAAAATCTTGGCAGCAGGTATAATACCGTTCCGTGATTGTGGCCTCTCGGAGTTAAGGATAGAGGCAGAACCAAGGGTTTTGGCTGCCTCCGAGATAGACAACCTTTCCTTGATACCCCTGACTCTCTGAGTAAAACTTGAGGGCCGTGGTGTCGAAAATATGCTCCTTCGCACCTCTCCCGTCGGTATTATAGCGGCTTCCCCGGCAGCTTCGACCAGCGCAACGGGTGTGGAGGGTGCCGGTGTGGCAGTTTGCGTGGCCGCAGCCGGAGAAGGATGTTGCCGAACCGCAGCCGGAGAAGGATTTTGCGGGGCCGCAGCCGGAGAAGGCTCTTCCGGGACCGCGGCAGGAGATGGCTCTTGCGGGGCCGCAGCCGAAGAAGAATCTCGCGGGGCCGTAGCTGGACAAGGATCATCATCGGAGTCATCAATGGTGATGATCTCAGTGGCAGGAATACTGGGGCACCTGAAATTAAGAGTGCTTTGCACAGTCCTTTGCTTTTTTTTCATGTGCCGTAACCGACTGTTGCTTTCTTTAGGCGTGGTTGATGCTTTACTGGGGCCTGACAATGGGCTTGTCGCATAGGGCGGGTCCAAATCCACAATTGTGGGGCCGGAGCTTGAACGTGATTGTATGGGCTTTGTTGCTACAGCAGCAGATGCAGAGTTGGTAACAACAGCAGATGCAGAGTTGGAATCAACAGCAGATGCAGAGTTGGTAGCAGAGGATGCAGAGTTGGTAACCGTTGTCACAACATCGCGAGACTGGACTGCTAGACTAGTGTTGACGTTAGATTGTTTGTCCACAGTAGAGCTCTGCGATTTATTCAATCCAGAGGTATTGCCAACAGCTTTCCCTGGCCGTGTACCAACCAAGTCGGAACGCACTATGTCGTCTTCGCTTTGGTAAAATGGAGGGCGCTTGCGTTTTTTGGCGACCTGAGCACTTTTGGTAGTACTCAAAGATGCGGCTGACGTGTGCTTTCCTCTCGACGTACTGGCAGAGTCCGAGGAGTGATCTTCACTTGGACGTCGCAGCGCCTTCCCCGAAAATAACGGAGAGTCGTTGCCGATACTAGCGCTTTTTCGTGCAGTGGAGGCGGTTTTTTGGGTGACACCCCTCTGAAGAAGAACGCCCGACATTGGTATTCCATTTGAGCCTGGTGTTTTGTGATACGTCTTCAGCGGTGGGTTTGAAGAAGCATTGCGTGCATTGATTGAGTTGCTGGACATGCTCGAGAGTGGGTGCGTGGGGGCCGACGAGGCCTAAATGACATTCACCACGTGCAAAGAACTGGTACACGAAGCGTATCGGCATCTGTGAGTTTGCGGACCAATGAGGCAAAGGAGCGAAAAGAGTGGCATTTGTACTTACTCCAAGGGGCCAGGAGATATGTCTGAGGAATAACAAGTCGTTCCTCTCTGCAAGCTCGAACGAACGAACGATGATACTGCGGGTGGTGGGCCGGTCAGAGCAGCTCGACAAGACTATCAGATGGCGACCCGCTCTTTAAGGATCGTATCGCCCGAAAGAAGAGTCCAAAGCGAAAAAAAAATAGATCTGGCTGTGGAGGGATGACTGCTCCGCAGGTGGAAATAAAAATTCTATCGAGATCGGACGTGGCTGTTGACGCAAAGAAGCCCAAACCGAGAGGGAGTTGTTTGTGTTCTGTGGATGGACGGAGGTAAGGAAAAAACCAGGCGGGTGAAGAGCTGAATTTTTTTTTTTTTTCG
>ML121564.1:245733-293344 GCA_003788615.2 Terfezia boudieri ATCC MYA-4762 | reverse complement strand
GACCTACTTAACTAAGAACAATGGATGAGCAAACGGCTATTGTACACGCCGCACACCCAGGCTAGGCGCACCCCTCGGAGGCGCGCGGTTCAGCTTTGAACCCCTTGGTCGTATATTCCCAACGTGTCCACGAAGGCCGAGAGGGGCGGAGAAACGAACCTCTTGAGGTTTGCTGAGAAAAGCTCTCAACGCTGGCCACGGGGCAATAACTCTGGCCAAGGTCTGCACTCCAGCTTACAGCCGGAACCAACAAAGAGTGCGCAGTAGGGACGGTCCGCTGGGCAGTTCAGCCTGCCTCGAGCCTGGCACCGATTGATGAAGGGCGGGCAAGCTGGCGCTGGGCGGTTGCAATGGGACGGCCGAAGGCAGGCACAAGGGCACGTTTGAGAAGTGATATGACTGACTATGCCTGGCTCTTCCCGCAGCAACGAGGGGATCCGCTTCGCAGTGATGTTCGTGAAGGTGAGGTGTGTTGCTTGCGTTACGATTGTGGAGGGGGAAAAGAGTCGGAAAATATGCAGCGGATTCGGCTCGACGGGCAAGGATCTGTTTGCTGACCAAGGGAAGGGGGGTGTCGCGAATTACTAAGTTTTCACCAGCCGAGGGAAGCTGTGATCATATTTGGTCCGATATATAAAATTTTTATCCTTGGACAGTTTGGTAATTGTCACGTACATACGTACCCTCACCTATAGACATGCAGGTCTGCGCATGAGTGTATCGTACCACTTTACTACTGCCGCATGAACCCCATTTCTAGACTGCCCGGACATCTTTGTCTTTATCCTGGAAAGCGTTGGAGATGACCTTTGCCGGCCGTCGAGGCAGCACCGGGGACTAGGTACCTGAGGGGTTGTACTCTACTGCAGCTGACAATATTTCAGCGGGCCAATTTATAGTCCGAAAACTTAAAGTTTAGAACGTTAGGGTTATGCCCAAGTGCTCTGTAGCTTCTGATTCTTGAAGCTTCTACCCCCCAAGCCAGACTAACTACCCCCCACCCCCCTCCCCGCCCCCCGGTGGAACCAACCCCATTTCCGAAGTACAATTATGAACCAACCGCATGATCCCCCCAAACAGGTGATTTGAAATCAACAATGTAGTCTGTGGAGTCTAAATTATATGTGTCCATATACCCCTTTCCCCGGCCCCGGGCCTGCCCAGGATGTGACGGCCGCGTGACAATGTTGATAGAAATTGTCTAGTCAAAAGGTATAGTAATTGATATTTATCATCATCTACACAATAACTTGTTCAGAACCGGCTGTCTCAAGAATGGATTAGGCCCCCTAACCCGAGCAGGTTTGTATCATTAGCTATGGTAGCTATCGAGCGCGTGTGTGAATGGACTCTATCAGGTGCTGTACGTCGATCTGAGGTCTCAGTATATCTATCGAGAGCCCGAATACGAATGTGCTTTTGCCTAGCAATGAGGGTATAGATATTTGCTCTAGCTCCTTATGAGGACTGGTATCTGGAAGTACTGGCAGATATTTGTTCAAATTGCGCGTATGGGGCATAAATTTCTCTCTGCCCAATGTGTTCCAGTTCCGAAATTGACATATATTGTAACTTTGTACTATATCCCCAAGTCGTACCTTGGGAGTGCTGGTGGACAGGCTCCTCTGTTGGCCGTAGGTGGGTTTTATAGACGCAGAAACTGCTTACTGCTGTGCAGCAATTACCGAAGGCTACCAAAGGCCACTCTAGACTCTGGTCCGACTGGACAATGCGCCCTGCTCGAAACTGTAAGCCGGTGAAGCCCAATGACAATATATAAAATCAATGTTGATCGTGTGTGCAACAAACCTCTAATATCTTGAGATTGTTCGGTAGATCACACATGGTAATGCCTCGCGACGTTCATTGAGCTGCCTGATTGTTCTCGTCTCTCCTCGAGCCTCGAGTAGTCAAGTTGACACCGGTTGCGCCTCCATCCTTGAGCAGCGGGTCCGGCCCGGAGTACTCCAGAGTAGGCGTGACCTCATATAGAGCTCCAAACGAGGACTGAGATCGGCTCTATCATGAAGGAGGGAGGTTCATTGCCCCATTCCCGCCAAGATATAGGAGTTCGAGTGGGGAACTTAAGTTGCAGAGTTTTGTGACGTGAAGACTTGTAGTCTGGTTGAAAGAATATGGTGTAGTTTTAGTGTGAAATGGCAGTTTGGTGTAACTTCTGCTGGCAGTCTAGAGTGATATCTGCTTTGTGCCAAGCCCAATTTATTCTTACATAATCACAGTATCATTAGGTTGCTCTCTCCATATTTTCTGTCATACTGACCGTCGATGATTCTTACTCTCCCCTCACTCCAAGTCCCCATCTGCCTTGGGAGATATTCAATGCAGCGTCTGCAACTGCAACGTCCCCGGACCCTAGCTCTCCGCATGCCAGGAGTGCGCTCACAGCTTCGATCGTCACTAGCACGATTCAGTACCTTCATATAGAGGTACATCCTAACGCTTACGACCACTAACCGCCGGATACCCAAAACTTCGATCACGACGGGCAGAATAAACACCTGCCTAACCCTCATAATTATTCCGGCCCCCTAGAAAGTCTGATGGTGAACACCTAACTTTTCGAACGTTCTAAAGGCTGAGTACCTTTCCTTAATCTACGTATACCGCCGTAATCAGCGACCTGCTGATGAAGGGAAGCTCACATAGTCGGAAACAATGGGCAATTATATGGAGCAAGTATGCTCTTCAAAGACACCGTTGCGAGACAATCCCACAACAGGATTACGCTGATATAGCTTCGAGTACTGGGATAGGTCAGTGCGGTAGCTAGCAGTCGCAGCAAATATACCCTCCCTAGTCTGGTCGTGGTTCTTTGGGCCCCACCTCTGCTGATCTTGACCGCTGAGGACTTTACTCCATCATTCAGTACAGTAGCCAGAGTTTACCTATGTAGCTCGAGCTTTCCTCTCTATGACCCAGACTTTCTATGATTTCTCCCAACACTTAGTATTGGTAGTTGCGAGTATGTATCGCTTCTTGCTTTTTCCCCGGGGCTGAATTCTATCTGCAGCTGAACCACTGTTCTGTAGAATACAATAATTGGACAAGCGAACTCCGCCAAGTCCTTTGTGTACATACACAACTACATGTAAAGTACTTAGTACATACATACATGTAGCCAATGGGCATTCGGTTACGCCTGGAATCTCTCAGGTTGTATACGTCTTGGTGAACAGTAGGTACCTGTATTTATACAGCTAGGTGGCACACTAAATCATACCCTGCCCTGCATACTAGAGGCCCAAACGTTGCATATTGGAGAATTTTGTACGGGTTCAGGAGTATGATATTCCCGGGATGTTTCCGGGCAGGCCAAACCAACCGGCCGCCGGCCACCGGCCAGTGGCTGGTGTACACTCTACATGCTGACTAATCTATCATGACTAAGAGCTACATAGTTCAGAGCACAATGCCAGAACGGCCGATGCCAGAACCACAATACAACACAACACAATCAACGCAACACAATCAACGCAACATCCGGTCTACAATAACAATAGTCATCCGAATGCCAGAGATGGCTCAGCAAGACCCAGTCACAACAAGTCCAGCTTGGTCTCCAGACCCTCGTCTTGATCCCTCTCTTCTGCCAGCTGTGCAATCTGCAGTTGAGTCTATTAACATTGCCCATCGCCTGGCTGAGCTGGCTCCAGTATCAGGAGAAATCTTTGAGCATCCTGATGCTGCATTCTCTCGCCTACAAGACTATATTTTCATAATGGGATTTGCAGTAGTAAAAACAGCAGGATCTGATACTACAGGGCGAGTTCGCTATGGTTGCATCCATCATGGCCAGCGTCGGAACTACAGATTATTATTCTAAGGTCGCAATTTAGTTAGATAGTTACACTCATCATACATATGTGAATAACATTTGGCTCGGATTGTGGTCGTGCCGTTCGCTCGGATTGTGGTAGTGCCGTTCACATAGATCAGTCAGCATGTAGAGTATACATCAGCCACTTTTGCTCGTAGAGGCTTGGCATGAGACTAGCCGGTGGCCGGCGGCCGGTTGGTTAGGCCTGCCCGGAAACATCCCGTGATATTCCAATGCATTTTATGCAGGGTATGATTTTTTTTGCCACTGAACTGTACCTATCGAATGTAATAGTGAGTCCCCGTACACCATACGATCTCCGTATTTCTGCACTACCAATGTAAGTAAGGCCAGGGTGCCTTATGGCCTGGTGGTAATCAATTGACTTCGGCCCAACCCACGTGGACCTCGAAGTCACGATATGAAGAGATTATTAAAACATTAAACGGTGCGTGCCATAATTACCCTCAACTTAGCCAATCTAATTGCTCTGCAAACTCAGATATAGGGAGGGCAGAGGTTTAGTATTTAGGTGCCGCATAATTATATGTATCTATAGTCAACCATATTGTAATCGCGCCCCAAACCCTGCTTACCGCTAGTCTGGTTGGCAACCTAAAGAGGACGATGTGCCCATGGAAAAGTGACTTCTGATTGTGGAGATTGCATGAGAACTTATAGATTCAGAGTCCACGTCAGTTTGCAAATAGATGCCTTACGTACACATGTCAGCTCTGCTTGCAGGTGTGAGGAACGTGGTCGAGAAGTCTGGCGTGCATGGGGCACTGCAAATACATAATCCAAATGTATTGGGCCCACAATGGGCTTGAGGTTTAGTTCACGCACTGTAGATCTAACTATCGGTAATAAGAGGCCTGGTCAAATTTTTTAGTATTGTGGACTTATCCCACCGTAGGGATTTTATTTTTTTGACCAGGCCTCTTATTCTCGGTATGTCAGTGCCTATCACCTGAGTAGTCTTTTGTGCATTGGCCGTTGATCGGATTTTGCTCAAATTTTCCTCCCCCCAGCTTTTGGCACCTTCCTACCACCCGGTCATTTGTCACCCACCAGATCCATGGGCCCATGATCCAATAAATATAAACTTGTTAAAGTTGCCGGCAGTATTGTGAAGCTCAGGAAGCTGGGATAAGGTCTTGAGCAAAGACCCCACAGGCAGATTCTGCCCACCCTCCATATGTATATGAGGCTAGGGATATGGTCAACTATTCTTGAATAGTACCCATAACGATTTGCTAGATCATGATCACTCAAATTATTGATCAAAGTTAACAGTGCCCGGTGAAGACTTGCAAACACTGACCTGAGACTTCGTCAATCCAAATTGAGTGTATGATATCACAGTCCTGACGTTGCTGAATTATATATTTCTGATCAACCATCCTCCCAATCCATTCACATTGTTTTAGTACTATATCTTCCCATAATACGGGGCACCTACTGAGGAATATATTTTCGGATCCAGAAGGCCAGCAGTCGTTCAGTGAACCTTCTTCTACGTATTCTAAAGCTTGTGGGGTTCCCTCTGCAAGAAATTCCGGAGGAGGCTGCACTGGAGAATATTTTCCTTCAACAACCTTAGGTCTTGGCAAACTTGCTAGCGGCAACTCCTGAAATAAAAAAAAAAGTGCCGGCAACAATGCGCTCTCGATCCATGGCCTCCATCCGCCCACTCGTACTCGCAAGATCCTTCCCTACACAAGTTGAGCCGCCACTGGCCACTCCATTCCTTCTACTGTCACCTTCACTTCGTTGCAGGGACAATGTCGGCGGCGGCAAAACGAAACCTGCTCCTCACCATCGATGTATTCGGGACTTTAATCAAACCCCGAACGCCCATCATTGATCAGTACAAAGAGGAAGCAGCCAAGTTTGGGGTGCAGTTCAATGTTACGAATGACCTTGATAAGTTGATGGCCAGTGAATTTAAGATGGGTAAGCTCCATTCATTGATCCATGTTAAGGCTGAGGGGAACGAGAGATGTGTACACGGGTTCCCGTCGCCCGCAATTAAGGCTCTTGCTGATGGCAATTGCTAATGGAAGTTTGAAGCATACATTCAGGCGCATCAAAAGCATCCAAACCACGGCGCCGGAGAGAAGGCAATTGGTTTTGAAGAATGGTGGCGTATCGTATGTTGTTCATTACGCATCTCCCTCCTTTGGTATCAAACCGGAATACTGACTATGGCTATTCTATTTAGGTCATCAAGAAGTCACTCGAACCCTTCATCGCCCCCGGAGTAAAGATTCCAGACGGACTCGGCCCCGCCCTCGTCAAACGCTTCTCCTCCTTAGAAGGCTATGACCTCCACCACGACGTCATCCCCTTCCTCAAGTCCATCTCCTCCAGAATCCCGCCCTGGAGGTACCCACCACTAGTCACCATCCCCCCAAACGGCGCCCCGCCCCCAGATATGCCCATAACAATCTGTGGTATTCTCTCAAATGGCGATCCCCGCATTTCAGTGATTCTCGAGTCCCTCGGCATAGCGAAATACTTCTCCTTCCAGCATTTGTCATATAATACCGGCTTCCAAAAACCCTCAAGGGAAGCTTTTCGAAATGCCAGGCAGACGGGGCTGAGGATTGGGAAAGGGAACCCCAGCTACACAACGAGGAATCCTACGTCTAGGGCTGAATTGACAAAAAAATGGCTTGGATGGGATTTCATTCATGTGGGCGATGATGTTTCGCACGACTGGTGTGCAGCGCGAAAGGTCACGGATATGCAACCGGTGTGGCTTGACCGAGCCAAGGTGGGCTTGGGGCACGGAGATTCGATGGAGAAATTTATCAAACGCAGTACAGACGAGTATCCGATGCAGATGCCTCATATGGCTGAGGGAATGAAGGATTGGGGGGATCAGTTACCAGATGATAAGCTGTGGAAACTTCTGGGTACTCTTAAACCAAAGTCCACAGGAAACCCCACCCCCCAAGAGCTACGAAATGAGCTAAGGAGGTCCACCATCACTAACCTCACCGAGCTGCCTCACTTATTCCCACACTACTATATTCCACTGGAAACTGGGGATGATAACCCAGTATCAATAGCCTTAAGAGACCCAGACAAGTGGGACGACGAGTTAAGGAAGCTCGCGAAAAGAAAACAGCAGGAAAAACGTAGGACTTTAGCGATGGTGTCGCAGGAAAAAATGAAATGGGTAGAGAAAAGGAACTTCCGGGAACAAGTGAAGAAGGAGAAGGAATACGGGAATGGAATGAAGTGGCAAGCAAAACAGGAGCGACCTCTGACGAGGTACGTAGGGAGGAATATAGAACGTGGGAGTTATTCACGAAGGTACAGTAACGGAAGAGAGGAAATATCTAGTGCCGAGAGGGTAAGCCAGCCGTGGAAGCTATGGAGGAACGCGAAGGATACTGGTGGTAGAGGAAACAGCAGCGAGAGGGCAAGGGCGACCCAGGGGAAAAGTAGGGAGTTCAAAGGTGAATCTCAGTGGGACTGGTACCGGCGGCAATAGATGTTTAAGGTTACATTCCCGGGTACGAGGAAATTAGACGGTGAATATGTTAACTGTAATTGATACGGAGTAATATATACATCTTTGGTTCTAGTCTGGTTGCTTTGGTTCTACCACTGGATTTTTGTCGAGACTAAAGTAACGTAGACATATCACATTACATTAAGTCAATTGCATTTATTCTCTGCTTAGAAAAGTCTGCCTGCGCTGTAAGTACTTGGTGAAAATTCTTCTTTCCGCCAAAGATTTTTCAAAAAAAATTACCAAGAATTAATCCGAATCGAACCTACTCAGATAGCAACACCTCGTTTCGATCGAGGGCCCTCCGGGTTATGAGCCCGGCGCGCTTCCGCTGCGCCATGTTGCTTAGATACCACACACTTACCAAAATCTATTATGTATAGAGTCAATTCTTCACTCGCTTACTAACGTCGCGGCCAGATCCTTACCTCCGAGACTCCTCCCTTCACATTTCCACCCAGCTAGAGACAAACACACACAATGTCCGACCCCACACCATTTCCGAATATAAAATCCAAGCTCCACGCTCCCACGAAGAAATCCGCCTTCGAAAAAGCCAAAGCAGAAGCAGAGGCCAAGCGGCTGCGGGAGGAAGCCGAAACTGCAGCTGTTTACGAGGACTTTCTAAAGTCATTCTCACAGGATGATGCACCAGCACAATCGAAACCGATGGGGGCACCTCCAGGGAGGGGTGGGTTCGGTGGGGGACCCGGGGGAAGGGGCGGAAATGCGTTGAGGCCACCCCCGCCCAGTGGGCCTGGGGCGGGTCAGAGGAGGCACTTCACGGTGCCAAGTACATCGGGGGCTGGTACAGGGAAAGTGGGAGGATTCTCGCTGGGGGGTAGAGCGGAGAGGGGGGGCATGGAAGGGCCAGCGGGGAGAAAGAGGAATTTGGAATTTGATGATCACCAGGCTAGCGAACGGGAGAAACGGAGGTTAAGGGATAGCAATATGGGGATTCTAGCATTCGAAAACTCAACAGAAGCAGTATCAAAGAAGGAGGATTACTTCCCGCAGGAAGCGTCAGACGAGGATGATGATGACAGTGCCCGAAAGGAGCAGCCAAAGCCTACAGTCCAACTCAGAAACCTCCCGCCAGGTCTCACTAAGGACGAAGTCAGGACACTATTCAAGGAAACAAACCCCAACATGGTCCTCGACTCAATCCGCTTAATCCCAACCGTTCCCCTTGGCCCTTCGTCGACTATGACTGCTGCCACCGCGAATCCCTCAAGTGCCCCCATTCGGAAAGCTCAATCTGCGATCGTGACCCTATCTACCGAAACCCCTAGCTCTGAAATCGACGCACTAACTTCAACCCTCCAAAATCACTATCTGGGACTCGGTTTCCGCCTCTCAATCTCCAGACAACTCGCCTCCGCTGCGCTCGCAATCACCCAACCTGGCTTTTCAGGACTAGGAGCTACAGCCTCACGAGGAACTGGAAATAGCACGTCCAACCCCTTTGGCGCAAAAGCGCTTACTCCAAAGCCTACCAACGGTGGTCACCAGCGGGCTCCCCCGCCCGGTTACCACCACCCGCGCGGCTTCGCTCCGCCAGCTTCGTTTTCTGCTGGAGGCCGCCCTGGTAATATTCAGAATAATGGGAACGCAAACTTACTCCAGATCCACGTCACCCCGCCGACGTCCCTCCGCATGCTTAAGCTCATCCACAAAACTGTCGAGAGTGTGTTTACCCACGGCCCCGAATTCGAGGCTCTCTTAATGTCGCAGCCGTCGGTCCGCAAAGATGAACGTTGGTCATTCCTCTTTGACACACGCAGTGAAGAGCACGCATACTATAGGTGGCGACTATGGGAGGTCTTGTCCGGGGCCAGTTATAGGGATCATGGTGACTTGTCTAAGGGAGTCGAAATTTTTGAGGGTCCAAACCAGCCACTTTGGGTTCCACCGAAACGACAGCTAAGATATGAATGGGCAGGTAACTTGGACGATATCGTTGACGACCCTGACTATCATAGCGTTGGGGAGGGATCGGGCTCAGATTCGGAGAACGAAGATAGTAAACGAGACCGGGGGATGAGGGATGGTCCGGGTGGCGCGCTACCAGCTGGTGGATTGGGGCTAGATAATGCAGGGGGCAAGGAGCAAAAATCCTACCTTGGCCCGTTGAACAGGGGAAAGTTGATGTGGCTAGTATGTAGGGTGCCAACAAGCACAACAAAGGTTAGGAGGGGGGACGTTGCTAGGGTGATGGCATTTGCGATTGAGAATGCAAGCGCGGCTGAGGAGGTTGTTGAAGTTCTGGTGGGGAATGTGATTCGGCCTTTAGGAGTTCAGAAACATCTGTTCGAGCAAGCAACTCCATCCGGCGCCGATGATGATAGGGACAACAGTGGAGAAGAAGATTCTCAAGCAAAGAAGGAGGAGAAAGCACAAGCTGCTGAAGCGGATATTTCCGGTGCAAAGATTGTTGCGTTATACCTCCTGTCTGACGTCCTCTCGAACTCCTCTCTTGGAATTCGCAATGCATGGCGCTACCGTGGTCTCGTGGAACAGAAACTTCGTGAGGCGAAGGTTATGGAGTCACTTGGGCGGACGTATCGCAGTCCTGATTGGGGAAGGATTCGGCGAGAGAAATTCCGGAGATTGGTGGTTGGGATACTTAATTTGTGGGAGGGATGGAACGTATTTCCACAGGGGACCATGGAGGAGTTTATGAGGGGGTTTATGGAAGGTGGGAGAGAAGAGATGGAAGGGAGTGAGAAGAAGGAGGGGGGGGAGAAGGAGGAGGTTGCGCAGCAGAAGACTAAAAGTAGGTGGAAGACGGTCGATACGACTGCTGAGCCGGCTGTTAATGCTGAGGTTCTGGCGAAGAAGGAGGAGGAGGAGATGGCTGATGGGGAAGAGGAGGAGGATGTCGATGGTGTGCCAATGGCGGAAGATGATGAAGACATTGATGGGGTTCCACTGGAGGAGGATGATGATGTAGATGGGGCACCGATGCAGGCTGATGAGGAAGAAGAACACAAGCCACCATTGCAGGAGAACAAAGAACCCCACAAGGAGGAACAGAAAATGGGCTTTGGGGGAATGACATTTGGTGTTAGGGCGGTTGGTCTGGGTGCGGGACCACCTGTGAAGCGGAAGAGACCTAAGGCGGAGGATATGTTTGCGGATGATGACGATGAGGACTAGAGATTTCCGGCTGGGCTGAACGATGTGAAACGGATGTTATTTTGTATATTTAATACGAGCGGTATTTGCTTTATTCCTGGTGTCACAGTTTTCACAAGTGGTCAGTCAACCTGCTTAATTTTGTTATGCTATGGCTTATACTGGGCTTACACCCTCAACGGGGGATGATGATGCTTCTAGATTGTACTATACCTGCACTAATGCACTGTACTATACATATATATGAGGCAGTTCGAGGTTTACTGATAGTCTAAGTACATAGGCTTGATTTCCATCCAAGTGAGTGTTGGTAATGCAAGTTGTGACTTGGCAACCAATCTTCTTGGCAAATTCAGGGTAATCCTTAGTCATGGTAATCTTTGGAGTAGGATACCGATAAGACGACTGGTAGTCTGGTACTTTTTACTGTGCAATAGTGCAATAGTCGTGTACACCCCCTTCGGGGGGGTTGTTAGACAAGCCACCCGAAAGTTGGATTGAAGGGCGGGGCAAGTTAATTTGTCACACCCGTAATCTCTATGTACAGATAGACGAACTGTTCGAGAAAAGATAAACCGCCGAGGCTATAGTCTGAGAACCGTCTGTTATTTATGTAAGAAATGAAAATGAAAAACCGTCTCGATCCTCAACGTATTCTGTTATAAAAAGTAGGAAAAGAACTCTTCCACAGCGTCCCCATGCTTCTTCGCCCTTCGTCTTCTTTAGACTAAAGCGGTCTGGTCTGTCTAGGTCCTCCCAGCTCTCGGGCTGCTGGGATTAGCCTGGTCCTTTCTGGGTCATGTCTTGGGCAGTGGAATACGACGTGGGCCACATCCTTGCCGCAGTGTGGGCAGGCAGGGAAGGGAGTTGGCTTTGCCAATGTGATTGTGTCAGGAGTTGTATGCCCATCATCACTGTAGGTGGGCTCCCACTAACTGAGTAAAGGTTATGCCTCAGCCCAGACACTAGCCTCAGCCCCCTTCTCCCTCCTTCTACTCATATTTCTCTTTTCTCCTTCCCTCCCCACTATCCACTTTACCTTTCTTCATTAAACATCTTTCATTTTTTGGGGCCACCACGCAGCATACTACACATATCCTGCAGAGACAGCTTATGATTACCCCGTATAGTTATGCACTGTTATTGTAGGGTCTGGCTTCTACTCACCCCGCAGCCAGGAGTTGCCGGTGGAATACCCTTCTCTCCTCTGGCCCATTTGGATGCTTCCCTAGACCCGCCTTCCCCCCCCCCCCCCCCCCGAGGACGATCGTCTTTGTTTCTACAGCGGAACCCTTATCGGCTTTCCAAAGCCTACAAAGAGATAGAGACATCATAGCGAGAGAGTGAAACAACAAACTCTGGGACACTGCGACCGTTGCACGTCAAACCACACTACTTCCTAGGTACCTGGATTGCACTTTAAGACTTCTTGCAACCAAAATTGCGCGAACCAATACTTTAGAGAAATACAACGCTCCACTCAAGAATCAAGCTCAGGTGCAGAAGTCACCTAATTCAGGGTAATTCTTCCACCAAGAAGCGGAACACCGATAAGACACTTCCTAAAATCACACCGCTAACTCCGCTTATCCTCCATTCTTATTATCGTGGCCTCCTAGTCTGGTTGGGCACAACACCCTGTGCCAACCAGACTAGTGGCCTCCGATAATTGTGCGCACACACCATAATATAAGTTTGCTGCTTCCACATCCTTCATCGTTCTTTTTCTTTTTCTCTTCTCTTCTTCCCCTCCATCCTCTTCACTCCACTTTTCTCCTCTTCTCTTCACTCCGTACCCGAGACCATCACAATACAGCTCTTCAGGGTAGAGACGTCTGTTCCCTTTCACATCTTTTGTTCCAGGTATACCATCTCACCCACCCCTCTGTGTTCTTGATATTCCGCCTGAATCATCCGACAATGCATTCTAGCAGGGCCAATGTTAGGATGTCCTATCCGAACTGTCTCGAAACTGTGGTTCGAGTCCACTAAAACTGCTTTAGAAAATTAAAATAAACAGGCTATACATAAAAAAATAACGCCCTAGGAACCCCCCACGCCAAACTACTCCCCACACACAATAATGCAGCTCGCCAACAAGCATGCCCACCAATTATTCTCACCTTCGCCAGACAGACAGACGGTAATTTAATGATTGGTGACAGTAGGGGCATGAGGCTAGAATGGTAGTCACCTCGAGTATTACTATAGCGAAGGTGTCCACCCTCATCTAGGGCCATAGTCAGATTATGAAGCTTAAGGACAAATCCCACTAGCACACTTTTACATTCCTCACAGAAATACTCCTATTTATCTTCCATCTTTATTCCGACAACACAAACACAAAAGCTGAGGGAAAGCTTCACCCATATTATTGGTCGGTGGGAACTTATCGAGTATAAGTTTGCAGTTTTCGCTTCCATCTCTTTCCTCTTGTTAAACCCACTTCACTTTAATATTTCTCTTAAGCTCTGCTACTCCATTTTTTACGTACGTATACACTCCACATACAGTATATTGTTTCATTTTACGAATACAATATCATATACAGGTATCTGAGTATATCTTACCACACTACACATTGTGCTTACTATCTCCATTATTATATCGTAACAAGGCTTCTTGCCGGGTTGAAGGCGACTAAAATCTACCCCGAGCGCACTCAGGTCAGTGATGTTGCATACCCACTCCGGTTGTTGCTCATTTGGACGCTTGCTGTTCTGAAGACGTACGACAACAAACCGTCTTTGGCTTCTACCCATGAAGTTTTCTGAAACTGCTATTGCAAAGTAATGAGATCAACATCATACAAGCAATTCTCTGGAAATTACCAAAATATAAGACAATACTTTCACACAGCCCTAATTAACATGATACTGTAAGACCCTAAAAACAACTTCTTGCAGGTATGCGGGAAACATTCGCTAACGGCTATGACACTTAAACCTGTGTTTATGCCCCTAATATGTTTGTGATACCCAACTGAGCGTGTGTCGTGTGTCTGAAAGCCTCCACAACTAATCTCTACATAGCATGCTGTCAACAATTGTTCATGAGCAAGGGCACAAGGTCAGATTCATATTGGCCCTAGGCTACCTCTATATGTCAACATCGACAAGATAATGAGTCTGCAATTGCATGCACATGATAATAGAAGGCCACAACAATGAATGGACCCAGTGGCCTGAGGTAGTGTATACAGTGAACTCTCGATATAAGAATATCGTCCGCCGGGGGGTAATATTCTTAAATCAAATATATTCTTATATCAAATGTCAGGGTAACTACTAAAGGTATACATCAAAAAAGAGAAGTAACGTGAGGAAAAGGAAGAACTAGGTACGGGAGAACCAGGAACAGCCCTGGATGAAGTGAAGAAGGCAGTAATGACTGTTTGCTTGCCTTTCCTTTTGTCTGCCAGTTGTGCAGCCTCAATGCGCTGGCTTTCGCGACAATAGAACAGTTCCGATTGTGTGTCGCGGTAACGTGTGTCGCGGTAACGTGTGTCGCGGTAACGTGTGTCGCGGTAACGTGTGTCGCGGTAACGTGTGTCGCGGTATTGTGTTTGGTGGTGGCAGCGTTGTCTTTGGCAGTGTTGTTGGTTACGGGGTATTTCTTATCGATAAGCCTTCCTATTCCAGCTAGGCTGTTTATACATTACCCAATCAGGTACTCTTGCTATTAGTAAACAACCTAGAGAAAATAAGAATATTCTTCTATCAAATATATTCTTATATCAAATATTCTTATATCGAGAGTTCACTGTAGCAGATCTAGCCCACTACCAATCCTCGAGAAGCTAAACTTAAACGAATTCACAGCTGTTAATTTAGCCTAAGGTCCGTGTAGCCTTCCAGCAAGTGAAACCTAGCACATCGTTCAGGACATCACTCTCCAGGTACAGTTGACCCTCGATATAAGAATATCCGACATAAGAATATGGGTCGGCCCAAAACTATGGAATTATGGGCACTTCTCCCCTCGATACAAGAATATGTCTATAAAATGTCCTTTGACTGCTCGATGACATTCTTTATATCGGGAGTCTACTGTATATACCTGGCCCGTATGCTTCGCCTAAGTTTCCATCCCGGGCACTGGAAGTGTAGTCAGAGAATAGCCCAGGTACACACCATTATCTGAGAGTGCTTGTCAGACAACACTAGGACTACGGAGTCGTGTGGATGGGCATTGGTCTTCTCTACCTCGGAACTAGGGAGATCAGGGGCCACAATGACTCTAGGCCCACCCTCCCTAGCCCTCCTTATGCGAGGACCACCTTCTTAAGTCTTAAAATTCTTGCATGCCAGTCTTCCTAGTATAAGTATACCGTAGAAACTCTCGGACAAGACTGGAGTCTTATTTATAGGACGACAGGTTTGGCAAAAGCTGTCTCAGCGTCTTATTCTCGGTTACTTCCTTAATCATAGGTACTTTCTTAATCATAGTTACTTTCTTAATTTCTTAACATACAGTTTCAATGAAAACCCAGATTCTTGCTACTATTCCACCCCGGTCCCCGGACAACAGCGCCAGCCGCCCTGTCAATTAATGTCTTCACCTACATAAGTGAATATGAGATGGGAGCCCTGCCCCATCAGCCTCATTTTCACTGAAGTCAGACTCGGAGCATTCAGATTCTTCTTCCAACTCAATTGCCCCAACAGTATATCCATCCAGCCATGAATATTAATTTTTTGATCCTCACTACCATCGAGTGCTACAGTATTACCACATTTTCGGAAGGAGCGAATTATAAGATCCTTATGATCCTTGCAGATACCCTCCCAAGCCTCCGCAAACCACTGTGGAAGCAGTAATACGTCCTATGAAATTTGTTAGTAAGAACCTAATATGTGGTAGTGGTGGTGGTGATGATGGCGGTGGTGTTACACTCTACTAGCGCTAGAACTGTCTGGCTCTACTACCCATAGCAACTCCTTTCTTATTCGCGATCCATACCCCAAGCAAATCGGGTCGGAGCATTTTGCCTGCCTTATTCGAGGTTACTTTCTTAAACATTATTACTTTCTTGTCCGCGAGTTTCTACGGTATTTGAACAACCTCTAAGTATGTTCCATTAGAGTTAGGGCAAAGGCTTCTGGTTCAAGTGTATGAGCAACATGTGAGCCAGAGTGTTTCTGGCCCAGATATAGGATGGGAATATTCCATATTAATAGGACATGGTCAAGGTTCGTGACTTGATAATTTCCAGATACTCAGATAGCTATAGGGCAGTCATTTCATTGAAGTGTGGCCGTGAGAGCCACTGGTTCCAGCTTAAGTTCCGAGGCATGCCCCATTTCAATCAATCACACGTTCCATTCGACACCCTTGGTAAAACATGGTAGCATTGTCTGCTTTAGGTTCTGAAATTGGCACTCATTTACTCCTGTGTGTCCACAAACCTGAAGAGAATGCTACCACTGTAAAATGGTGTACCTATCGATTCAGGCGTGCTGCAGGTTTGAGAAAAGCTATGGCATGTTAGGGCAACAGCCCGGAACGGCCATTTGAGTAATTAAAAGCTATACCCCCTGGGTTAGGTGGGGGAACGAAGGAGGTATCGATCCGGGTTTGTGGTTCGACGAAAGCCTAAGTTTACACCACCCGATAAGTTGCCTATCTGGGGGAATAATTTTACAGAGAGGCAGCACTACATAGATATAAAGTTCTGATTTTTGTATCACACACTGGCCATAGCCTATGTTCAATATTTGATGTGGTCCCTCCCTTGGCAGTTGCATCAAATTCAGTTCTTTTCTGTGCACTGGAGATGTCCATGTATTTTCACTAGCTTCAAACCATTCTTATATCCGTTGCATGAATGACTCTTTAAAAATTTCTCAGACGAAATACCGCAAATGCTTCTGCCAAATCCAGTGCAGCAAATGAATGACGCCGCCATCATAAACCCAGGAATCCTGAGTTTTGGCATCATAAACGATACAGATGAGGGATGAAGAGGGCAAGGACCAGTATGATATTGGGAATCTTACCAAGGATTTGGGAGGGGGAGTACAATGAAGACTGACAAGACCGGACACTGGGAAATTAAAGAAATCCACTCTTTTCAGCAGCTACAAGATCTATATACTGTTATCTCCTCCTTGATATATTGAGAGCTGAGAGCATGAAATCAAATGAATAATGTTTCCACAGTCTAATCGTTTACCCCTCACCCCCCTTCCCTTCGATACACCAAACTACTTAACTTTTTTTTATTCCCCAGTGCAAACCAATAATGTTGACAGCCCTTTTGTATCAGAACACTTCCGGGTGCCCCGAATGCCAACTTACCAGCACTAGAAACCCACCCTAGGAAAATCTCTCTGGGTAAACGCCTGGCAATTCTATAGCCATGATATACCGTCATCACGCCTATACGCTCCAGTTTATGGTAATTAATTACCCCTACTCCCGGGCTTCAGGTTTACGCCGCCCCCACCCCCCTCTCCTCTTAACAATTCTTTGTGCTTTCCAGTTTCACCTAGCCGCGTCAATTGAAGTGTCTGTTTCAGCCTTCGAGATAAAGCCCAGCCCGCAGTGTGGCAGCCCAGCGAGTATTAATACTTGTTAGTCACGCAAAGGGGATGCCATCTCAGAGGCAATCCTATAACTAGATGTAGATAGAAGAAAGGCTGAAATCAGCATCCCCTATACTATTAATCACGCCAAAATACAGAATTGTCAAATAAATAAGTGTTTTTGATTTATTATTAGTTTGAATTCTAAGAGCCTTTATATCTCTTATTGAGTGCTCATATTTAACTTTAGTTATTGCAATTTAGATTTAAAATAGTGGTGGTCAATCGTTATTTCAATGTCAATTACGAAGCGCCTTGGCAAGTTAACTAAAACTAGCGCTAATTAAAAATTTTGATTGACCGACCTCAGTTAAATTACTCGGCGGAGAGTGTTGCTGAAGTACATGTGGGAGCTCATAGAGGTGCTTAAGGTGATGCCTTGGGATGACCTGATATTAGAGCTATTGGGTGAAGTGTTGGGCATTTATAGAAAGATATTGGCACACCGCTATGTGGCTGCTCGAGGGAGTGCTGGGAGGCATTATTCAAGGGGGATTTCGATTTTGGAGAACTTGATTAGGAATTATCCGGAATCTGCATTTTTGAATCTATTCAGAATGCATCGAATATCCTTTTGGAAGCTTGTGGATCTCATATCCCCTATGTGGCCTAGGGAACGGAGAGCAAAAAAACCACCTCGTCCAATTTATCAGCAGGTTGCTGTCGCTCTATATGTTCGTTGACTGGGACTCTTTTAGCATCAGCTCTGGGGGCGCTGTTAATAGGTGTAACAATTGGACGAGTTCCCTAGATCTCATCCAATCTCCAACAAGGAACATTTTGACTCTAATAGAGCATTAAATGTTGGTGCGTTATCTTCACTGCGTAGCCCTTCACCTGATTGTTCCTGAATCTTTCGTGCATTCCTCCATGCTACCTTCATATTTTGCACCTTTTCCCCAATGCGCTTCACAGTGATATCCTCATTTTCTCCAAAAACCTGCTCTTTTACATCTTTATACCATGCCAATTGTTCCCCGCGTAGACTCTGCTGGTTTTCTTCCATCCAACAAACCAGTCGCTCTACATCTTCCTTCACCCAGTTTCGAATTCGAGTGGGTTTTGGCGTTTGGGATGCCATTGTGTCTGATGGTGATGTTCCGATGTTTTTCGAGGGTAGATGATGTTATGTTGACTAAGCTAATGTAATGTTAATTATCTCGTTATGGGACTCCAGAGTCCCTTAACCAATTAAGAGTTCCATTAAACTACCATTAAGGCTCTGGCCAATGAGCGTTGAGGCCAAGCTGCCAAGGCGCTTCGTAATTGATATTAGCTTAATGGAAATAACGATTGACCACCACTAAATATATACTACTACTAGTTTAAACTATTGTGAAAATATTATGATTTTTAGAAATTTCCAAAGTTTAGATAAAGGTTCTGAGCTACACTATATATACCTACCTAGCTAGCTACCTTGGTTCCAACTATTAATAACGTATTTGCTCATGGTACAAAGTTACAATTTCAAATCTTAGTATTCAGTGCCAGTGATTGTAGAGTTGAAAAAAATCTATGTGGAAATTATGAAGCTCAAATTCCATACCTATATGATCCTATTTTGTGAATCTTCACAAAGTCATTTCCCTTTAGAAAGCGAGTTCGTAAACGTCAGGTGTGAATATGATCAGTAGTCTCGGCAAACCCCCTCAGGCGATAATCAAGATTTTAGTTTTGGCATACCCCACAAACCTCAACAACTCAGTCATATATTTAAGTACAGTATAGTACAATCACTACACACTATGAATCATGTACATACAACCAATATAATTAGATTTTGTTACTGAATTCCACCAAACCTCGCCAGCCAGGCTAATGCCGAAAATTTTGGTGCATACTAGTATGCCCGTTGTTACCGTGCGCATAACTCCCCACCATACCAAGCCCGATCATAAAAGCCCCATATACCTCTATCCCCATTAATGAAAGTGCTCAAACAAAAACGGCAAAAAATGAGAAACAGACTCTGAAACCAGAAAAGGAGATGGTAACCAAACGAGAGGTAATGGTGTCCGAAGACAAAGAGAGGCAAGAAACGAAAGGAAATCAAGACCAACACGTAAAGTAAAGAAACGGTCAATACTAGAGTCCACATCAAGAACATCCAAGGAATGCCACTGTTACTTGTAATCAATCAATCTCCTATGTCCAAACTAAGCCATAAGATACAAGCGAGTTCATCGTCTGCCACTGTACGTCGCGTTTTCCCTGTATCTCCGGTGAAAACCATGACAAAGGAACAAGGCAGAAAAACGACCCAGCCATCGTACCTTTTTTCAAATTCAACGCCATGTTACTCTTTACAAAATCTCTTCTTCGATAGGCTTGCTCCACCTTCGCTTTTTAGCAGAGAATGTATCATCGTCACTTTCGCTGCTAGCACCATTGAAAGCTGGATCTCCACCCCTGATTCCACTAACACCGGGTAATGGGTCTCCAAGTGCTCCTCCCAATGCTAAACCTGGTATGGCAGCGTCAGCTCCAAGAAACTTCATAGTTGTCGGACTCCCGAGTACACCATTGGAGAAGGCTATTGCGGCAGCAGTCAGAGGGGAAGTCAGACCTGGTGCTGAAGCAGAAGCACCATTTCGTCGATAGGCACTCGTTGGTGATGTATATTTGTTTCCTCCAGCAAATGGTGCAAAGGGGTTGGAAGACGAGGTGGGCCCATTGCTGCCCTTAGGAGTGGGTGGTGTAGGTGCCATTGCTTTTCGAATATCGTCGGGATCTTCCGTGAAGGTCCTCTTGAGCTATTAGGCGAACGTGTGAGACCTTAAGCAACGATACAAATTGTCCAGAGAACGAGTTTGAACATGAGCCACCGTTGGGGAGTGTTCAAATACCTTCAATTTCCTCACTCCTTCGCTCAGTTCTTCTCCCTCCCGACCATTAAGCAGCCGACCTCCACTCTCGGTAGTATCTTCGTCGAGCTCTCTTTTTCCCTTTCTTCGGCAACTGACATCATCGTCCTCCTTATCAGCATCCTCATCATCATCAACCATGCGGTCAGCCCTGTCTCTGAAGTCCTCCCACCCTCTTCCCTTTCCTTTACCAGAAAACTCTTTGCCCGAAAGTGTATCAAGCAATGCAGCTTTGGATGGCCCACGTGCGGGCTTAGTGACGGCTCCTGGAATGCTAGCATTGCGATTAACCTTGGGAATTATTCCCATGCGGTGAAGTTGGCCTAATTCACACTTGATAAGAGACAGTCCATAGTGAGGTTTTCAGAGATACTCACGTTCTCCTCGGTAGAAAAATATGAACGTTGCATATGGTGCATTAGGCTGGTCAATATGGCTAACACTTTGGGTGGAGATGCTGTCTGAATCAAGCGGTTTGGCAGCCGAGAATCTATTACCGCCAATAATGAGACCCTATTAGTACCACACTACCCTTTTGGACGCTGAGATGTATCTATCCGCTTCCGTCGGGGAGTTGGACTGATAAAAGATCATACCCAGCTGTGTATTCCAATCCACTCCAACCATCTTCCGGCTTGCTACCGCTTGCAGGGCCTTCCGCATCATCTTCGTCTCCTTCCTTAAACATAGCATGATACTCCCCCTTCTTGACAGGGCCTTCGGCCAGAACCCGGAAAAGATCCACACGAATTTGTCCTGCTGTTGCTTTTTCCTTTTCCGCTTCCTCCTCTTGGTCGTCGTCTGACAAACTGTTATTGGCGGTAGCCGGCATTGAATGCCTTCGCGAATTCATTTTGAACCCAGAATCGGATGCATCACTAGCATTGTTGGTCTTCACTGCATCATCCTCGTCGTCATTACCGGACCCACGCCCATAGTGATCAGAAGTGGACTTTTGAAGTCCTCCTCGCTTAGCTCGCTTTTTGTTTGGGGCTTCAGAAACACTTTTTGTCTCAATCCCCAGGCTCCCAAGTTGGACCTCTAAACCAACTTCCTTGAAAACAAACTCTTTCTCTGCTAAAGAGCCATCTGGCATCTGCACCCATCGACTACTAATCCATGTTTCCTGTCCCCTTCTCAATAGGGTTGCAGTTTCTTCTTTGCCTCTTCCATCAAAGTATACGTAAGCGGCTAGGCTTTCATTATTGGAGTTGGTTAAAGTGACGTAGGCAGGTGTGATAATGATGCTGATGGCAAAATTAACATTCGCAGTTGAAGGAATGTAAGTGGTAATCGTTGACTTTCGGGACTGTTTCAATGTTCCATATTCTGGAAGTGGTGACGGTAGAGTCTGGTGAGGGGTAGTCGGAGAAATAGTAACCGTAATGTGCTTAAATGTCGGCATCTTGAGACGCAATGTTGATGATGATGTCTACAAGACGAGATGGACTAGGACACTATAAATAGAGGCATTAGCTCTCCTGTAAAAGGCCACGAGCGTGCAACGAAACTGCAGCGCCGACATGGCCAAAAGACAAGCTGAGCATGAGGCAGGGAAAAGGGGGGGGGAATACCAGCCTTCCAGCGGGAACAGACAGGTATAGAGACAGGAGATCCGTCCGTAAAGAATTGGTCAAGTCTTGAAAACGAGAGTGATGTAAGCAGAAAAAGTGCGACTACTAACACGACCAAATCTCGTGATTTTCCGATGACTCGACACTGATCTTCTCACTTCCAGAACCTCTGGCGATGAGGGAAGCAACGGTAGTGACGTCTTGACCGGCCGGTTCAAGTTGACCGAAGCTCAAACGAAAAGAGGGAAGCGAAGGAGCCGAGATTGCGGAACCAGGATGTAGCCGAAATTGTCGGGGCAGAAGCTGCTGTTTGGGCTCTGAAGAGTTCCCAAGCTTCGACTGGAGTCGTTTTCGGCAGGGTTTGGCGGGGTGGTGGTGGTGGTGGTGGTGGTGGTGGTGGTGAGGAGTGAGGAGTGAGGAAATTTCAACTGATGATAGTAACCCCCAGCTTCTTCGTTGATCGATAATATGGTGGAGACACGCTGAGAGAGGCCCAAGCTTTCCAGCCACCAGCGAGTGACAACTACCTAGTTATATTCCCTTGGCAGCGAATTGCAGGTCAGCGACAAAATATTGCAAGCACACAGGTTGCTCCACGGTACGGAAGGCAGTGGCAGACACGAGTTCGACGGCTCGGTACGTCATCTAGGTCGCACGTTCTCGTACAATTGCAATGCCACCCCGCAATGAGCGTTTTTGGGAGAGCCAAAATGTGCCATTTGATATTTGTATGCCCGATACGCCAATGTGAGTCTCTTGCAAGTCTCGCGGAATTATCTGTCAAAAGAAACATACCCCCGAGCTGCACGGAATGACGATGTCTTGGCGTCATATCACATCCAGTTCTCTCGGCCGCTGCCATTGTGATTCCAATCCACCTACCCGGCAAAGATGAGAATGTTCCACCAAGATTCTTTTACAGGCAAGACCTCTGTTTGGAAGACCCTAACTGGATTGCAAGATCTCTGACATGAAAATTCTAAAGTTTGCCTCAAGATTCATACCCTGTCAATTACAAAATTCTCAATCATCCTGCTGGCCCTTCTCCAGCAGCTGCATGCACATAAGAATGAACTAACTACTGTATCCTCCAATCAAGCAGCCCTGGAATAGAAATGGTGCAAAGTCTTATGAGACTTCAGATACCCACGCCCCACAGATCGATGATGATGACTGGCCATTGGTTTGGGGACTGATACAAGAGATATAGCGTCTACTTCAGATTGAATTAAATACCTTCTTCCTGTCAAGGAAATTGTCCCAGGCAGGTACACTAGGTAGCACTCTAACCCTTCAATGGCTATCGGTTCTTATCGCTTGAAATCTCTTGACCCCACTCTGAATTAAACCAACAAACCCCACTTACAGCTAAACTTTCGGGCTATTCTCCTCGAGGCTGCCGGTCACAAGTGAGACTAAAATGGCAGCATACAGGAACCCTTCACACTTGTCCAATTCCGATTGGATATACAGTAAGGAAAAAAGTGGGAAAGCAAAAAGGGGCTTCATCGGGCATTTGGTACTAGACCTGTGCGGCCGATTATGCGGGGCAAAAAAAAAAAAAAACAAGATCCAAAAAGAATGCCCTTCTGGATAGGAGATGAGACTGGTACATACATACCATGTGCAGAAATGGTTGACAAGACCCGGGAGACTAATCCCTGCATTAATGTTGCGCATCCTGTCGGCATTGTAGAGATATTTCGGTGAGCGAAGCTTTGTGGATATTTCGGATAGATGAAAATGAGCTAAGACTGTATATCAATAAGGAAGAGAGTTTCAGTTTAGGGATAAAAAAAGAAGGTTCCCCTATTCCACCTCCTAGCTGGATGTTTGATTTGCGGAATTGTTTTTCAGAAGATATCAGTGAATTTAGCAACGTATTATGTATAGACAGGGTCTTTTCTCGATACGTCATTCGGGAGTGACTGCTCCATTGGGCGGCACAACTGAGGCAATCAATAGGTAATAATACACATATTACTTTGCCCCGGGCCTTGCTAGCATGTACTTACCGTACCACATAGCTTTTATTCAAGGCTCAATATTTATCTTACCTGCTTCATCGGCAAATAAATCAGTTGACGGCACCAAGCCAGCTAGACCTACTATGGTAGTGACTGCTGAATTCGGCAGTGCTTCATTAAATGCCATGATCAAGCACCACCCCGGCTCAAATAGGGTCAAGACAAGCAGGCACAGGCATGCACCTTTTCTAGTAGCAAGTGCACATCTACTGGTGAGATATATCCCCAGAATCATAGTTACTTCCACTGAATACGTACAAAAAGGGGATATATCTTACCTGTAGATGCGGTACTATGTAGGTATTTGCATACTCATATCTGAGAGACCTATGGTGTCTTTGGTGCCCTCTGCATGTCTAGCCCATCATCTGGTTGCAGCTGAAGGCGAAGCGGCTTCTGGGTGAGGCCTCCATGTGCGTTAAGTTGCGGCTGCTTCCATGTTCATGCACTGTACTAGTGGCCAAGGGAACCGAGACTAGACGGAGACCATAGCAATGTGTACCACACTCATTCAGTTGTTATATGGTAGTGATTTCGAAAACTTTTGCTCGAACTGGAGTTGTCGTGTGCCTACCAAAGTAAAGATTCACTATCCATTACCACCTCACATAAAGACCGCCTAGAAACCCATGCTACAGAAACAAAGCAGGCCCCTGGCTCTGTGTGATACAGATTTAACCAAACCTCTGGATAACAGAACTTCCCTTTTTCCGTCGTGGACGGGCGTGCTATCTAATTAACAATTGAGGGGTGGAAGAGTAAGCCTTAGGTAGCTCTACGAGATGTTGCTAATGGGGCTAATGAGTATTGGCTTCTTTGATACACAGCTGTAACAAATGTCAGGTATGAATATGGCCAACTATTTTGTGGCTGGGACAGATATCAGATCTTGGTGCCTAATCAGACTACTGGTGCTACTGGTTGGTGGGGGAGTGGACGGTGTAGTTGGGAACCATCCTGGTGAATGCAATTGCGTTCGTAGGTTCGAATCCTGCCTCCCTCAAAGATTTTCTAATAGCCAAGGAGCACGAGTTTGTCCTCACGGAGGTTTCCCGTGCTTAGTCAGTGAAGTTTATACTGAGACAGTCCCATGGCCTGTTGTTCCGTGGGCAAGTGTGGAGGTACCAAGTCTTCTAAAGATGCGGTAAACGGAGCCGTCTCATAGCCTAAGGTACAGACTTCAAAAAAAAAAAAAAAGTCTGGTTGGTACGACCCCTCCTGTGGAGGTTGGGCCACACTCACGGTTAACTATCTCGTTGGGGTAT
This sequence comes from Terfezia boudieri ATCC MYA-4762, assembly GCA_003788615.2. Classification (NCBI taxonomy): domain Eukaryota; kingdom Fungi; phylum Ascomycota; class Pezizomycetes; order Pezizales; family Pezizaceae; genus Terfezia; species Terfezia boudieri. The sequence continues at coordinate 268,522 of ML121564.1, read as the reverse complement.
TATCCCATACTAGATTCAACTGCTACAAAAGGAACCTATTACTTATCTTTTTCGAAGATTGTTGCAATGGGCGTACGGAAGCGCTAAGGGACTCTAGATCCCAGGGCCTCTTTAGCAGATACGGCGTTGAGATATCAATAAGAGTAGATTTTGGGTCATGCATGTTCTAGCGGCCTGTACTAGTGCTTAAAAGTCAAAGCAATTATGATATCAGCAGGGGTTGGATTGATTCTGATACTCCAGGGCTAAGGTTGCATAGAGGGGGGAATTTCTCAGAGCTGCAGCTGTAGGGTAATGAGAATCTGATGTAAATAATGCAAGAGGTAAGAGGAGGCTTGCAAGAGTCGCTTGTGTAGTTGTATACTGGTGCTTGACCCTCTGATACTTCGTAATACCTCTAGCCATGCTGTGATCCTGTCTTCTTGTTCTAGTTATAATTATAGCTACTGAATAGTTCTCTGACATTTCATGTTATTGAGGCACTATGGGGCTGATATGTCTTAGGGATATAGTATTGATAAAAAACAATCTCTGTGGAATTATGTTCAGTCTGTTTCTTGAGTATATGTATGCACCAGTTCCTGTCAGTTTCAACGAATTCGTATGTGTGCGTGACGAGAGCTGACCGATGTTAAATGAAGATGCTCAGGTTATGGATACCAAGGCCATTGCATTCGCTTGACCTCTCCATCCAGCACCAAGTAATGAGTATTTAATAAAAAAAAAAATTAAAAAAAAAATTTTCTTCCTGCACCATTCACCAGCGGTTGCCCACAATTTCCTCAGCATACCTCAACATAATAAACTGGATATCCTTTACGACAACCTAAAGAAAGACTCAAGCCATTAATCCTTACAAAAACGGTCATATTGCAATTGCGATAACTTCTCGTCTACTGCAGATGCATATGCCACGCCGTTACCCTCAACTGAACCATGGACTCCAGTAATCTCAAGCATAGACGTGGGGAAAAGTCTTTAAGCACCCCTTTTTATACATCGACTACACAACTGTATGTCCCACTACTGGCGATGAATATTATGCAGGAGCGGTAAGTAAGGACTTTCGAAATTTCCCCCACGCACTGTATTATGGAGGGCGTGAAGCAAACAATCTGTCATTAAGAGTTGTGTTAGTCCCTATTGTATAGCTTAGCACCCTTTCTCCGTGCCCACCCCCCGACCTAATCCATAGTTAGTGGCAGCTGGCCAATGTCTGCATAATCTGTATCTGACGACTTGTTCACACTCGCGCGCCAATATCACAGCCCACTCCCTTGGAGTATCTCCTTGTTGAGGCATCTACCAGAGCTTTCGACACCTTCGGCTTATCATAGACTTCTGACAGGTCTATGGTTCTCGGCCATTTACAGTCCCTTCTAAATGCTAGGGGAGGAGAGTCCGATCAACAGATCCATATGTCCACCAAGTTTCGTGTACATGACTCTGCACTATTCCAAAGTCACACACCATTCACGCACCAGTTAATCAAGATGGAGCTAACCAGTCCCGAGAATATGCTAATCGTTTGAATATACTTGAGATCTCACTGGCACGACAACATTTTGGTCCAACAAATACCTTGGAGCACAGCATACTGTAGGCTAGAATTATTCTAGTAACTTACTTACATAAGTGTTAGCCTGGTTGCCGGTAGCTCTTCCCCGCTACCACAGCTCCCCTTCTGTTGACAAATACATTTTCACAGAGCTCCTTGCTCTTCCATCGCGCCCGTTTGGTTTGCTGCCTCCGTCCCAAGATTTAAGCCTTGATTCCTCCCGCAGTTCTGCTGGCATGACTGGTAGACATGACGTTTTACCAATTATGTCGTTCTCGACCCAACAGAGCCGGCGCCTGTGAGCATTCTGCACAGAGATACTGCCGACTATGTGGACTGCGAAGCCGCCAAACTGGTGGCTTATGGTGTGGATATAAAGCTTACAGTGAGGGCAACTTACCATCAGAGCACACTGAGTTACCTACCGCTCTCCTATGCTTGAGCATCTCGCCCTGGTCTCTAATGTTTTTTTTGAGAAGTATCTCTACGTGCTTATGTATACTAGGTCAAGCATAAGCGTCTAGGGAGGACCCTTCATGCACCTGAAGAAAATATAAAAGTCCATATGGTTGTAACTGTCCTGCAGAACAAGAGACCCATATAGGGAGTGTACTTGACGGAGCAAGATCCAGAGGCAAAGTTTGACGACTCTTGCCGCACACCATCCTCGTGGTACCTCCTTTGAGCCCAATGGGCTCTCCTACATCAAACCTCCAGGCGGAGCAATATGGTTAGCTATAGGGCGATCTGGTCTTGGGGAAAAATTACTTATATATAAGATTATCAGCGTAGATTAGCCTCAGGTATGTGTAACGTTGAGATTCCGTGAGCGAAAGTCGTGGGGATAGATCTAGGAACATAACGTACCTTAGACGCCAAGCCCACACCACTCTCTAGTTGTTCGGCAGATGCTCCTAAACTTGTGCACTGGGTTGACGTCAGAGCCCCGCTTTTCGGCTTTAGATACATGCTGATTTAGGTCCTTATGGAGAATGGAGCGCCAACCGGAATGCTGGCCAGATTCCAAAAGAAGATTACAGAAGCCGTCTGCTCTCTGAGCTGCAAAGCGGCTAACTGTCCCATGTGGCATTCTTATATGTTGTGCTTGTATCTGCTCGCGCCAGATTCGGATCTCAGTTTACTAGTTATCCGCCATTTGGCACTTGAGCTTTTTAATGATTGGTTTTTATGACGGTAGATGGTCCCCTTACTGGCACCGCATATGAGTAATATGTTTTTCTTTGAAAGAAAATCCCCAAAAAAATCTGTGCACATGCTGACCAGGGTAGTATGGACGGCGGAAACCTGCATGGAGTCCTGTTCCAGAATTAGGCACATTAACGGCTCCTGGATGGTGAAAAAAATTTTGAATTCACTTCATTTGTAGAGTTTGCATTTGGAGGCAGGTGATGGTAGATTCGAATTCCATTTCGCATGTATCAGCCTAGTACCCACACTAGTATGAACTGCTAGGTACTATAAAGATAGAGGAATCGAGCTCGGTTCTCCGCAGCTACTCATTCATATATGCAGTAAGCAGTGTTAACTTGTGCAACAGAATCTCAGTACCAGAAGTGTTTTTGCCAATCAATATTACAGTACTCTATTGTGTAAATTTTCCTCCTATGATTTGATAGTCGCCAACCTTACTTTAAGCAGAGTCAAAAAATTTTATGTAAATTTCTTGTTCATGGGGAGACTATAGTACTGGGGCTTAGTTCAACTGAAGCTTAGAGTTTTTTTTTTCTGATTGTAGATACTTTTATTGAGATATATAATGCACGGGCGTTTCCGTTTTGACTCATCTATTACTTTCATCCCAGCGTACATATTCTAGAATACAAATACAAGAATTGGGTCATAATATCCATTATGCATATGTAAGGCAATACAGGAACATATGAAATAACAGTATCTCAGCCTACTTTAGGTGGAAATCAAATAAATGGTCCTCATATTACGAATTATTTGTACAGTGCTCTAAGCTCATAAGTAATGGGTATATATTATCATCACCTCTTGAATCCCATTCATACCGTTTAATAACAACTCAAATATATAACAAGCAAACACCCAATACACCCTAGAAGGTATGAGCCATGAAAACCGAATTTTAGGAGCAAGAATATATATATGAACATGTCGAAAAATTCAAAAACCAAACTATAGACATGAAAGCGACTAAAAGCTCTTTCCCTAACCACTATAGCACATTATGATAATATACCAATACACCTCCTGAAACAAATTTTTTTGACAATTATGTTTACATTTCATGGATACCAGGTTGATGGTGGTGGTACTTGTGCCTGAACTTGTGGGGCTGGAGTAGGGGCTGGGCTTGTTGGTTGGGATATAGCTTCAACCACACCATTGTGGCCTGGCTGATAGTAGCCCACTCCTAGGGTAGAATCCTTTACAGCCTCATCAGCAATTGGTGGCGCAGTGGAGCCATATTGAAGATATGACTAATTGTATTGTAGTGCTGGGCTTGGTGGTGCTTGTGAGTATTGTGCTTGCGGATACTGTTGGTACTGCACAAGATATTGGTCTTGTGGTGGATAGTAACCTTCTAGGGGACGTATTCCATACTATTGCTGAGGTTGCACATATCCCTGAGGTGGAGCAGGGGCTGTGTATTGCTGCTATGGAGCAGACTGTATTGGTGGTTCTGCTGCCTGTTTCTGCTTCTTCTTGCTGCGAATGATGAAAAATGCAGCCACGGCGACAATGATAAGGACGACAACTACGGCCACGATAATACTGATTATAGCACCTATTCCCAACCCACCCTTTTACTTGGTGTTACTAGTAATGTCTTGCACAGTGCTGTCGGTGGGGATAGAACTATCCGAAGTTTAACCTGGTTCATCGAAGTATGTGACGTCTGGACTATTGGTGCTCGTTGTATCAATTGACATAGGTGAGAATTGAGGGATTGGATGAAGGGATATCCATAGATGTCGTGATCGGCATAGGTACAACGGAGCTGCTAACCCCACTGCATCTTTGTGAGCAAACAGTGTCAAAATTATTCCGAGACTTTACTTACATGACTGGGCAGTACTATCCCAATCTTCTCCATTCACAATAGGTACTATCTTCATAGCAATGTGTTGAGTCACAAAGCACATAGTTCATACCACAAATATTCTCCGGTGACTGCCTTTTGCTAAGACCTCTTGGGACAACCCGCCCAGGAAATATGCCAAAATATTCAAAGTCTCTTGCCATAAAGACATCTATATACTTAGTGAATACCTCCGCTTTTGCCAGTATAAGTAGAGGACTCGAGACTTCTAAGAGCAGGTAAAGTAATGAACGAAAGTGCTGCATCATGTTTCCCTAGTGGAGTCCATATACCCATTGTGGCGGTAACCGAGCAAGGGCTTGCTGGCAAGAGAGGGAGAAGAAAAGGGAGCAGGGGAAGGAAATTAAAGGAAGAAACATAGTCCACTTCAGACACAGACTCTTTGGGGCAGTGTAGCCTGTTCTCATGCCATGTAGATCGCCTGATAGGGTTACCGACATATCACGATTTCGAAATTAGGTGGGTCATAATTCAAAGCAAAGTTGCACTTGCAGGACAGCCTCACCACATACGATCCCCCTATCTCTGGTACAAGACCAGCTGTCCACTAAGTAGCCGTTGGCTGGATACCTCCTGCCTCCAATGAGCACAATCCCTAATAGCAGGATCTTGAGCAAAACTGTCTCTCATTTCCCTCCTGCAAGACATAAAAGACAAACTGTATCCTCAGCCATCTATCCAACTTTACCGGGGCCTCGAGAAATTCAATTCGCTAGCTGGCACAGCCTGTCACTTACTCGAAGGCCAATCAGGTTAACCGCTGGAGTTCATGTAGTCTGGTTGTGCCTTTACGGTATCGCTGTACCTACCTAGTTGGGTTTGCCGAGTCAGAAGGGCGCGACGGGGGCTACCCAGGCTCGTGCAACTTTGTTTTGTGAAACATTGCAGCCGAAAGCGTTCGTGACCTCGCAACTCCCCCAAGTAGACGCTGATATACAAATGACAACGCCAAGTAACTAGCAGGTTCACTAGCAGGTTCGTGACCTCGCAACTCCCAACAGTGGTTTGTACGGAGTACGAGGCTAAATGAATGTGTGCAACCAGACTAAAATGAATGTGGTCACGCCCGAACTGGTCTGGCATAGTCAGAACTTCGCGAGATATCCCCGCAACGGGTTTAGAGACTCGGCTGACAATATAGATTCCGCTTCCCCGCAAGCGAAATGTACAGAACCTCCTTCCGGTTTGGGAGTGTTGCATATGCAATGTCTATGTACCGCATGCAGCTTGGCATTATTCAGCTCCAAAACGGGTTACAATGGCAATGCAGCCATGTAGTGAAGAGTTTTACCTTTACTGTTGCCTGCACTCTGCCCTGAAAATAGTTATACTACCTTGAATATACCTAAATGGCTTATTACGTCCATAATGTGTCCTGCGGAGTATGCTAAGTCTGCTGCATTAGTAATGCATACGCCAAGTTTCTCCGCATAGGCGAAATACTCTAGCAGACGCTGCATAAGGCTACATAGGGACAATGAAGATGTTCTGCACCCAAAGAAGCTGTGGTAGGAGGCGAGCAACAGTAAAGGTAAAACAAATCGCTACATGGCTGGTATAAAATGCGTTGTCATTAGAACCCGTTTAGAACCCGTTTGGAGCTGAATAATGCCAAGCTGCATGCCGTGCATAGGCATTGCATATCCAAGATTCCCAAACCGGAAGGAGGAAAAGACTTTTGGTATGAGCCTCTAGATATAGATCTGAAGACATTTAGATATGTAAAAATAGCAGCACAGTTTCTTCTCAGCACTTCATCTGCTGCTAGATATATAGCTCCTTTATTTGATGAGAGGCCCGACTTCAGCATCGTTTGACATGTAGAGTATGTGACATGCATGCATATGCAAGGCAACTGAGACAACGCAGGAACTTGAACCCAGTTTACTTAAGTAATCTTCAGGTGGACGTCAGAGGACAGGGCCTCACATATTATGTATGCTCACACGCTTCACCGGGCACACAATTAACCAATTAACGGGTATATATCATCACATCTAGAGCCTTTCGATATCGGTAACATAAATTCAAAGAGCCCACAGATAAACACCCAATACACCCCTACGTGATACGAGCCAGTAACGAATATAAGGGACCAGACACTTTTCCCTAACCATTAGGGTACATCATGAAACTCAAACCATGCCACATTCCTAAACAAGGATCTTGTTATTTATGTTTTACAACTCATAGATTGGTGCTTATGCTTGGGTTTGTGGGGCCGAAGTGGATGCTGGCCTTTTCTTCTTTTTTTTTTTCTTTTTTTAAATACTCATTACTCCCATTCGGTCCCAATAAGGGGACCATGAGGAGCCACCCGGAACCCCGGGTAGATTCAGGGACAAGTAGGGGACAAGGCAAGTTAATCTGCCAGGTCCGACGCTAAATACACATAACGGATAAACCTAGGAAACTCACGAGTGGGGACCTCCCATGCTGTCATTAACCTGGATGCTGGCCTTGTTATTGGTATAGACATAGCTTCGATGGCACCTTTGCGGCCTGGGCTGATAACAGGCCTCCAGAGCCATTCGCGCCAAAGCCAGAACGGCCCCAGGGTTCGGCATAAGGAGAAGTGATTGGAACCGCCATGCTTTATCAGCATATACATGGCTTCGGACAGACCGTGGCCCCCCAAAAAGCTGGCTCCATAAAATCGGCAAGTCAGATACCAGCTCATGTTCATGCGGACACCATATGGAAAATGGACACCATCTTACCTTCGAATGCCCTCTCCTCCACAACCAAAGACGGACCCTAGGCAACGCAAGAGACTGGGAGGATCTTTGACCGACCGATATGGATCAAAGAGGAGGGCGAGGACGATTGGGATGCGGTTGAGGCTTTCTTCAGCTTCATGTATAGAAAGCTCTCTGGGCGAGGGGCGAGATAGAAGAGTCGCCGTCTTTTTGCAGGCCTCAGTCAGACCCCTCGAGGTCATCTGGCACACAGCCGGTTAATGACAGCATGGGGGCTCTGCGTATTACGAATTTCGTTATCACATCTTGCTCGGACAGTATTAGCGATCTTCTTTCTATCACATCTTGCTTGGACAGTATTGGCGATTTTCCTTCTATCACATTGTTCTGTGCCTTATGATTCTTGCTTTTCTTATTATTCTGACGCTTTCTCGTTATTCTGATTTTCGCGCGCGGCGGACATGGCAGATTAACTTGCTTTGTTCTGAATCCACCCGGGTTTCCGGGTGACTCCTCATAGTCCCCTTACTGGGATTGAACAGGAATAATGAGTATTTAAAAAAAAAAAAAAAAAAGACCTGCGCTGATAGTAGCCTTCCTTACCTTGTGGTTTGTTAGAACTTTCTGGGGGAGGCGTTCCATACTGTTGTTCAGGTTGCACATATCTGAGGGTGAACTGCATTGGGAGTCCTGTTGCCAACAGTGCTGTTGTTTTTTTTCTTCTTCTTCTTGCTACGAATGACGAAAAAACGCAGTTACCGTGGCAATAATAAGAACCAAGGCCATGATAATACCGATGATAGCATCTATTCCCAACCCACCCTTCTTTATTTTGACATCTTCTATAATACCGTCCGTAGAGCTGGTACTACCTGAAGTTCGACTTGGGTTACTGGAGTATGCGGAGGGTTCATCAACGAAAAGTGTGATTATGGTCCAGGTTGTCGGAATAGGTTATGGTCCGAGTTATGGACCCAACGGTAATCGTGGTTAAGAAGACGGCTGTGAATTCACTAATGATAATTGTGGTTATGGTCCAGGTCATCGGCACCCCAACGGGCGTGGTTAGGGTCCGAATTGTGGACCCAACAGTAAGCGTTGTTACGATCGTGGCTGTGAATTGACCAACTATCAGTGTGGTTATGGTCCAGGTTGCCGGCACAACAACCAACGTCGTTATGGTCCGAGTTGTAGACCCAACGGTACAGGCAAACCTGTATAATAGCATCCTCTATACATGCATAAACTAGCTATTAGCATAGTACCTCCCGGTCCCGAGTTTGGGACTATGGCGAAAACAGCATAACTCTGTAATAGCATGCATAGCATTTTACCGGTCCCAATCCTGCCAAGTGCTAACAATATACCCTGCATATCTACAATAGTGGCAAGGTGACGGACCCAACTGATGGAAATTTGGACACCAAGCCAGTTCGTCGAGTTCAATATCCAGAGTTGGATACAGTCCTATATGACTGGTTTCTACGGTTTGAGAAACAAGTTCCAATGAGTGGTGATCTTATTAAAGAAAAGGCGGCAATTAAGGTAGCGGAGGTAGTGCAGGTAGCGGAGGTAGCGGGGCAGCAGGAGAAGCGGGGCAGCAGGAGGAGCAGCAGGAGGAGCGGCAGGGCTTGTAGCTAGAATTGAACATTATATTACCGTATGCCAAGCAAAACCTCTATAAATGCATAACTCCTCTAATAGCATAGAAACCCCCGGTCCCGACGTTATGCTATATACAGGTTTGCCTGTAAGGGTGGTTAAGACCCCAGCTATAAATTCACCAATGATATGTGTGGTTATGGTCCTGGTCGTGAGCTCATTAGCAATAAGTGTGGGGTTCATCAAGGTGGGCAGGTATATCGCATCCACATTGGAGCTTCTACCCCCCTCTGCGTCTTTGTGAGCAACAGAGTCAAAATTACCCTGAGATTATACTTACGTGACGCGTAGTACCATCTCAGTGGGCTCATCCGACAATCCCGACCCTGTTCACAACAATGTGTCGTGCCACAAGATAATTCACTCCACAAACTTCTTCTAGCAACTGTCTTTTGCTATGATCCTTTGTGGCAACTCGTCCAGGATGTTCCTGGTTTGCCAATATAAGCAGAGGACTCGAGACTACTAAGAGCAGGTAAAGTAATGAACTAAAGCGCTGCATCGTATTTCCCTAGCTGAATCTGTGGCCCCGTTGTGGCGAGGTCTTGATGAGGCGTGAAGGGCAAGAAATAGAAGGAAAAGGAGGAAGGAAGAAAATAAAAGGAAGAAACCTAATCTAAATCAGACACAAACTATCTAGGGTGGTGTAGTAACATGCTCTCGTGTCCTGTGAGCTGGGCTTACCAATAAAGTGCGATTCTTGAATTAGTTGTAGGTCACAATCAAATAGCATAGTCTTAATCACCAGTTTCCTCTGTAGTTTGCATCCAACATAGTTGCAGGACATCTATTTTTGTGTATCTTCTTTCCTTGATGAGAAATCCATGCCTTCGAGTTCTTTTTCTTCGTGCCTCCAATGGTCATGAGCTATATCCAAGCATCCCACAGCATAAACAAAACAATGTCTCTTATTTTTCCTTTGAGACATATGTATAATGTAGTCGACTACCTAGGTACTTGAATAGTATAGCTACGGGGTGGCTTAAAAAACACAGCTGAACTCTCGCACAGAACCAAATTTGTGCGAAGAGCGGTTTAGACTACCAATCCGCTATCACTTGAACGCATATAGTAAACGTTTGAATTGGCACTAACTACCTCTCTACTAGACACAACAACCTCACTACTTAGCGTGACTATATGCAAAGGCCCCTTAAAAAAAAAAAAATGCGGGAAACACAGCACTAAAGCTACATTAAACCCAGACTAACACGTGTCCTATCATGCATGCACTTCCCCGTAGCATACCCAGCATAACCCAGAATACACAGTACATATATCCAGCATACCCAGCATAATTGGCATAACTGGTACGTAGCATACCCTACGCAGCATACTCAGGTTACCCAGCGCATCACGCACATATTCTTTACGCGATGTGATATCTCTCAGTTCTTCTGTAGTAGGCTCCGCTAAATCTGTTCACACTGCTATGCCTTATATTACGCGATCATAATAGGTACAACTAGTACCTAGGCCCTAGTCTTACAAGTATGATTGCTCTATGCGCTCCGATATGGAGGCATGCTATAAATTACGTACTTCTATAGTTATACCTATGCTTCCACCAGTCACGCTTTAGGGTAATCCAGTTATGTGTCTACCATTATTTCTTATTTCCTGCAACTGCTCCCATGGCGTCTGCTATAGTAAAGTATATATATCTGAACGAATGTAGGGCATAGTATCAGACTGTTAGTGGGCCAGGATAAAGCTATATATGGCGTTAATCTATAGAACATCATATGTAGTGAGATCACATCTGCATTATGTCATAATACCATGCTGTTTGAATCAGCTTCTTTAAGCATTCAAATTGAGTTCCATATAAAAGACAGAATTATTTGCTCAACAGCAAAGAACTTACAAGGATCACCTCTTGTTTGGTCTATAAATTACATATATGTATAATTTGATTCTATATATATTCTACTGTAATAGGCAATGTACTAATGAGAATACAATTACCTACAGGCTTGATCATGAGCCAAGACCAATTAGGTAGCATGGGTTGAGGGAAAATTACCCTGAAGCATGACTGTGGCTACGGAAGCATATCAAGCCTAAGGTATAACTATAGGAGAACGTAATTTATAGTATACCATATCAGAGCGCATAGAGCAGTTATTACGGACATGACTAGAGCCTAGGCAGGTGCAGTATGTTAAAGCGAGAACAGGTCTAGGTATGGAAGTGCGTGACGTCAAGGTACTGGTATGAGCACGTAATTTAAAGCACAGGAGCGTGTTACAGCGATAGATATATTTCTTTCTGGAAGCTCAAATCAACTGTAGGATTACTGGGAGATATTACATCGCGTAGAGAAAGGAATGCATCGGGTATGCCATATGCTGGGTATGCTGGGTCTGCTACGGGGAAGCGCATGTATGATAGGACGCGTGTTAGTCTTTAATGTAGCTTTAGTGCTGTATTTCCCGCAATTTTTTTTTTTAAATGGGGCCTTTACATATGGTGCCGGCAGTCTAGAGGATACCATTTTAAGGGGGTGTGCCACTAACGTATCAACAACACCACCGTAACAGATCTCGAATATTTTTAATGTAATTCGAGAGTATTGGCTATGGAGAACAATAATTACGTTTAAAAAAAAAGCTAAACAAAAAACTGAGTGAGTAGATAGGTAAAAAGAAAAGACTATTTTGTATGTGAGAGCCAATGAATTACCCATGCCAAGAGAGGCCAAGAAAGACTAAATTACCGAAATAGAAAAGATCTGCACTTTAGACTAGTCCCCATTCAGTACATGAGTTCTACGGTGGCTTTTGTATACAATAACTGAGGCACAGCGACCTGTGCCGTGTTAGCTAGGCTACTATGCCTGCGCTGGTAATCGTCATATTGGGAAACCGTAGCCTGTACTTTTGGCGGACTTCAACCTGGGCGAGATCGAGGCTCATATATATGTTGTAGGAACTCATGCATTCGCGGCTTATATATATATATTTGGGAAACTCATGCTTTCGCGGCTTATACATATATATTCGAGAAACTTATGCATTCGCGGCTTATATGTATATTTTCCATCGAATCAGGCTTTCGAGGGCCATGTATATATATTTGGGGAAATCAAGCATATCTAGAGGCCGCGAATGCATGAATTCATACGTGGCCAAGGCTAATCGCTAAGGCCGACGATATAGACTTTCCGAAGACAATGAGATAGAAAAGTGGACTATCAGCTCACTGCTGCAAGCGCTGCCTAGGCTGGTAATAGTCATATTGGGAAATTGTAGGCTGTGCTTTTGGCTAGTCTGGTTGGCACAAAACTTCTTTTTCCATTTTTCGCTAAAATGGAGCTACCTACTTGGCAACGTAATTATATACGCTAGGCCATTTTTTCACCCATATATTTCGCACAAGAATTTTGGGCCTAAAACAAACTTTGAGTACCCCTAATAATTGATGAATATAATGGATATTTCTGCTACATGCATACATAAGTATTCAAAGGGTGCCAACCAGACTAATTCAAAGGTTGCAATCCCAGGTCGATAGCTGGCTGGTGTTAGAATATTGCTGATGCAACCTATAAGCAGCTATGAATTGTAGAAGAGAGCAATTAGGGGCCATGGATCAGCAACGCCAGACGTAGAACCTATGATGCTAATGGTTGGCTGCACCCATGGAGAGTCCAGCATCTCTGGCATCTATAGAATATTGTGGCAGGCTTTTTCAAAGGTCAAGCGAGATATAGGCTTGAAATAAGCAAAACACAACAAACAATAGTCAGGGGTGAGTGGAGTGGAGGACCTGCTTTTGACCTTCTGTTTGACTTGCTTTTAACTTTAATCTACAAAGTGACTAACTCAATATTCCAATATAGAACTTCAGAACAGAATCCGTGCTATGCTTACCAGTATATGGAGTGTGGGTATAGAAGTCAAAGAATACACAGAAGAGGAAGATTTTGGCGATAATGATAAGATCATTGGAGAACTATTGGCACGAGAAGCGGCCAGGGACTTTGATTGAATTGTAAAGTTTTTACTTTACTTTTAGAGACATGGCTATATAATAATTATGTAGCTGAAGCCTTGTACAAGCGAATATATATAAGACCTGCACTGGTGATCGACTGGCAAGACCGAATAAGCCACCATATGAAGGCGTATGGTCCCGTACAAGCGCATATATATAAGACCTGTACTGGTGATCACCTGAAGACAGAATAAGCCAGCATATGAAGGCATATGGTCCCGTACAAGTGCATACATATAAGACCTGCACTTGCGATTGCCTGGACAGAGCGAATAAGGTGTATGTATACCTAGATATACATTCATATGATGGTAACATATGTTGTAAGAGAATATTGCCATGGGCCGATGAAAATCCGAAAACTGTGAAGAGAATCAGATAAAATATTAGGTTTGGATCATGTGGAGTGGAGTGGATGAATTGATAACTAATAATGGTGGCGCGCGAAAGCCTTCGCAATCCAGCCTGAGGACAAATATTGCACGGCACGTAGCGGTATCTTCAACTGAAGACTAAAATTGGCGGCACACGACAGGTGCTACCTAGTCCATATAACTAGGTATGATCAACCCTACCCTCCTCCTCTGGTTCAAAACATTAATTAATTTGTATGTAAGTCATTTTTTGGTGCCTTGGCGCAAGAAACCAAACAATTTGTATATATAAACTTAGTCAGCACATATCATCTACATACAATTTCTACACATATACAAGACAGACTCAAATCAATTCGTGCAACTTCCGACATGGATTATACGGTTCCCAAGAGACGCCCTAGTCTGGTTGAACGACCCTCCTCCTGTGGAATCAACCCCGCAACCAGCTCGGCTATACTAACCAGACTATAGCTTAGACTGGCAATAAACCTGCTAGTACACAGGCCTATGCAGGCAACAGTCCAATTCAGCTGAATATCTTTGTGAGTCGAGAGGTTGTTCAGGTCATCCAGTCTCGACCATGATGTATGTCTTTACTCCATATATGTCTTTACTCTATATATTGGCCGCCCTGATATATATATGAAATTCATGCCTTTTGCGACTTATATATATTCTAGGAATTCATGCATTCGCGGCCTATATATACTTATGTATTCTAGAAATTCATGCATTCGCGGCTTATATATATCTCAGGTATTCATATATTCACTATTAACAGAATCTGGGATAAAGCTACCACTTGTGGTACTAGTTACCACATGGCTGCATACGTGCATTACTTAGTGTTGAAATAATATGCTTTCTCATATGCTTTCTCATATGCTTTGTTGAAGTTCATATGGTTTTTGCACGTTCTTACTGTTATTATCGCTATTGCTTCTGACAGGAGAAATCACTCGCTTCGGTAGCTATTTAAACCGCTCGAAAGTCCTGTCTGTTTTAGATATACAAGAATCCATCAATTCATTCTTCCGCTGCATTCGCTGTATCCACTGCATTCGCTGCATAAGCTCACTCGTTGCCCGTAGATTTTCAACACTTAGATAATACATAGCTGCATACGTGCATTACTTAGATAGGAAGCTTAGCTAGATACAGTCAACTCTTGCTATAACGGACGGCAGAAATCCAGAGCCTTCTGTCCGGTATAGCAAGGGTTCCGGTATAGAAAATGGCGCTAGCCCTCAGATGGGGCTGACCAGTCACGTGGGCTCTGAGAATTCACCTTTTCCCTCCCAATAAGATTTCGAGTTACATTAAGCCTAACAGAGTAGATTATTCAGCAACCAGACATGCCTCGTCCGGTATAGCGAGGGAGAAATGTATGGGGACAGGGATAAGAAGACCCCTGCACTCCCCAGCACTCTGTCCGGTCCGGTATTGTATGGCCGTCTGGTATAGGGAGAGGGAATTTGCTGGTAAGAAATCCTGAAGCCTCTGGTCCGTCCGGTATAACAAGGGATCCGCTATAGCGAGGTCCGGTATAGCAAGGGTTGGCTGTATGTCGGGCTTAGCTCGAGGCTTGGCAGGGCCTATAAGGTTATATGCCAGACTTAGGAAATACATATATTAAAGAGTTATTCGAAAGACAATAACTCTCTCAACCCTTAATCATAGTCATGAAAAACTCTATAGCAGGCATGTCCACTTCAGGGCAGCCTTCTTTGACACCTCAAAGACACTATACAAAGCAGGGGCTCCGTAACCAAACTGTACCTCTCCCACAGGAGGGAGATCTAATTTTCTTACGATTGCTATTTAATTTACTGGGTCCGGTAACCAAGACATCTCCGTCTACAGCAAACAGCTCTATGACAAGCGGAAAGTTTAGGCTGTACCACTCTTGTATCATGTTCGTAGCTACGAATTAACCAACACATGCAGTATTGAAACTTTCTGTATTTGTTTGTTGGTCATTCTCAACCGACGATCACGAAGTATGGATTAAAGTGTTTCAACCTGTCGATAGAGAGTTTATAGTACCCTTGGAACCATCTGCACAAGGTGCCACATCTATTCCACCTCCAGAAGGATTCGGACCTCCAGTTACCTTCGAGCCAGGTTTCGTATTGAAGAAGAGGACCTGGGTGATTGCAAGAACGGTGAAAATTGCGTCTCAGCAGGTAAAGCAGTAAGTTCCCTGACCTTCATTCCCATCTTATTAGAGTGACTACAGGCTAACTCTTGCTGGTACTCTGTAGTATAAACCGTCCGACAGTAGGCTGAGCCTGGAAGAATTGCACTGACTACGCGATCAGCACGTCAAGCTATCCTCCAGCATACCCTCCCCAGACGTTCTTCCTCCTGAAAGGTTTACCCTTTCCATGAGCTGCCCCAGTAGTTTACCGTAGTGATTCAATGCTCTTCTGCTAACAGTTAAATAGCAGGCACAATCTACCTAGGATCAATTGAAAGTGATGATGATGACGATGATAGAGGCCTGCAGGACCAGGAGGATCATAGTATAGATATTGCTACATTTATGGAGTTCTTACATAATACGGCTGCTTATATGAACCCTGATGTGGCGGAAATGGCAAAGAAATATGCGGATAGAAGAAAGGAGTTATTAGAAAATCGAGTGTTTGAATGGATAAATACTATTCAATAAATGATAAGTACTCCAACTTATATATAGTAAGGACGAGTATTATTGTGACGAGGGCAGGAAATAACTTTACAGACCTGCGACAGGTGGCACACATAACTAACCTATCTCACAGGCTTCTTCAGCAGTTTCCGCCGCTCCGATGTCTCCATTTCCATGGCTCCGATGTCTACTGTAGTTGGTGGGGTTTACTATGCTTCTTTGCAGCACAATTCATTGGATGTAACAGGATTCCATTATGGGGAAGCTAATGATCCATTCGTTCCAGGCTGCACAGCTAAAGCAAGGTTGGAGTACCAAGTCACCGAGAAGAGCTGGGGTTGAACGTACTCATACTATACCTGGGCGTCTGGGAGACACCAGAGATATGAGGCGCCACATGCTGAAAGGAGGTCACCTGGACACCATATAGGTACTAAAGGGAGGTCATCTGGATGCTATATACTGAAAAGAGTTTATCTAGACGCCATAAGCTGTCAGAGGTGGGATGATATGGCACAGGATGACATGGGATGCCAGAGGCACGGTAAGTATGATTTGGGCGACCTGAGATGGTAGATGCCACGGGAGACATTGGCAGGACGGTGTCATCTGGACGCGCCCATAGTAGTGTCCGGACGCCACACAAATCATTCCTGATGACTTGTGTCCTCAACGGTCTTAATTTTGGGTTGCTGCTGGTTATGATACTTCTCCTCAGCTCCGCTGCGATGGTATCCAGCCTATTATTCAATTAGACCTCTATGCTTTCCATCTTCTGTTCCAACTTCTCTATTTTTTTGGACAATTCTCTTCTCCCTCTTCTGTATCTCCCCCATCAGTCTTTACTCAACCCTCTCCACCTTCTCGTCAATCTTCTTCTCTATCTGCAATACATCAAGCGCTGGTTTTGGGCAGGCCATAGCAAGAAGTATATCGGAGCGCTTGAGATCCAGTGCCGGCATCAACATGTTTAGCGCAGGATCTAGGTCCTCTCGGAACTCCTGGTTCTTACTTCCTTCTCTTGAGATTCTGGCCCCTGCACTTCCATTAGTCTGGTTCACTTCCGTATATTCTGTTATGGCCAAAGGCTGATGGGGGTGGGAAAATACCTAATTTCATGAACATCAGTTCATTATTGTGCTATCAATAGTTACTTAAACAGACGTAACTATTTCTGTCTTCACGTGTCCGTTGTAATAAAGGGCCTTGAGCATTATCTAATAAATTTGTTAATAGGATGAAAAGTATTGGATATTCATTGGAAATTGTATTTATAGTGCCAGCACAAAAGCCGATGAGCCACCTCAAATCCATTGGGAAAAACCCACATTACAAAGCTAGAAAGTTCTGCAATTGTAAAAATGATATCCACACTAGTAGGATGTGGGAGATCAAAAATACTTGTGTATGGGATGGTCAGCTGAGCATGTATAGTGGTGATAGCACCTGCTGAGTCTATCCCAAACTCCTGCTCACACCATGGGACAAGTGGTGGGGTGTGTCTGGTGATTCTTTGAGGAAGGGCCATGCTCCAGCCAATGGACCTCGCTATTAACCTTCTCTGCATCAGCAACTGCTTGATTTGCAGCGCCCGAGATGCCCTATAGCAAAACTCAACATTGTGGCGCAGACGCAGTTTCTATTACGTTCTCAACGCAGTTATTGATGCTTCTGCTCGATATCCCCAGGCTAAAGCAACTGGAGTCCGAGAGATGTAGTTATTTCATTCAACATCATTTCTATTTCAAGGTTAGCTTATATCCTTATTTATACCAATAATATCTTGATAATTACTATCCATCTGGCAGAGTTGTGTAATATTAACAGTGAAGTTCGGTACCATAGTAAGGCAGTTGTAGGAAGGGTCTGTGTTGTTAGCACTGTAGACATGATGGTGAATTTCTGTTCAGTAAGGAGGCAAATGACCGTATATATAGTACTAGCACGGCTGGTATTTGGGATCCAAATCAGATTTCAAACATGAGGCTACACCGAAATTTTTGTCTGCAGCACTGCATGTCAAGGGCTCACCTCAGCTGCCTGTTGGCATGGTAGAACTGGTGGAGTCTTGATCTAAAATTGATAGCCAGACTAAAAATAGTATGGTCCTGATACTACCAAGATAGGACTAGCTTAATTACAAAAAGGGTAAGACTGGGAGATAGGTACCGGAAAAGGTATGGGCCAAAAAAGGGCTACCTGTGTGATTTCTCAAAAAGGCAACCATCCAATGCTACCGAAACAAGAAGTCAAAAATTCTAAAAACCCATTTCGTGCTGCGGTGGCCGCATGTCCTCACCACACAGCAAGAGTGCGTTAAGCCTACTAGAGTAGTCACTGCCTTTTTTGGCCTGGCTGCGCACTGTCTGTGTTCTCATTGTCCGTAGGGGATCCCGTGTGGGATTACAATACACAATGGGCTAATGCATCACGACGGGGATCTGCATCAAGTGGCAATAAATATTGCAACCCGCTTCGCTCTATCAATGCTATACTCTATACTTGCGATTGGGATGACTATAGGGTAAAATCGTTCGCTGAATCCACTGGTGCCATCTTCGAGAGACTATGATGCACCGTTATGGCTATAGAGGCTCAATATTGCTTATGACCCCTTCTCTGCCACCCCCAATGAACCCCCCCCCCATCAAGGGCTATAGTAGTAGCTGAGTTACCCTCCCCCCTTCAGAGGCTTCTTCTAGGGTCTTCCTCCGCATGGTAGCTAGCATGAGTATGTATACTGACGTCGCGAATCTAGGCATGTCACCGTACGTAGACATAAAAGGGCATATCCGTCTCAATCCTCCGTGGTGGCGTATTTCGAGTGTTGCTTGGAGACCTCACCTCCGCAGTATCCCTGAGACCCCTTGAGGCCTGTCAGAGCCCTTCCGACCTCCCCGGAAGCAATTTCCATTGTTCACATGCTGTATATGCTTGAGATGAGCTGCTAGAGAGGCCTCTTGGTATTCTTAGCCGATCTCGGAGCGATACTTCCTACTGGGAGTATTGTGCTGCTTATACCTTCTGGTACTCTCTTGTATTTAACTATATAATTTACTATATAGAGATACATATACTGTTACGGAACACACCCATTGTACGCTATGTCATTATAAACTTTCTGTCATTATAACTCTGTTGTGGCCACGCTACGTTTCTGTCTTTAATCCCTATGTCGAGTCTGTATATAAATACGAGGGATGCTGCTCTCGATGAAGGGACAAGTTGAGTTCTCTCAGTCAATATACACCTACCTTACCGTATACCGTATATTCTGACGCTGGAGTTTATCGCTCCCTTTAACCCGGTTCCGACGGTCTACTCAGCCCATACTTGCTCACCAACGCCGGCTCATCAGGGTTAACATTACTCAACTTCTCACTTTACCTATTTTTTTTCACGGACGACCTCCCCACCATCTACCCACGTCTCCACTCATCAATCAATATGAGCGAATCATCATTATCACCACCACCCGCGCTAGGTATTGTCGTCACCAAGCCTCCACGAAACCGATATGGTCACCATTAGCCGAGCGGAGCTCGCAGTTCTTCCCCAAGCACAAACTTCACTCGCAGCTAAGCAGCCTACCAAGCTCAAGAAAATCGACACCGACCGGCCACAGCCATTCAATGGCACCAACAAGGCAAAGCGTCCATACTTCCTCAAGCAGCTGGAGGTCTACTTCCGCAGGCAGAGGGTAACGATCGACGACGATAAGAAGGACATCGCAGCAATGTCCCTCCGAGGGGTTACTCTGAATTGGTGGTTAGAGCTACTCTCGATCGTTAGAGCATGACCACAAATATCCCACTTGGGAACAGGCAAAGACCGCCCTCCAGAAGCAATACCGCGATCATTACCAGCAAGATCGAGCCCACGATGATATGTACAAACTAAAGTAGATAGGTTATGTACAAAATTACCTAGATAAGCTCGAAAGGTTGAATAACTACGCAAAGGTCACAAACACCGAATTTCTACAAATCGTAAGAGGGTATTCGCTCAGATCTACGGCGAAGCATGAATGCATTTGAAAGGGGACGGAATGACAAGGACAGATGGATCCAACGATTGGTCGAAATGGACGACCTAGAATTGAACGATCCATACGAATTGAACGATCCACGCCGATCGCCAGAAAATGATACACGGAGGAAATCACGCAAGCACTCCCGTGAGGGCGAGGACGAGGACGAGAACGAAGCCTGCGATAACGAAGAGAACGACGAAGAGAACTACAAAGAGAACAAATTCCACACAAAAACAGAGCGCGTACCAGAAACTATCGCTGAACGCAAAAAGGAACGCAGATGTTATAAGTGCGGCATATATGGCCACTATCAGAATGAATGTCGTACTGGGTGGCGGCTAAATACCCCACCACCAGAAGGTCTATAGGATACTCGGAAAAGGCATGTATTGCGGCCGAATCACCTCACGAATCATCTCACGAATGATCTGCGCCAATCATTGGACTGCGTGTATATAACTCAGGAAATCAACGACCATTAAAATTTTTACCCTGATAATGCCATCTATGAACGAGTGCTAAAGGAGTCAAACTCCTTAGCATTGATTGATGAAGACGCTGATAATGACATCGAGAGTTACCCTGAGCTTGAAGAAAACCGCGTACAACTGGCCAAGCTGCCGACCGTTATGCTACTGGCGCAAACACCGAAATCCTGAGGTTCTGTAGACCGACATGGATTGCTAGTGTGCACAAGGTCAATGTACAAATCCTCTGAGGCTTCCGCAGCCAACATGAGCGCAATGTCTTCTCCTGAGGCCTCTACGGCCAACACGGACACAATGTTATCTCCTGAGGCCTCTACAGCCAATACAGGCACTGTCTTTCTAAGGCTTCCACAGCCAACATGAATACCGCTACACATCATGACGATAATATTAGCAATGAGCACGATATCATGAACGGATTATCGCAAGTTCCACCTGAGCACAGATTAACTATACTGAATCATTGTCACCACAGTTTTACCGCTAGCCACTAGGGCCCCGATTGGACGTACGAGCTGGCCCCACGGCAACCTCGGCACCACCGAGCATGATTTATACCTTTTTCTTTAGTACGAGTTTTTTCCTCGTATGAACGGGGTTTTTTCTACAGTCTACAAGGTTTTAATGGTGAATCATGGCATAGGTTGTAGATGGTCGGTCGAGACAAGTTAATCCAATAGATTCGTATTGCGGTTCCCGTTTGCGTTGTGTCTTACCTGCGATACTGGTAGATTCGGTCGTAATTAGGATTTTTTCCGACAAGAGTTGGGCACCTTTCGCTACTGTCCTTACAGCAGTTTTAACAGCTTGTACAGTTTCGTCGGAAGGGAGGAAGTCTCTAAGAAGCCGTGGTTTGATGTTTGACTGTGTTGGCTCTGTTGGCTCTGATTTCTCTCCGTACTAGATGACTGCTATTCGGGGGGGGGGGGGTCTTCTTCGAAGTATGCTACTCTATAGACCTCTTCCTCATAGTATTCTTCTTCACCGTATTGTTCTTCTTCACCATATTGTTCTTCTTCATTGTATAATGGGTCTCCACGCTCTCATTCCTCTGTTTGATCAAAACTCCCCTCTACTGGAAAGAGTTTTTTCACTGTTTTCTGTAGATGTTGCCTGTTAGCCCTAGACAGTGGTGGTTGTCTGCTTCTACGTGGGGTCTACGCTGGTCTGTCCAATATACTCAAACAAGGAATATAGGACTGAGAATCTGTATGCCTGCTATTGATCTAGCTTGCAGACTTCGTTCTTGACAAGAAAAAAATGTTTTTTCTGAGAATTGTCCTCATATGAGTGCCAAAGTATATCACTTTGCTTCTATTCTACGATATCTATAAATGCTAAGCTGAATTATACGACAGCTATATTGTGTTAATTAATTAAGGCTGGGGGGGAGGAAGAAATTGTTAGAATTCCTGAAGAGTATCATGAAGCAGACAACTCGACTTGAAGGTCACTGTTGGTTTCGTCTGGATTGACTCTTTAGTGCTTGATACTTATACCTTTTTCCTACCTCTAGTGTACCACGGTAATTGTGATTATTTCCGTAGTGTGGGTAGGCTGACTACCCTCTTCTAAAAAACTTAAATTAAAAGTGTGACTCGTACACGCATAATGGTGTGACTCATTATGTATGACTGCATCATGCAGTCAGCAATACTAGTTGGGGGCGGTGTGCTAATCTTACCTGCATGCATGACGCATGTACGTCGGATGTGACTCCGGCATGCATGTGCCTTGCATGGTGACTGCATTTGCATGACGCTAATGCAGGGTAAGCGCTAGTAATATACCCTTGCTAGCAGCTATGTTTCAGTGTGGCACACTAAAAACATAACCGAAATCACCCGGAGTGAGCCGCAGCGAGAGCGGTTACCCGTAGGGGCGAGCGAAGCGAGTAGCGGAAGCGAAGGGGAACGTAGGGTGATGTCTATGTTTCCCATTTCCTGGGTATTAGCGTATAGCCCAAGCTAGTATTCTGACTCACTTATCCTGAAGTGGGAACTTACAGGTTATGTTTTTAGAACACGCTACCATATTATTTTTACAGATGTAGACTTTCGAATAAGTCTCCGAGGGTAGTATCATCTGGAAATGTTTCAAGAAATTTAGCATTGAATCTTTGGCATAAATCGCCGAAGTTAATAGTTTTTTTATGACTAATAATCAATGTTGCTTCGAGAAGTTTAGGAGGGATTTGACTTCCCTGCCATACTTCTTGAATTCCTTGCT